>CM040830.1:5275021-5700021 GCA_022828995.1 Vimba vimba
CTCTTCGCCGCTGGTTCCGTCCAGTTCAGAGCCCTCTTCATCGCTGGTCCTTTCCAGCTCAAAGCCCTCTTCATCGCTGGTCCTAACCAGCTCAGAGTCCTCTTCGCCGCTGGTCCTACCCAGCTCAAAGCCCTTGCTGCTGGTCCCGTCAAGCTCAGAGCGCGCTGATCCTGAACCAGAGACTGTTCACGTCACTTCTGCCGAGCCAGAGACTGTTCACGTCACTTCTGCCGATCCAGAGACTGAGCTTCACGTCACTTCTGCCGATCCAGAGACTGAGCTTCACGTCACTTCTGCCGATCCAGAGACTGAGCTTCACGTCACTTCTGCCGATCCAGAGACTGAGCTTCACGTCACTTCTGCCGATCCAGAGACTGAGCTTCACGTCACGTCAGCCGATCCAGAGACTGAGCTTCACGTCACGTCAGCCAATCCAGAGACTGAGCTTCACGTCATGTCCGCCCGTCAAGAGTCTCGTCCCGCCGAGACTGAATCTGTTCCTGAGCCTGAATCTGATCCTGATACTGAGCCTGAATCTGTTCCTCTTCCTCTTTCTGCGCCTGTGTCTTCGGACAAGATGGCCGACTCCACGCCTGTGTCTTCGGACAAGATGGCCGAATCCTCGCCTGTGTCTTCGGACAAGATGGCCGACTCCACGCCTGTGTCTTCGGACAAGATGGCCGACTCCACGCCTGTGTCTTCGGACAAGATGGCCGACTCCACGCCTGTGTCTTCGGACAAGATGGCCGACTCCACGCCTGTGTCTTCGGACACGATGGCTGAAACCACGCCTGTGTCTTCGGACAAGATGGCCACTGCCGAGCCAGTGTCTCAGGACAAGATGGTCTCCACTGAGCCAGTGTCTCAGGACAAGATGGTTTCCGCCGAGCCAGTGTCTTCGGAAAAGATGGCTGCCGCTGAGCCGGTGTCTGTTCCTGAGCCGGTGTCTGTTCCTGAGCCTGTGTCTGTTCCTGTTCCTGAGCCGGTGTCTGTTCCTGTTCCTGTCCCTGAGCCGCTGTCTGTTCCTGTTCCTGAGCCGGTGTCTGTTCCTGTGCCATGGTCGCCTCCCTGGTCGCCTGCACAGCCTGCTCCGCCCTGGCCGCCTGCACAGCCTGCTCCGCCTTGGCCGCCTGCTCCGCCCTGGTCGCCTGCACTGCCTGCTCCGTCCTGGCCTCCCGTATTACCGCAGTCTCAAGGTCCTCTTCCGCTCCTCGGACCTGGCCCTCCATCCCACCCCCGGATCCGCCTCCGGGCCACCTCCCACCTGGACAGTTTTGGAGCGTCTGGAAGCCGCTCTTTGGGGAGGGGCTATGTAACGATAACCAGCTGGAGTGCCCTTGAGAGCCACCAGAGGGCACTCCACACCTGACTCTCATGTTCACTCACAGACTATATCTCCCATCATTCTCTGCCTGGACTCATCAGCACTCATTATCACATTCACCTGTATCTCATCTTCTTGTTTAGTTCACCCCATATAAGCCTGGTTCACCCCATCACTCACTGCGAAGTTTTGTATGTTGTTGCACTGCACTTCTGAGCGTTTTTCCCTGGTTTTGTGTCTCTTGGTTTTTGGATATCTTGCCCTGTTCCCTGGATTACTCTCTTGCCTCTGGTCCCTGGATTACTCTCTTGCCTCTGGTCCCTGCCTGTTTTGTTTGTTTGTTTTGTTTGTTTGTTTGGACTGCCTTCCAGTGTATGACCTATTGCTTGTTCTTTGGATTACCCCTAAATAAAGCTGCGTTTGGATCTTTACCTTCGAGTCTCGGAGCAGATCGTAACACCCAGCTCCACCTGCCTAGATCTGCTACGGGGTTTATGTATGTCTATTTATGCAGCAGCAGCAGCAGCATACATTCTCAAAGCAGTAGGAAGTACATATTTGCGCTGCATAGTAAATTTGCTATGCCACTAAGACTAAGCACATTAACATTTTCATATACAGTACATTCGCATGCTAAACTAATCTGAGAGTTGTCATGATTGGAATGCATGTAGTGGAGACGTGATGTGGCATTTGGAATCTCTTCACTGGTTTCAGTTATTTCTCTTAAAGGTTTAATTTCACTGAAACATCCAGTCCCAGCCATCAGACCTCGCTGCAAGTTGTTCTGTGACTGTTGTCAGGCACTGGAGCTGCTTGTTGAGTAACTCCTGATATAATGATATATTTCACTGCTCAGATGTTATCTTATAATATAAAACATCACAGAATGGTTCTAGTTTTGTATTTGTACCACTTTTACAGACATGTTTAAACTACACTTCACTTGTATGTTCAGCAGACATTCAGTCTCTCTCTCTCTCTCTCTCTCTCTCTCTCTCTCTCTCTCTCTCTCTCTCTCTCTCTCTCTCTCTCTCTCTCTCTCTCTCTCTCTCTCTCAACATACCTAAGAAAACAGGATACATGATTTCTGACTTATTTTGATCTCTGTTCCAATGAATTATGCCAGTTCCTTCAAGAAAGAGTTTCCTGAGTGTCTTTACAACAGTTCTCCTGGGAAAATATCAACAGCAAGTCAAGAAGCAACATGTAATTTGTATCCTGATGTAACCCCTTGAAAAAAACTACCTCATCATTTTACAATGTGTGTGAATGATGCAGTTTGCTGCCAGTGAAATTATATTCTAGTCATCTGTTTGTGGATTAAATTGTATTGCAGGTTCACATAGTAGTAAAAGCTGGATTTAAAAACAAATCAAACAGGATGTGAAAGAGAAAACCATTACTTTAATGACTTTGAAGATATTTAATTAGGGCTAATCCTTTGATTATATATTGCAACTGTTACAAAATGTTTTTGATGAATGTATCATAACTTTTGATGCTTTTAAATGTATATAAACTTAGGACAAAAATGCAAGGGTTTTTAAATATATCCAAATTTATGAATTGTGCTATGCTTGACTGATTAAAATTCAGAATGATGAATCACCAACATCTCTAAAACTGAAATTCTTCAGCATAACTTGATTCAAAGCTGTTGCATAATCCTGGCAAAAAAAAAAAAAAAAAAAAAAAAAAAAAAAAAACAGTAGCCACATTAGCCACATATTTTTCATTTACTTTGGAGATTTAGTCAATTATCCATTCATGGAGCTTAAATCCCAGTAAAGAAGCTTATTGTTTTAATCTGCTTAATGTTACAAAGAATTATATTTTGTCTTTACTGTCACACACAAATGTCACTCATAACATTCCAACAAAATCTCAAGGCAATTTGTAACTCACTCAATTTCACTTTTTGTACTACAAGACAGGTTTAATCATTCCAAGATTTCAGGATTTGTAATTTATGGTTGGAATTATGTATAATTTTGGAGTGTGTTTATGCAAAGCTCTGGTCCACTTTGTTTATGTCACTCTAAACAGCTGAGCTGACTTCCATTACATAAAGACCCTTTAAATCAGGACAAAGAACAGTGCGAATGAAAAAAAAAGAAAACAAAAAAACCTTTTCCACTGCTGTGTCAACTTATCATGTCTGATAGCCAGAGTAAACAACAAAACCCGCTGCAATGCCTGGTATGGAACAATATGTTACATGTGTTGAGAGGAAAGTAACCTGAAAACTAAAGAAACTGGCTTCTGTACTCTCTACCTGTGTCATCTCCTGAGTCTGTCTGCATTTGTTGGTTATCATAGCCTGTGAGACATTAGTGGGGTGTGCTGTGCATAAATCAGGGAGACTGTGACTAAATGTCTGTTCTTTGCTTGGATGGATGGATGGATGGATGGATGGATGGATGGATGGATGGAATCCTCAGAGATAAGGTGAAGTGTGGGCACAGAGTCAGTAATGCTGCTATCTGATCTGAAAGACTCCTATAGACTTGATTTAACTCTGATGTTATCTGTGCAACTTAGTACAGAGGCTCGTAGATTCACAGATTGTAATGTGGAGAAAGAGTGCAACAGAAGACATTACGGAAGAATAAGAGACGAGAGATAAGTCATTTTTACTACTGTTGTTGTCTTTCTCATTGTCAGTTTAGTAGAACAAACTTTTGAAATTAAAATTGCATTGTGAGCCTTTATTAAAATATAGTCCATTTTTTGTACAAATTTTGTAACTTGTTTTATGAGTCGTATTAAAACTTTATATTAGTTGGCGTTAAAGTTGCGTTAAAAATAAATAAAAAAATTGAGGTACAGTGCAAAATATTTTTACGGGTAATAATATAAGGGGATACGGGTAAGGTTAGGGACAAGTTTGGTGGTATGGCTAGGTTTAAGGGTGGGTTGGAGGTAGGGTCAACAGCGTATGTAATTACAGAAATTAATTACAGGTGCAATTAGAATCAAAAGTGTTGTTATCAAATACATATATTGTCGGGGGAAAAAACAACCTTTTATGACAGACGTTATCATAGAGTAGAACATGCAACTGTGTTTTGGTACATTTTGACTTTTTTTTATCACCCTGCTCTTATCAGTTTTTCACAGTTGTTGAGTTCTCTCTACACTATGTATTTCAAGACACATTTTGACAATCTTTCCATCTTTTGAAACATTCCATCAAGTAACATCTATAACAAACGAAATGTTGCGTCTCTATGGCAACAACTGGCTCCTCTGAGGCTTTGGAATTTATAAAACACAGGGTTGAAAAAAAGTTACCAAGTAAAGATTATAATGCCTGGGAACTATTACAGCATGATCTGTTCACTTGCAGGACAAGCTTTGCACTGAAGGATTTCCATTTAATACCTTGAAAAAACGTATTTTGAAACACAACACATAAACATTTCTTAATTTGACGAGAACTAACCATAAACAACATTTTAAATGTTGCATTATTTCTGAAAAGGTAAAAGGAATTGTTGAATAAATGTTCACATGCTAAGAGTTTCTGCTTACTGTAGCGATGTGCAAGTGCTTCAAAAGAGTTAAAGCTTCAATTATATCTGACAAATGGGATTTGATCTGTGAAAATGAAATAAATTCAGGATTACGTTTTCATTTTGGTAACACTTCATTAAGGTTCAGTTTCTTAACATTAGTAACTACATTAGGTATCATGAACTAACAACATTAATTCAATAGTAACATTAACATTAGTGTATTATGACCGAACATGAATGAACAATATTTATAAATTATCTGTAACGTGTTTTTGGTTTCGTTTTCACTCTGTTCAATCTATTCCTGTTTGCCTGAGTTCCTAGCTATTTTCTCTGCCAGTTAATTAGTTTCCACACACCTGTTTCTGTTCTTCTTGATTTAGTTCCCTATGTATTTAAGCCCTGAGTTTAATTCTGTTCCTTTGTCTGATATCGTCAGCATTTATAGTCATTTTACGTTATTCTCCTGCAATCTCCTGAGTGTTGTGTTTTGGATCTGTTTTATCTATCTATCTTCATTGTGTGTGTTCATTATAGCCAGCATGACAAAATACCTGACCTAAGAATGGATTTTTGTTGTGTTTTCTTTCTTTTTTTCTTCTTCTCCCCCATCACAAATGGTCCTACCCGCCATCCAACTACTCTGCCTTGAGCAGAAGGACTGTTCCCTGGAGGACTGCACAAAGGATTTTTTTATCTGCCCCCTAACCCAGACCACTTGCTCTGCATTTTTTACATCACCATCCTCAAAGCACACATCGAAAGCACACCTCCCAGGGAATGGTCCTCGAAAGGGTTTCGCCGCTTTTGTGGAGTGGGTGCTGGTGAATAATATTAGATCTGCATTCACCATTGGCCCAGACAAAGTCTCTTGCGCCCCCACAGTCCCCACCCAGCATCCCTCTCCTGCCTCCTCTTCCAAAATCAGCCAGTTCCTCCGCCCCACCTCCGCCAGTTCTCTTCAGCCCCTCGACTTCTCCTCTAATGCCACTCTGTTGTGTGGATCTGTTGTGGGTCTTCCAGTCTCCAGCTCAGCCCAGTCAAGACGATCCCCTGGCTCCACCTCCAGCCGTCAATCCCGTCACTGCACCTCGGCCCATCAAACTGTTGGCTCCACCTTGGTTGAAACCTCCATTGGCGGGACCATCATCCTTACGGCACCACAAGACTCCCTCATCCCTCCGGCTCCTCCTTGGTCAGACGTTGCTCTGCCTGCACCATGGACAATTGGGCCTTCAGCTATGCTTTGTCCCTCCACCCCTTCAGCTCCGTTGGCCTCTGCCTTCTCTCCGGCTCTGCCTTGATCCTCAGTTCTAACGGCTTAACCTCCGTCCTCTGGCACCCTGGCTCCACTTCGGACACTCATTACTGCTGCTACGCCTCGGCCTCCAGGACCATCGCTGTTGCCCGATCTTGTCAGCTTTCCATCTGCACCCAGGTCTCCTCTTCCATCGGCTCCATCTCCGTCAGTCGTCCCCCTAGTGTCATCAGTTAAATCTCCACCATGGCTCCTTCCTCCCTCGAGTCCACCGATGGCCATTGTCCTGGTTGCGCTTTGGGTCCCCGCCTGGCTTCTCCTGCTCCTGGCTCCTCCCTGGCTCCACTCCCCCATGGACTGTTCTGCCTGCTCCTGATTGGTTACATCCCTCTCCAGCTCCACATCCTCCACCTGAGCCCCCTCCCTCCTCTGTGTATATTCTGTATATTTTTAACCTTTATTTTTATAACCTTTATTCTGACCCTGTGTCTAAAATAACCCATGTTTAAGGGGCGGCTTCTTTAAGGCTTGTCAGTAAACGGCCACTGTTATGATTGGCTAACGTTATTGCACAGGAAACAGTATCCACGGCCACTCACTATTGGACGTGAGTAAGTGTTTTGAAAACATGATTCATAAAAAAACGTAATTTACAGACAAAGCATTATATAATTCTTTACAGTCGGCTGCTTCATCTTTCAACAAGTTGAGTTCTTTGCAAACTCTCAATTACACTGCCTCTTTTACAAAACAAAAAGCTCTGAACAAACATATAATCATCTGACGCGATCCAGGATGCCATTAAAAATAATGTAAAAATAATCTGTTCCTGACGCTGTACTGTATTGATGATGCAAAACTGTTCGTCAGTGTCTTGCTCTGGAGGCAGTCATATGCTAATGTATTTTCCTATGTGACGTCACAAATCCTACAATATCAAAACAAGCCATTTTTGAAGCTTTGTTTATAATGAGTAGGATGTTTTAAGCTCTGAAACTTGCATGATGTTTTAATGGTACAAATACCTCTTATATGTCAAAATATCAAGGAAAATTAGATTTCTTATGTCATGACCCCTTTAAATTCCTTTGGACATTCTCAGAGCTTCTGGGACTTGGCTCACTTTCCATGTTCAGGTTTACTCCTGGAGATGGAGCCAGATTAGCGTTTTTTCAAGCGGAAGGCGATCACTTGTGAATGATGTGAACAGCCACAAATCGACATTTGAACTATGAACATTTTGAATGTTTTAATCGTAGCTTAGAGCAGTCTTAGGTCTAATCGCCGTCATCCGGAAGGGGGGTTGTGAATGGTGATCACTGATTACAGTTACTTAACGTTAGTATATGCACACTAACGTTTCCACCCATGGAAATCTTCAGTGAGGCAAGCACTCGCAAAGAAAGGAGTGAAATATGTAATATGAATGAGCCCAGGCGCTCTTCCCAAAAGCTAATTTAGAGTGTGCATGCGTGTCTATGTATTCCCTTACGAAAAAGAAGTTTATTCAAGTGTGCTATTAGTATACTTCTTTTAAACTAAAAATAAGAAAGTATACTTTCAGTCTACATTTTATGTACTTCTCAGAAATATACTTTATGTACTTCTCAGAAATATACTTCAAATTCCACTTAAGTATACTTGACTTATACTGACAGAAAAGTCTAAGTATATTTGGCCTATACTTGTTGATCGAGATATACTTAAAAGTATAATTAAGTAATCTAAGTATTCTTGGCTTGTACTTGTGTTTACTATTTTGATTGAGTAGCTTATTAAATATTTTTTTTAAAACATAATATTACACACTGTCTTATAAACTAACATGTTCAAGTTTATATAGTAACAAGCTTTCGGGTGGAATAGCTTATAGAGTAAATAAAATGGAACTGAACCTGATCTTGTACACAGCGATAATAATTCCCTTACGAAAAATAAGTTTATTCAAGTGTTCTATTAGTGTAGTTCTTTTCAACTAAAAAGAAGAAAACATACTTTCAGTCTACATTTTATATACTTCTCAAAAATATACTTTATGTACTTCTCAGAAATATACTTAATTACACTTAAGTGTACTTGACTTATACTGAGAGAAAAGTCCAAGAATATTTGGCCTATACTTGTACTCAATCTTTTGATCGAGATATACTTAAGTTTAATTATTCAAAGTATACTTGGCTTGTAGTTGTGTTAACTCTTTTGATCGAGTAGCCTATAAAATATACTTTTTTTTTTTACATAGTTTTTCATATAGAGTCTTATGAAACTTGCATTGTTTGAAAATATTGATTAAAATATTGATATAAAACAGATATGCTTCTAATTCTGCGTATCTGAATTTTTGTGTAGGCTAGTCCACTGGTAGTGCACATAGGAATTTACTTTAATTCTACTTTACTCTCTCCCCACCATTGACTGAATTTTCCAGCTATCCATGTTTTCACTGTTATATGGTAGGGGGCGCTATATGACACATCTTCTAGTACAGAATCTCCGGATCAAAACACTTGAGAAGAAGAAGCTGAAACAAGTGATAGAAGATTGCTTACTCAGATGTAAACTAATGTGATCATCAAACATTAAACAGCTTGTAAATCAAAACTGCTTAATGTTTCCAAATGAAATAAGCGTAACCCATGAAGAGAAAACGACTGTGAAGCTTTGGGGTGTTGAACTTGATCTACTCCACCTGTGTTTGATCACGTTTCTGAATCTGATCAAGGCGTAGTCTTTGACAAAAATTAGATTTTCTCATCTTTTTTGTTTAAAATGTTGTTAATTTTTTAAATTAAAGTACAGTTAAAGGTATTTTTCAAGTATAAAAAAATAACATTTGAACATAGTAGTATAGGCCTACTGCAAGTGCAAAAATTATATAGTAAACTATAAGTATAATGTTAAGTTCACTTAAAGAAAACTTGTAGTATAAAACTACTAAACTAGTAGTTTACTGAGAGTATACTTCAAAGTTGCTACAAGTATTAAAATAGTAAACTACTAGTATACCCATAAGTTCACTTGCAATACAAATGAGAAACGTAAATATAAACTAGTTGTGCACTTAAAGTTTACTACTGTTACACTTATAGTGCACTTAAACATATACTTTTATATACTAAAAGTGGACCAATTTAGTCCCAAGCGGTATTAAAATAGTACACTTACAAGTTTACTACTAGTACATATTGACATTAGTATACTTACTACATAATGTATACTTAAAAATACACTTGAACATTGCTTAAGTATACTTCATAAAATGAACTTGAAGTATACTTCTTTTTTTTTGTAAAGGTTATTCTGACTTGCAACTTTTGGGTGCGATGTCATCAGCCATGCTCTCTTATAAAGAGAGTTCCTTCTTGACATACCGCCAACTTTAACCTCATTATTCTAAGTCTCTTTTTAATTAAACAGGTTTTGTTACTCACACTGTAAAAAAAGCAACCACATATTTTAAGTTCACAGGACCGTGTGAGTCACAAATACAAATACCATGTTACACCAACAGAATCAGCCAAATGTTTTCCCAAAGTCAAACACAGTTGTCTGAAAGAATTTCAAACTGAACAATATTGCTGAATTTGTAAATGGTTTGTGAGTTCCCAGTAAATTATGCATGAATAAATTTCAATTACAGCGGGATTATTACTGTTATTCCACTAACAGGGAACATTCTCAGAACACTGAAAAAAATGACTTGTTGAAATTAATCAATTTTTTTATGGCAAGTGGCTGCATTCAATTTATTTTATCTACATTTACACAAATGCATTAAGTTGGACTTAATTTTATTTAGTAATTCCACCCCTATTTAATTATGTTACTTCTACTTAACACATTTAGTTGAACTTAATACATTTTATTTAGTTTCATTAGTAAAAAACATTTTATAAATCCACCCCTATTTAATTGTTACTTCTACTTAAATTATTGATTTCTTATTTATTTTGAGTGTTCAAAATTATCCAGCTTAATCTACTAGTTAAACATATACATGTCACGTTTCCATTCATGTTTGGACTGTGTTGTCTTTGTCTTCAATTCACCTGTCTCACCTGTGCCTTGTTAATCACCTTGTTTAGTTATCTTGTTTGTTTTGCCCCAGCTGTGTCTAATTTCCCTGATCTGTTTCCTTGTGTATTTAAGCCCTGTGTGTTCCTTCAGTCGGTCGTTATAGTGTCAAGGTTTGTGTTGAGTGTTCATGTGATCTGAGTTTGGGAATAAACCAGATGTATTGAAATCCTGTCTCCTCGTCTTCAACCTGCAAAACCCTGACAGAACGACCGACCACATCATGAGCTGGGAGCTCACTGGACAGATTGCGGCTTTGGCTCGGGATAGCCGCGATCTGTTGCTTCACGCCAGTCTAGCCGAGCCTGCACTTCACGCCAGTCCAGCCGAGCCTGCACTTCACGCCAGTCCAGCCGCGATTGCACTTCACGCCAGTCCAGCCGAGCCTGCACTTGATGCCAGTCCAGCCGAGCATGCACTTGACGCCAGTCCAGCCGAGCCCGCACTTCACGCCAGATCTGCCGAAGCTAAGGCAGTTCGCGTCATACCTGCCGCGCCTGAGATTGAGGGCGTCATACCCGCCGAGCCTGAGCCAGTTGTTGGCCTAGAGAGGCCAGATCCAGTTTCGAGTCCAGTTCCGAGTCCAGCCGAGGCCGCACTTCACACCAGATTTGCCGAAGCCAAGGCAGTTCGCGTCATGCCCGCCGAGCCTGAGACAGTTGTTGGTCCAGAGAGGCCAGATCCAGTTCCGAGTCCAGCCAAGCCCGCACTTCACGCCAGATCTGCCGAAGCCAAGGCAGTTCGCGTCATGCCCGCCGAGCCTGAGACAGTTGTTGGTCCAGAGAGGCCAGATCCAGTTCCGAGTCCAGCCAAGCCCGCACTTCACGCCAGATCTGCCGAAGCTAAGGCAGTTCGCGTCATACCTGCCGCGCCTGAGATTGAGAGCGTCATACCCGCCGAGCCTGAGCCAGTTGTTGGCCTAGAGAGGCCAGATCCAGTTTCGAGTCCAGTTCCGAGTCCAGCCGAGGCCGCACTTCACACCAGATTTGCCGAAGCCAAGGCAGTTCGCGTCATGCCCGCCGAGCCTGAGACAGTTGTTGGTCCAGAGAGGCCAGATCCAGTTCCGAGTCCAGCCAAGCCCGCACTTCACGCCAGATCTGCCGAAGCCAAGGCAGTTCGCGTCATGCCCGCCGAGCCTGAGACAGTTGTTGGCCCAGAGAGGCCAGATCCAGTTCCGAGTCCAGTTCCGAGTCCAGTTCCGAGTCCAGTTCCGAGTTCAGTTCCGAGTCCAGCCGAGCCCGCACTTCACGCCAGATCTGCCGAAGCCAAGGCAGTTCGCGTCATGCCCGCCGAGCCTGAGACAGTTGTTGGCCCAGAGAGGCCAGATCCAGTTCCGAGTCCAGTTCCGAGTCCAGTTCCGAGTCCAGTTCCGAGTCCAGTTCCGAGTCCAGTTCCGAGTCCAGTTCCGAGTCCAGCCGAGCCCGCACTTCAAGCCAGATCTGCTGAAGCCAAGGCAGTTCGCGTCATGCCCGCCGAGCCTGAGACAGTTGTTGGCCCAGAGAGGCCAGATCCAGTTCCGAGTCCAGTTCCGAGTCCAGTTCCGAGTCCAGTTCCGAGTCCAGTTCCAAGTCCAGTTCCGAGTCCAGCCGAGCACGCACTTCAAGCCAGATCTGCTGAAGCCAAGGCAGTTCGCGTCATGCCCGCCGAGCCTGAGACAGTTGTTGGCCCAGAGAGGCCAGATCCAGTTCCGAGTCCAGTTCCGAGTCCAGTCCGAGTCCAGTTCCGAGTCCAGTTCCGAGTCCGGGGGTCGGCTGCCCTGTCGAGCAGGAGCCAGAGCCAGTCTTCGAGCAAGAGCCAGAGCCAGGCCACCCAAAGGGTCTTCACCGCCATGGCCGCCCGAAGGGTCTTCTCCGCTATGGATGCCCGAGGGTCCGACAGCTCTGCCGTGGCCACGCCCACAGTCTGCTCTACCCTGGTTCCCCGAGCAGCCAGCTCCGCTCTGGAGGCTTCTTGTCTTGGGCAACCATGCCTTCATCTGCCTCCGGGGCGCCCTCCCTCCCACCCCTTTAGATGTTGTTAAGGCGCGAGGACGTGCCTTCGGGGAGGGGGGGTGTACTGTCACGTTTTCGTTCATGTTTGGACTGTGTTGTCTTTGTCTTCAATTCACCTGTCTCAGCTGTGCCTTGTTAATCACCTCGTTTAGTTATCTCGTTTGTTTTGCCCCAGCTGTGTCTAATTTCCCTGATCTGTTTCCTTGTGTATTTAAGCCCTGTGTGTTCCTTCAGTCTTTGTCGGTCGTTATAGTGTCAAGGTTTGTGTTGAGTGTTCATGTGATCTGAGTTTGGGAATAAACCAGATGTATTGAAATCCTATCTCCTCGTCTTCAACCTGCAAAACCCTGACAATACAGCAGTATTTAATTGACAGTATGAGAGGATGTTAAACGTCTTTCAAATACACACAGAAATTACTTTGTTTTAATCTTATCTTTAATGACTGCCATAAAAAAAAATAGCCAACATGTTTAATAACAGTCAGTTTCTTTGTGGGTACAACACACTTTCTGTAGACATGTTAAAACTCACATTGTACAACTGGCCACATAAATATCCAGCATATCAACATTGCCCTTATGTGGCAATATAGGCCACAGTACATTTGTTTGTGAATCCTTAAAACAAGTGCTAAAACTCCACAAATGTTAAAACAAGAAGTGCTGAGTTTCATAACATTGCACATTCATATAAGAAAAAAAAAAAAGAAAAAAAAAAATCACAGGTGGGATTAGGCCACAATACATTTGTTTGTGAATCCCTAATACATACAGACGGTTGGTCTGGGAACGCCCCCGGGAACGCCCCGTCACGTGATGTGAATTTAGCCTATGGGGGAAAACATTGCATTGGCGCTAATTGAAATACACGGGACAATTATGTCGAAGAGTTGCTGTGTCGTTTTCTGTACCGCCAATGAACAAACAAATTATGAATTGAAGTTCTACATCCTTCCTAATAAACACTATGGAGTAGTTTGAGGTCTACACTCAATACAGACTGCAGTCTGTGAGTTAGGGATAACTGTCAGCACAGTCCCTCGGCAACTTCGTACTACTGATCACCGTTTTACAAAAGGATTAATAGTTTGGAGTGAAGCATACGTACAATTGGTAAGTGACAAGGTTTTATGGAGTTATAGTATGCAACATATACGAAAGTTACCGCTACAGCTACCACGATGTCTTACCTGGAGATTCAACCAGATAACAAAATATGTCTGGAAACGACACCTCCGGCCATTTGGTTGGGTCATTGACCCAGTTTTTAATTAAATAAGGGCAATCATAACCTATTGCATTTAATTTTGCAATGTACCGTTGCCGGTCGGCAGGCGTCAATGACTCGCAATATGACATTTTTGTCATTCAAATACACACGATGTTCGCTGTGTTTTCCCCCACGCCGACTCCACCCTCGCCACGCCAGACCACGCCCCCAACTATGACTAGATGCCGACTGTTTGTATACAACAGTGCTAAAACTGCACTAATGTTAAAAACAGATTTTTTACTAAATGTATATTGCAGCACAGAATGAAGTCAGTATATACATTAACAACGTTTTGAGACAAATAAATGTAAATGTAATATAAAACTATGTAAATGTCGAATTTTAAAGACATGGAGCTGCGCTTCTCATCCGGTGTGCTTGTAGGGGTGAGTGTTTCAGAATCCATCTGCAAAAGCACGTTCTGAAGTAATTCATAGTAGTATTTTAGTTCTTTTGGGTATGCCAAATTAAGCACATAGGCTTTGACCAGATTTGATCTCCTCAAGATTCATTACTCCGTCAACAACAACTCCAATATCGTCATAGTCTCCAAGAACTTATTTTTAAATTAACTTTTTACACAACAGACAACTGATTGACTCATACACAACTATTAAAAAACTGATGCCCAAGAAGGAAAGTTGATTCATCAAGAGCCATTTATATATTTATTTATTTTTTTTATTTTTTTAGTGCTGCACATCAGAAACTACAGAATATACTTTCATGTTTCAGAGAAAACCAAAGTACAATTTACCCTGATCTTAATGCATCGTGTTGCCTTCTTGAGCATTGTAGAACGTTTAAACCTTTGTAAGAGCTGTTTATGAGTATGTCAGTGTGAAAAGATTGATCTCAGAATTAGACTCACTCCATGAAAGCGTTCAAATATACATAGAATATTCTGGAAAAGCAAGAGCTGCAGGATTTTTCTGAAGAAACAGTGGCCAGTTTAACTGATAAGATATATAATGGTCGCAAAAAAACATTGTTGTGGGTCATCCAGGTAACATGGTAGTAATTTACAAAATTCACTTTTTCCAGAGCACTATGAATGTTTATTTATTTAATTTAACAATTAATTTAATTGTTTAACAGATTGTTTACTGTATTGAATGATGCCCCATAATGAAACATTACTTACTGTGAAAATTGTTGGAACAGAACTCTGGGACTGGGCTGAACATCTGAAGCTGGAAACTCTGCGTGTCGAGAGCACCTCAAATTAAAGCAAGCACACAATGATTATTATTGCTAGTTCAAGATATATACATAGTGAAAATAACTGATGTTTCAGTAGTAAAGATATTTGCATTAATCACAGGATCATAATTTCAGGTACATAATTACAGGATCCCCATTGTTAACTTCACTAAAAAAGATTCAGAAATCCAATGCTATATTGTGAACTTTACCAATAGGAAAAACTCTGGAAATTCTCTACATATTATAAAATACTACTGTGCAAAAACACAGTCGTTGACTGAAAAAGTACAAGGAAGCACAATCGCTTCCTCATTGCTTTAACCAGGGGTGACCAAGGACAATGGGTGCAAGTGGAGAATCCATGAGAAGAAATGACAATGTTTCGGTATGGTTGCCTGATGTGGTGAGGGTAATGGGTCCGGTGGTGTGTGAAATGTTTGGGAGTTCTTGACCATTGTGGGCGTTGACTGATATCTTGTGGGTGGGTGAAGTGATTGGGATCTGAAGTCTGTGAGCAAGTTTAAGGTCCATGAAATTAACTTCTGCTCTGGAATCCAGCAGGGCTTGACTGTCGTGTGTGTGTGTTGCCCATCTCAGTCTTACCGGGAAGAGCGTGGACGATAATGAGGTCTTCTCGGCGGAGATCCCACCCGATAGTAGCCTCACTGTTACTATCGGGCTTGCCCTGTTACTGGGCAGGCGTGTAGGAAATGACCCGCCCCTCCACAGTAGAGGCAGAGCCCCTGGGGCCTCTCCTTCTCCTCCCGGGAAAGCCGAGCTCTCCCCACCTGCATGGGCTCGTGATCGAAAACAGGGCTGACCGTGTCCCCGCCGCTGGTACGTGGGCCCTCAGCGCCCCCAGGTGGTCTGTTAGGAAGTACACTACGTTCCATCCTGGTTAGTCAGGCGTCCACCTTCAGTGCCAGCTCGATCAGACCGTTGAGAGTCGTCGGGAGGTCCAGGACATAGATCTCCTTTTGAACACGGTCAGCCAGCCATGCAGGAACACGTCCCACTGCGCCTCCTCGTTCCAGTGGCACTCTGCCGCCAAGGTACGGAACTCGATGGAGTAGTCTGACACAGAGCAGTCACCCTGACGAAGGTCGACGAGTATTCTGGCCGCCTCTCTCCCCGCCTCCGCCCGGTCAAACACTCGCCTCATCTCCTCGGAGAGTGCCTGGAACGAGGTGCAGCATGGATCCTTGTTCTCCCACACCGCCTTTCCCCATAGCGCTGCTCTTCCAGTCAGCAGCATCAGAACAAATGCCACTTTCGACCGTTCGTTGTTCAAGGTCCTCGGTTGCAACGAGAAATGCATGGAACATCGGGTTAAGAAGGCTCTGCAGTAGCTGGGCTCTCCTGAATATGCCTCAGGAACAGGTAGGCGAGGTTCTGACTGAAAGAGAGGCTTGGGTGGTGTGGGTGGAACTGTAGGTGTGGGTGGCGCAGTGGGAGCTCTCAGATGTTGGAGTTGCTGGGTGAGCTTGGACACCTGCGCCACTAGAGCCTGCATTGCCCGACCCGTGTTCGCGAGACTCTGTTCCTGAGCATCCATTCTTGTAATGCTGCTGGCGATGAATTCATCCAGAGTGATCGTTGATCGTTGATCGTTCTGTAACGACTCAAAAAGGAGGATGCAATAATGCAAGTAAAAAGGCTCTTTATTGGAAGTTTAACAGATAGGTCAGATCTTGAACAAACACACAAGCATGGTGACAGTAGAGTGGCGCAGGGACCTCGATGGGCAACACAGATGATAGTGGTGGTGAGGCTGGAAAATGTCCGTGAAGTGCCAGGTGGGAGAATAATCCAGATGGGAAACGTAGAACACGAAGAACAATCCAGCGGGAACAACCGACTCACGAAACACCAGACAGAAACAGGAATGGGAATCAACACGGAAAAACTCCACAATGATCTGACAAAGACAAGACGAAACTGTGAACTTAAGTAGGCACGTTGATCAGCTGCAGCTGGTGCTGCTTATGAGATGCAGCTGTCGCCGCAGATCAGCGGTAGTGATCAGTGACCACGCCCACATGCACACACACAACAACAATCACACGAGACGAGAAAGAGACTGCGAATTCATGTACCGTGACACTAAATGGTTCACGACTGTTTCAGGAAGAACAAAAGGGAGGGGGGAGGATGAGATGAGGAGGAGGGAGGGTCAAGCTAGCCTCCGTTTTGTTTGACAATACTTTGAACGTCAACAAGAAGTGACGTCACCCAACATCGCTTAGAGCACCTTTAAATTGTTTTGTAATATACAGTATGATCAAATAAAATCTCACCCTTTGTCCAAACATGCACATTTTCCTATATCGTAATTACAAAAAACAAGGAACTCCCGCACACTATCAGTACTTGCAAATTTTACTATCAAATTTTATTCCCTGAAACGTTGCTAATAAAATTTTGATACTCATTTGCAAGTACTGATAGTGTGCGGGAGTTCCTTGTTTTTTGTAGATTTTTTGACCTACTTATTTGGTCTTTTTTCACATGCACCTATCACCTGCAGGTGTGCGATGGTGTTTGCTAACCTATATCGTAATCAAAAATCATTCGTATTCCTATTCAAAATATTCATGAAACAGTAGGCGAACAACACCCAAGTGATCTACTGAAATCGCTGAGTGGTTTTCAAGTGCAAGTGTTATAGGTGGTAATACGTGTGGTTTAAGTTACTTGTTTATCATTCCTGTTTGTTGCTAGTACATCATAGGTCAAAGAACGTATGGGTCAAAGGACAGTTCCAGCATTTCAGATGTCTTATGTCTATGAATGTATTAAACATATAAACATTTAGCATTAACTATTTACTGTTAAGGAGCTGTAGTCACTGGTGAAATTTCTGCAAAATTCTGCAGGCAAAAAAGGTGCATTATCCATTATCAATGGTCTAGCAATGTGTGAAGTCACTTTCAAACTAAACTGCTTTCTATTGGTTGGTGCAGTCTGACCAACTTGAGCCCGTTGCAAAATCTGTGTATGGGAAATATTTCGCCCTCTTGTGAAATTCCCAGTCGAATGCAATCCCTATTAAATTACTAGATTTTGACTGCCTGTTTTGTTAAATGACTTCTATAATTAATTAAAAGATGCATGATGTCCTTTCTTCTTCATAGCAGCATGTTTTAGGGTGTAGCTGCTGACTCATGGAGCAAAGGAGGGGGTAAACTCTTGTGTCGTCTCGACCCGCCTGCACTTGTACTTTCAGACTTTCAGACAGCTATGTCCAACTTCGGCGCCAGTCTTTTTGGAGCTACTCATTTTCTCTCTGTGAACCGTTTCAGCTGGATCAGCACATCCTCGGCATCTCTGTCATAAAGTTTTGTGTGTCCCATGGAGAAATCCCCCCAAAAAATCCAAAAGTTGCTCAAATGAACAATTAGATTAACTGTGTGAAATATATATGAAATAATATTTAAGTTTAGGGTCAGTTCTGGAAGGATTGTGAGAGACATCTACAACACCCATTGATTTCTGAAAATATGTGGGGAATATTTACAAACATAGTGTTAATAAGGACATTTATCAAATTATCAATTAGTAACACAATAAAATAATCAATAATTTTGGTAGTTGAGCACTTAGGCCTCGTTCAGACTGTCAGTCCAAATCTCATTATTTTTTATCCGATTGGAATCTGATCTAAAATTATTGATGTCCACACTGTGGATCGCAGCTGTTCAGATCTGATTTGTGTGTCCATGCAGCTCTTCCGTTTTCCGGAATATCTGCATTGGTTTCTATGGCAATGACGTTTCGGCAGTGACTTTCAACATGTTTCCTATAACAATGTCTGACGTGCCGTGAGAAAGTCACATAAACTACGCGAAATCTGATCAGATCGTTCAGACTGAGACAGATTTCCAGAAATGCTATTTAAATAGGATTTCAAACCACATGAATTTAGCTTGAAACAGATTAGTAAAGATCGGATTTCATGTGATTTTTAACCGTTTACTATCTAAATCTGATCGGATTCCAATCGGATTTGCATAAAATTCGGATTTGGACTGACAGTCTGAATGAGGCCATAATCTACGCTCAGACTGTCAGTCCAAATCCGATTATTTGTTTATCCAATTGGAATCTGATCTAAAATTATTGACATCCACATTGTGTATCAAAACTGTTCAAATCCGATTTGTGTGTCCATGCAGCTCTTTCTTTTTTTTTTTTTAATATCTGCATTGGTTTCTATGGCAATGACACTGCTTGGTTGCCAACCGTTCCGTATAATACGAAATCGTCCCGTATTTGACACATAAAAGTCTTGTTGTGTATTGAACTGATAGGGAACGCACTTTGTTCCGTATTTTTGAGAATCAATTCAGTGCAAATCCATGACAGACACATAGCTTCTAATATATGTCAGACTATGAACGAAGACATTTGTAGGCTATGATAAGAAAAAAAAACAGACGGTGCGGTAGATATTAATTTCTCCCCGTTTGTCTATGATCAGCGTAGCGTTTTTAACATCTTGGAACATCATGACCTTTGGTCACCTTCCATGACCAGAATGACCTTTTAATTGGTCGTTTCAGTCATTGTGAGTCACATATCGTAGCAACGATGACGACAAGTGACAACAGCGGGAAATGTAAAAATGACTACCTCCGAGCAGCCGGCGAAAAAGAAAAGAGCACAAAAATATACATACATACAGGTGTTGTATTGCTTGAATGAAGTATTTGAGTGCAATATTTTATATTTTCTTTATTAGCTGGTTTTTTTTATGTATTAATGTTTTGCACTGGAAAGAAAGTTAACTATAATGGAAGTATAATTATATAAAGATATTTGCACTACACTTCCTTAAAATGTTGTCTAATTAAATTAAAAATATTATTTTTTGCACTGGAAAGAACATTCTAGAAGTCTAATTCTATTGAATAAGTTCGCACAAGGCTACAGAACTGTTGTGTTTATTTTTCTTCAAATGCAGTCTAAGCCGATGAGTTTTGAATGTTATATGTTGTATTTGTTTAAGTTAAAAATAAAACGTATTATAAACTAAACAAATCCATGGTTCATTGTAGGCAAAATGATCATGATAGCCTTTATATTTCACATCTATGTGGTTCAGTCTTGTATATTGATTAGGCCTTACTTTTCTATAAATAGGCCTAATAAGTTATATTATAATATGCTATAATGTATGAAATATATTTATCTAAATGTATCAATTAGTTTCCACAATATTCACCAGAAGTCATCATTTCAGGGGTTATTTTTCAAAATTTTCTTCTGTGGGGCATGTCACTGGATTCTGATCAGATTTCAATCGGATATGCACAAAAATCGGATTTGGACTCACAGTCTGAACGTAGCCTTAATATGTGAAGTCAACTATGCTATCTTCATTTCTGAAGTCTTAATCACTTCAGAACATATGCACAAAACAAAGAAAAAATGTGTGTATGCCTGTCTTCCAGATGTAAAATCTATAAATTGCAAATAATCTTGAAATTGTGCGCAGCTGAATGGTTTCAGATTGCCACTCTGTAAACACTGCCTAATAAATATCATTAACATATAAAAGAGCACAAGTCAGCGTTCAAATTCTTTACTTAAGAACAGTGAAGAATTGATTAGATTTCCAAATGCCTGCAGTATTCCGACTCTCTGCCTATAAATATGACGCATGCACTGTGCTTACGTGCATTTTATAAATGAGGCCCCTGATAACTTTGAACAAACATTCTGTCAGTTTTACTGGAAGAATGTTTGTTCATAACTTTGAGAGAATCTTGCCAGAACGTTTTCCAAATTTCACTGAAAAAAACTTATTATGGCCCCAATTAAATTAAGCACAATGAAATTTTGCTCATTTAAATAATTTAAATTTAGTTGTTGATTTTAATAAAAAAAAACATTGGTTTTATGAGAATTACATGCATTTTGAAACAAGCTATGTGAATTAATTAAAGTCTTTTAGAATTAAATAAGTTGGTTCTCTGCGTATGCGCGTAAATGCTCTCTCTTTGAGAGCTCTTTCTTTGCCGCTTTTTCCAGACAGCTTCATGCAGTGCCAGTGAGTTGAAGAATTTTATCATTCCATCGATTTGCACAGTAAGTAATATTTCATATTATGTATCACTATTTATTACAATAAACTGTTTGTTGACTGTACAAAGAATATAAATTGCTCAGGTTCAGAACACATCTTCCACAGACAATTTTCACAGTGACCAACCGTCACATAGGCCTACGTCGCACGTGAACATAATTTTACACATAGTCCCAATTTTATGTCACGGAATGTACTTTTAAGATATTTTTAGGTAAAATTGTTGCTTTATAAACTTCAAATATGGTGTTTACTTGTAAAGATAGCTGCTTTAAAAATTGCTTCAACGTTTTCTGAGCTCCAGGCCGTCATCGGCCAAACCCGCCGAGAACAGTCCTTCAAGAATCTTCTAATGTGTCTTTGGTGGTTACATATGAGATATAGATAGTTTTGGACGGGTAATATTTTATCTTAATAATCTATTATTTGTTCTAGAGCAATTTGTTTTGGCGGAGGGCAGTGCTAGCAAAAAAAAAAAAAAAAAAAAAAGCACTGAAGCACTCAAGCGACAAGCGCCTGCAGCCGGGCGTCTTTAGCTGAGCACCTGACGTCTCTCAGTGGCTGAAAAACACTTCGGTGAACACGGCCTAAAACACGTCAATTTAGCGTGTGTATACATAGAAAAACATTGGAATGGAAAACGTGTTCTGTGTGAAAGGCCTCTAATCGTTAAGTTTGCATGTTACCGAAAAAATGTTATTTAAGTTGCAATCATGGGTTTAATGGCCACCAGAATCGTTGCTTGACCAAAAAACTGGTGAGGTAAACTCCTGGATGACAAGCCACGTTGGAACAATGCCCCCACTGAATAACGTCAGACCGTAATCCCTCCGGCACAAATAAACGATTCGGTGGGCAACCGGGCGGAGGCGTTACCCCTTCTAAGACCGTCTTGACCTTCGATTCGACCTCCCATGTGAGTGTGGAGACAAATAGGGTCTCGGTTAAAATGCACTCGGGAGTGGACGGGCGTTCGGAATGGTCAAAAATGCGCGATAAAGAATGGGGGTTTGATGTTCTTGGAACCCGGGCGGTATGAGAGAGAAAATCAAAACGACCATTGCCCACTGAGCCTGCCTGGAGTTGAGTCTTTTGGCGGTTCTGATATATTCCAAGTTCTTGTGATTGGTCCAAGCGATAAAGGGTACCCCCAATCCCTCTAACCAATGACGCCATTCCTCCAACGCTAACTTGACTGCCAACAACTCCCTGTTACCAATGTCATAGTTACGTTCGGCAGGTGATAAACGATGGGACAAAAACGTGCATCTTGTCGTCTGTAGAAGAACGTTGGGAAAGTACTTCGCCTACCCCCACCTCTGACGCGTTGACCTCCACCGTGAACTGACGTGAAGGATCAGGGGCTATCAAGATGGGAGCTGAAACAAAGCAGCCTTTCAGTTTGGTGAATACAGCCTCAGCTGTATCGGACCACCTGAACGTAGTTCTGGGGGAGGTCAAGGCAGTCAGAGGAGCGGCTAGTTGGCTGAAATTGCGAAGAAAACGCAGATAGAAATTGGCGAACCCCAGAAACCTCTGTAGGGCCTTACGGGAATCTGGACTTGGCCAATCTACCACAGCCTTAACCTTCTCAGGATCCATACGTACTCCCTCAGACGAAATGATGTAACCTAAGAAAGGAACAGACTGTGCATGAAAAGCACATTTCTCCGCCTTGCCAAAAAGCCCATTCTCTAGCAATCTTTGAAGCACTCGCCGGACGTGCTGCACAAGTTCCTGGAGAGAAGAAGAAAAAAATCTATATGTCGTCCAGGTAGACAAATATGAACTGATCTACCATATCTCACAGCACGTCATTGACGAGAGCCTGGAAGACCGCAGGGGAGTTGGACAGCCCGAAAGGCATGACCAAATATTCAAAGTGCCCTTCCTTATGCGAACCAAATGATAGGCATTACGTAAATCCAATTTTGTGAAGACCGATGCTCCCTGCAACCTCTCGAAGGCTGAAGACATCAACGGCAAAGGATAAGTATTCTTTACCGTGATGTTGTTCAACCCTCGGTAATCAATACAAGGTCGCAGAGACCCATCCTTCTTCCTCACAAAAAAGAACCCCGCCCCCGCTGGAGAAGAGGAAGGACGGATGAACCCCATTGCTAGAGAATCAGAAATATATTTCTCCACGGCCTCCCTTTCTGGGGCAGAAATCGAATATAACTTGCCTTTAGGCGGAGACTTACCTGGCAGTAAATCTATGGCACAGTTGTAGGGACGATGCGGAGGAAGAGAAGCAGCACGAGACTAACTGAACACTTCCTTCAGGTCGAGGTACTCAGCGGGTACGTTAGATAAATCCACTGCTTCCTCCTGAAACACAGAAACAGACACAGACGAACAAGCAGACACTAGACAGGACTCATGACATTGATTGCTCCATGCAGAAATGGAATTCTGACGCCAGTCCACTCTGGGGTTGTGTTGGGTTAATGGCTTGCGACATTCACAGTTTTGTTTTGGCTTGCTCAGTTTGTGCCACTGGTAAGACTTCCAATCGACCCCCAGATGGGTTACTCCAACCGCTGCCTGTCCCACATAGCACTAGATTTTATTACCCCCCAACCCCCACCCCCAAATCATTATTGGCTGGAACACTGTTTGTCATGTTTCGTGGTCCAGGCTGGGCCAGTTTGTTTTTCTTGCTGTTTGTGGAGCCTGGGCTGTCTACAGAGACCGCGTTTTTTTACAGTGTGTTCAGGGGACAGGCAGCTAGCGGATCGTGAGGAGATGTTTGCTGTATGTGGCAAAAAAAAATGTTGGCCTAAAAAACATGTGACATCGCTTAGAGCACCTTTAAAGAAAAAAAAAAAAATTTTTAAATGAATATATAACCGTGTATGAAAAAACCATATGAAAAGATAATGCAGGATTTAAAATGTTTTAAAATGACATAAGGACACCAATTTAGTAGATAAAGTTGACTGCTCATACAAACCACTTTTTTTCAACATCGCGTCATTTTACGTCACACGAGGGAGACGTGTGCTGTGCTCTGCCGCAGCTCAGTGCAGAATAGGTTGGTATTCAGTAAGAGCGGTCGTGAGTCAGTGTGTTTTCACTAGTTTTTGTATTTCAATTTATCATCGTCATGGTAAATTTATGTGTTTGTGGAGCTTGCAAAAACTCCAGCCTGTCAGGACATCGAGTACACCGGTTTCCTAACAAGAAAAAGGACGGTGCTATCTTTCGTGCCTGGGTTTGTGCAGGTGAAGAGACGGGATTTCTCTTCCGCGTCGGCTTCGGAAAACGCGGTCGTGTGTAGCGTTCACTTCAGATCGGAGGATTAGGCTATTGTCCCGGCAATATGATGGAGTTCAACATGGGATACCGAAGTAAGAACCGGGTGAGACTCAGAGCTGGTGCGGTTCCTTCAGTGTACGCATCTTAGGGTTCTCCCGCCGGATGTAGGCGCGAGCACAACATCAACTGGCAAACGCAATGCAAGCGGAACGAAACTGAGCTACTCGTTATTGTGTTTGTGTGGACCGTTTATCAGTTTGGACCAGTGCAGCGCGAGCCTGATCAAGCAACACACTGTTACTGCGAGATCCAAAAAATAAAGCACTAAATAAAGCATTTGAATTCGCCACATTAGTAATAACATCGCTGCGAGATCTAGTGAGAAATATTCACATTTCTCCGTTATTAACGGATCAAACAGCGCTGACGTGGAAACCAGGAATAAACATGAACATGCAATGAATGAACAAACTATCCAGTGTCCACAGATCAGCAACATTCACCATGTCTTTACTGTAGTAACACTAATGTCACAGGGTGACATTAAGCGGAACTGTTCCTCCCCATTCTTGTTTCCCGGTGGGAGCGAGTTTAATGTAACACCAGAACGGTTCCGGGTCCTTCCGTGTAAACAGTCTGACGGAGCTTGCTAATGAGGGAATGAGTGGCAGCTGGGTGATGAGCAGAGATTGAGCCACGAGGGATATGGATTTGTGAGGGGGATTATAAAAGGATCCGGTTGATGTGCAGGAGGAGAGGAAAAATCTTTGTTGTTGATCGGACTGGGAGAAAACTGTTGTTGTGGAGCAGACCGGAGGAAATCTTTGTTGTCGATCCGACTGATCACGTCGAGCAGCACACGAGAGGGCAGATCGTATAGGACGGGAAAGACTGCATGTAAAGAAGGAAGAGCTGGAGATCAGCGGTTTGGTTGAACTGTGTTATCTCATCGAACAGATAAGTGTTATCTGCCAGTCCTATTAGGAAGTTAATGCCTGTAGTGCCCGCTACCCGCCATGATTCGGTGAAGCCGCCCCGGCGTCCAGTGAGATCTGTTTTGAAGCCTTTTAATGTCAGTTGTGTGTCCATAGCCAACTACCTACACAGCCCTGGATGTACAGTTTTGTCAGTTGAGCGGAGAGAGTCGGCTGGGACCACGAGAGGAGACCTTATTCACTGTGAGTTGATGTGAGTTGCAGTGCTTAATGTGAAGTGAACACGTGTGATCATTTGAGGTGACTGAATTGTGCACTGGTGTGGAAACTGTAATTTTGTGTCTGCCAGTTGGCATACTCGTGGGTCTCGAATGTCAAATTGAAATTAACTAACTGCTGTGTGTTGAGCATATGCTGTACAGGAATGCAGCCCCATCCTGTCTGAGTTGAAGAGGATTTATGAGATATCCATGCATCGCTGTTCTGTGGTAAGGAGACCCAGTTGTTGACTGTTGAATCCTGTACTCACCACTGCTGTTCTGTGAACATAGAGAAACTGCCCTTCGCTATTGAATGCTGCCATCACTGTTCTGTGGTAAGAAGATCCAGTTGTTGATTGTTGGATTCTGTATTCACCACTATTGTTCTGTGAACATAGAGAAACTGCCCTCTGCCATTGAATGTTGTCATCACTGTCCTGTGGAAAGAAGACCCAGTTGTTGACTGTTGAATCCTGTACTCACCACTGTTGTTCTGTGAACATCGAGAAACTGCCCTTCGCTATTGAATGCTGCCATCACTGTTCTGTGGTAAGAAGATCCAGTTGTTGACTGTTGAATTCTGTATTCACCACTATTGTTCTGTGAACGTAGAGAAACTGCCCTCTGCCATTGAATGCGGCCATCACTGTTCTGTGGGGAAGTTACGGTCCGTCGCTGTATTTCAACTGCCGCCGGCTTGTGGAAGGGGGGTGACCCCCAGCTAGCGAGTGTGTCCCGTGGAGAGAGCGAGAGAGCTCCCCGTTTGCCATCTACGACTGACTATTGCATTGCGTCGGATGATCCCCTGCCCTATCCTCCCCCGTCCCAAAAAGAGGTGACACTCAAATAATTGATGCTGTCCTGTGAGAAGAGTAACCCCTTCCCTTGTTGTCAATTTCCTACCAGTGCCTGCTCCATTACTTACCTTTGGCTGAAGAGGAACCGCTGTGCGAATCCTTACTAGTGTCCGCTCCACTACTTATTCCCCGGCCGAAGAGGAACCGCTGCGCGAATCCTTACCAGTGCCTGCTCCATTACTTACCTCCGGCCGAAGAGGAGTTGCTGTGTGAATCCTTGCCAGTGCCTGCTCCATTACTTGTGTCTGGCTGAAGAGGAACCGCTGCGCGAATCCTTACCAGTGTCTGCTCCATTATTTACCTCCGGCCGAAGAGGAACTGTTGTATGAATCCTTAACAGTGTCTGCTCCATTACTTACCGTTGGCCGAAGAGGAGCTGCTGTGTGAATCCTTACCAGTGCCTGCTCCATTACTTATGTCTGGCTGAAGAGGAACTGCTGCGCGAATCCTTACCAGTGCCTGCTCCATTACTTACTTCCGGCCGAAGAGGAGCTGCTGTGTGAACCCTTACCAGTGCCTGCTCCATTACTTATGTCTGGCTGAAGAGGAACCGCTGCGCGAATCCTTACCAGTGCCTTCTCCATTACTTACTTCCGGCCGAAGAGGAACTGTTGTGCGAACCCTTGCTAGTGTCTGCTCCATTGTTTGCCTCTGCCTGTCCGAAGAGGGATCGTTGTGCGAACTTCCCATGCAACCTGGTGGAAGAGAGAGGTGGATCAGTCGGTGGATTTTAGTTTGAGATTGGACTTATTTTAACTAAATAAAATACAAGTTTTGATACTAATTATCTTGTCTGGTCTGTTGGTGTCTCTGGGTAACTCCTCGAGGTGGTGGAGGGGGGGAGGGAAGGGGAGGGAAGGGGAGGGAAGGCCACCCCGGCCTGTGACACTAACTGCAACCATGGAAGTTTGGCATTTTCCACTAAGGCCCAGTATGCATCCACCTCCCTGCAACACTGACTTTCCTCAGCTGTAAACATTGCCTCGCATTTCCCACACAAGCACCTATGGAACAAAAAATGTATCAGGAATAAATATCTCTCTATCTCTCGATGAGAAACCGTTAAGTTATATCACGTAACGTTAGTCTGGGCGGATATTAATGAGCATGACAAACGCCTGATCAAAGCTTAGTTTCTGTTATTGTAAGTTCCAATATGTTCTGTCTAACATTATCCTGGCCTGTCCCTGCTCTCTTGGCAGCCTAGCAGGCTCATAATTGTATGGCTGTGGTCCGTCAACAATTTCCTCAGCGTCCGAAATGTCATTGCGATCCACTTTTCCCTGTTGTTTGAATCGACCGCTCTCCCTCGTGCTACGTCACGCGCGTCACGCCCATTTTCAGATGCGGAAGTAAAATTTTCTCACAAAAACGACTCCAGAAGCCACTGTAGCGCATTTATAATTTTTTTTTTAAAGAAAATCTAGTTCCTACATTATTTTTCTATACATTGACTTGTTGGGTCTTCTAACCTGCAAGATGCTCTTTAAGTACTTAAAATGTTTTGTATCAACTTTGGTAATACTTCCATAAATTAACAAATACAAAATAATTGGTTGCAATGACATCGTTTCATGAAGTGAACTCTTCTAGAACAACCTCACTTTATCTTATGTGTTGTTCTTATGTGTTTTTAAGGTCAAGCCTGTTACTAACATTTTGTATAAAGAATTGATGATAAAATAGTGGATATTTGTAAAAAAAAAAAAATTCTAAGCATTTAGTTGTTTCACAATCTTTTGTATCACACAGGGTTAGATTTTATTTGATAATATATGTGCGTCCTAAAATGTTGTGCGTCAACTCTGTTACTCTGATAATTATTCCATACAATAGCAGAAAACGTTGTTACGACAACTTCACTTTATCTTATGTGTTGTTTTGTTTATCAGTAGGTCAGTCTTAAAAGGTCAACCCTGTTACTAAGATTTGTATTGTAAGGAATTGATAATAAAACAGTGGATATTTGTAGAAATGTCAGCATTATATCTGATTGTTTCGGGAAAAAGTTTTGAAGCATCAGGAGTGTCGAAAACAGTGCCAACTTGTGGAAGGTCAAATTTATAGCAGCCATAAACCTGAGTGCACAGTCCTGTTGTTTTATCCATTAAGCACAAATAAAATCCTGACAATGCTAAATGTTCGGTTTTTCTGATAATATAATTCACATATCAAATTGTTGCAACAAATTAAATGTAACACTACTACTACTAATAATAATACCAACAGAGTTATTTGATGCAAGTTAATGGCACTCTAATTATTTTATGGTTTTTATACTGTTTATATGGCCAAATATATGATAATGTAATATAGGCTATAGGCTTATATATAAAAAATATTGTAAATGGACTTGAACTTCTATAAACCCCTAGAGAAGCGGTCTGTTTTCAAACAGTCCAACACGCAAAGTGAAGCATTCACGTGACTGGAAAGAAAGTGAGGCTTAGTTTTTCATTGATCACATGTTCTTAGTACGTGCTCTGGCACGGAGCTTCATGAGAAATTGCACTGCGTACTCGATACGAGCTTTGAAGCTACAGTGTCATATGTAACATTACTAGTCTTAACCTTTCTAACAGAATACCAAACCTCTAATATGGATTATGCAGTAAAGTTTGCGACGATTGCCCAAAATGGCGTGGATTTTTATGTTTACACAGAACAATTCTGTTGTCTTGCTGTCACCTGTCCCAACGACGACGAGACCCTCAAATCACTGTTCTGGATCGAGGCCAGCTACACCACCCTGTAGACCTCCCACACACATCAGGACTTGACTGAAGGGAAGCCATCATCAGGTGTCTGGAGAGTGTCTGACCGTGATCCAGGACACATCCAGACCCAGAACCCACCACCACCACCCTTGACTGCGGAAACTTCATGTGAGCCCCCGCAGACAGAGCGCGACCGCCGAGATGCATGAGCCAGAGCCCGAAGAGGAAGAGACAGCGCCGATCAGCGCCCAGGAGTCTGTACCTCAGAGTGTGTGTGAGCCAGTGACAGCAGCAACAGAAGGAATACTGGTGATTTTGGACACAGGGGACTGGCTGAAGGATTTGAATGCAGAGGTACTGTCTCCCACCCTATCCCACCTGGTTTCATCTGTCTGTTCTGAATCATCGCTGTTTCAAGACAGCAATGAAACCTGTACGACTGTATCATCGACCTGTTGGGAATTGGAATTACTGTTATTGATCACACCCCAGACGCTCATCACCGCGACTCCGCCTAGGTCTCCAGTGCCAGTGGTGTCACTCAAGTATATCAGCTCTGCATTTAAACTTTATCCTCATCTTCGTGCCTTCTTCATCTGTCTGTCTGAACCTTGCTAACATATATTTTATGAGAAGAGAGAGATTCAAATTTATGGCAAGAAGAGTGGGGAATGGGCTCTGTAATAATATATTAATATATATATATATATATATATATATAGAATATTTATTCATATTTATTTAATAATATATTTATTAAGATGTAGAATAGGAACAGATTGCTGTAAACTGCCAATGTTGATGTCATAACTATTCATCATAACCATTAGATCATAGTCTGTTTTTTGGCATATGTGGCCATGTTGTTGAACTTTCACATGACACGAACCCTGAAGTGACAGTGGCACCAGGGTTTGTTATGAAGTACCTCTCAGGTCATTGACTTCTTTAGATATTTGTAAAGGGTGTAACTCATTCTCAACCATGTGTCTCATACCATTCTGTGCAACAGGAAGTCAGAAATCACCTGAGCAGGTAGAGGCGGCACTACAAAAAGACAGCCAGTAAAATCAGGACCTCTAGTTTGTTTACATTCTATCAGCGTATGTGTAAGAGAGGTGTGTTTGGACAGGCCCACCGCCAGCCTCTGAGCATTGCTTACATAGTCCATGTGATCAGCGTTGTCTTGGTAAAATGATTGGTCTGGTGTGTAGGTGTTATCTTTGGCACTGTTTTATTGCATGAATGGGCTCTGGAATGTGTGTTCTAGTAAAGGTGGAGCATTTGCTGTCAGTTACTCCATAATATCTTCCAGGAAGCCTCAACAGGGCCATTCTTAGAATATGCAATAAAAGTAGACTTCAATCTCCACATATAAGAGAGGTCAACTGAATGATTTGATTTCTGTGTGTTTGATATGTTCACCTGAACTCATTTCTATTATTTCCAAGCAATTGAGTTGTTGCAGTGGAAATCCCCTGTGTTTCCTGAGATGTTGTTTCCTGATGCTTTGCTCTGGAATGCATTTGGCAGGTCTAGACTTGCCCAACTGTCATCTTTTTTTCAATATTTCTGGCATTAGGTCTGTCCACAGCTAAACACACACAAGCACGCACACATACAAAACTCACATTCTTTAACATGATTATCATAATATGTAATATGCCTTAGTCATGCAATGACCAGATTCTTGGGATTCTTTTGGTTCTTTATTTTATTTTTCCTACTGGAATATTTATTATTATTATTATTATTACTATTATTAGTGGAAAGTCTGCACTGTAAGCCCCTATGTGTAGTTATATTTACTAACACACACACACACACACACACACACACACACACACACACACACACACACACACACACACACACACACACACACAAACAGACAGATCACACAAGTATTGTATATTATGTGAATTTAAAAAATATGTTTTTATACTTTGTGAATTCATTTTTAAACAAATTCAACAAGGCAGGCTAAGTTTTAGACTACACTGAAGAAAACGTGGAGTAGGATTTACTACATTTTGCAAATAATTGCAAATAAATAAGTAACACACTGAATGAAGCAGTTTTAAGTAGAAATTGTTATATTTTCTTATACTATATATTACAATAATCTTTTTTTTTTTTTTTTTTTTTTTTTTTTTACAACTGTGCTTCTTAGTTAATTGTCAAACTTATCAGAGCATATCTTATTATCACATAGTGATGCAATCTGACCAGTTCAGCTGTAAACATTTTATAAGTGTACATATTGTGATTGGTGAATCTTGATCATATCAAATTAATTCTCTTATGCAGTTGCAAATGCTTTGTACAGATTTTGTTCTTTTAATAGCAAGTTCAGATCATATTTTAATAACACAATAGCAAACATAGTGTATAAGGAATATGCTTGCTCATTGAAACAACTTACAGAACAATTTTGTCTAATAACTGCTTGTTTCTGTCCCAACCACAGTCTCCACTCATCACCATAACAGTAACCCTCAAAATAACCCCTTGCTAAATCCAACTTAACAGTTACTGCATGTTACTGACGCTATGTCACTTTCCCAGAAACACATTCAAAATAGTTATAGTTTTTTCTCTTCTCACCCAGTTTCATGCAGCTAAAAAATCTTCAGACAAATTTCATATTTATCTGTTTATATAATTCAATTAAAGCTGTAAAACAGTTACGTTCTTTAATTGTGATTATATTACAAATATGCTGTGTAGTGTAATCCATAAATGAACAAGACTAAGATTGAACAAGATATCAGGGATCAGGGAGCAACTACACATTAAACACTGACGACGAAGAACACAGAACTGGGAGAAACTAAGGGTATATACACATTGAATGATAATTAACAATACAAGGATAAGGTGTGATACTAATCAGAAACCATAGTAACAAACATGAACTTAGGCAATCGGAACAGTAAAAAAGAAACCAAAACAGTGGTTCAATTACTTAATTTGAAACTGTTTAAACAAACTATGTTTAAATACTTAGTAGTTTCATTTACTCTAATTCAATAAGTATATTCAATTTATTCTTTTTTCAAAAGAAGTATACTTAATTGCATTGAAGATGCACTTAAAATCTTAAAAGTATATTTAATAAAAAAAACTGTACTTGCAGATAATGCATTATTAATGGAATAAAAGGCTATTTAATTGCACTTAAATAGAGTACACTTTCATGTTTCCAACACACGAGTACATTTTTAAAATGTGCACTTATAATGTCAAATGACAATTTTAAATCATTATGCTCCCTTTAATATTTTTGTGCTTTAATTTATTCAATATTACGTTTAGATTTAATATATTTTAAATGTACTAAATTGCAGCTTCATTATTATCATAGATGTGCAATGACAAATATATCTAAATACATGACATACAAGTTTCAATAGAAATTACATAAAGAATATTTTAGTTTACCATAAATACTTATCAGTACATTTGACAGTAAATATTTCAAAGACAACAGAAAAAAAAACCTCTGTAAGTTAAACTAACTGCATTTCATAAAAATTATTTTATAATAACTTTCTTTTAATTCCAATTAACATGCAATTAAGTGTCCGAAAACATTACATTAAGTTTTAATTAAGTATTCTTTTTAAAAGTATGGATTAATGTAGACATAGCCACAGCTTCACATTGCACATTGTCCATATGCTCCAATTAAAGATTAATTAAAAAGAAGTATACATTTGTCTGTAATCCCAAAGGCGACTGACATGCATTGAGGTCTAATAAGGATTGTACAGTATACCTGACAGATGGGCGTGATGTTGGCACTTCGTTATCTTAGCAACCCGATAATTGAGTATTCACACTCTTAACTTCTGGGCATGGGAATGCACTCCTAACCTCTAGTGGAAAAGGTCAATCATGTCGAGAGCCCTCTGAAGAGCTGGCTGAGTGTAGAGCCCTCATGTGAAGTGCACTAAAAAATACCTTCCTGTAGTAAAATTAGGGTCCCAGTGGATTTTAGAAAATTTATGGGGCTAAACACTGCCGCAGTTTACATAGAGTTTCTGTACAGAGTAACAGCTGCTCTCCGTTAAATTACAGAGGGGCACACAGGGGTGATAAGGTCCATGGTGCCCCACACTCACGCTGGGATCTCGTCCTCTGTGTTATATATCACTGAGAGCTTTACTGCGAGATGAAGTCACTCCACTGTGGCACAGCACTTTTATTGCTTGTGCTACTAGACCTTTTTCTCAGTCTCAGAGGCATGGTGGGTTAGAGATGAAGTGGCTGAGAGGTTCATAACTCTACGGTCTCCAACTCAGCATGGAAACCACTTTCAACTTCACAGAGAGAAAGATGGAGATGAGGTAGACATGGAGAGAAGATAAAGATCCTGGATAGAAACTTGTGAACGGTGTATGTTTCTCGTATGATGTTGTAACTCTTTGGTGAAAATGACATTTGGCAGGACGATTCTGATAAAATGTTGCATAGAAACCATCTTAAATTTGATCTTACGATCATCTCTAAAATGTGCATATGTGTTGAATGAACGTACGCCCAGATGTGAAATTTATAAATTGCAAATGATCTTGAAATTGTGCCCAGCTGAATAGTTTCAGATCTCCGCCTTGTAAATGCCACCTAATTAATGTCATTAACATATAAAAGAGCACCAGTCAACATCTGAATCCTTTACATGAGAACAGCGAGCGGCAAGAATTGTTTGGATTTCCAAATACCTGCAGTTCTCCGACTCTCTGCCACGAGGAAAAGTGCAAACATCTGCTCAGATCCCGATGTGCCACTAAACACTTTTCCATGTCAAAGACCGTTTTTATAAATATGAACGTTGGCGTGGATTTTAGCATTTGCACACTCTAAGATCAAATCTGTGCTTACATACATTTTATGAATGAGGCCCCAGGGTTGGGCTCCATTGAGAGAACTGAGAATGAGATAGTTCATTAGAGAATACATGAAAGTATTATCTACTTTTGTACCATGTTGTATGATACTTATGTGCAAATATGTTATATAAAAAAAAAAAAAACATATTGCATTGTACAAAATGTTATTTCTACCAATATTAGATTATATTAGATGATGTCATGATATTAATTATCTTTACATTTAGGCAAATTAAGAAATTTGTATTTAATATAATTTGTAAATTAAAAGTTTTATTTAGCAACATCACATTAAATTGATAAAAATGGTTTGTATTTAAAAGGTTTGTATTTAAAATCATCATAGTTTCCACAAAACTATTAATCAGCAACAACTGTTCCCTTTCGAAAGGGAACTCGCACTGCGTCAGAGCGCTAGAGGAACATCTCAGCGTGACTGATGACTGAAACACTGTATAATCACAACAATCGTATTGGCCGGCGTCAACCATGACGTCATACTCTAGCGCAGGGGTACTCAAGTTCAGATGCCAAGGGGGCCACATTTAAACCATATTAAATGTGAAGGGCCACAAATTACAACTTGCATCGTAAAACTTTATTTATGACAATATTTACAGTTTTTACTTGTATAGAAATTCAGTTTATTACCTATCTTGCTAGGTAAGTCTTGCTAGTCTTTGTTCTATTTAAAGTAATACTGAACATAAAATATAAATTTAAATCTGGAAAATAATTTTCTTGCGATATTAATGCAAAAAAAGAGAGTTCATACTCAGAGTATTAAAAAACCTTGCTTGTTAAGTCTTGCTAGTCTTTGTCCAATTTAAAATTATACTGAACATGAAAATAAAAACAACAAAACTACCTGGAACAAAAAGGTAGATTAACATGAAGTAGATTCAAAAAGTATACTCAGAGTTTTAAAAAATGTATGAAGAAAATCATTGAGCAAATACAGGCTATTATATTTTGCTACTGTTTAAACATGAGTTAACTTGCTTAATGCTGAAATTCTCAACTCAAACTAGAAACAACTAAATGCATTATGTTTTCAAATTAAAATAATATTTTTTAAAAAATTAAATATTGTTATTCGCATTAAATTAATATCTATATAAATTAAATATAGACTAATCCTTATTATAGCAAAAAAAAAAAAAAAAAAAAAAACTTTAGTCAACAGCAGTGAGTCATTTTCTCTGTTCTTTTTGTTTTTTGATTAACTTTACTGACAGAAAGCTTTATTGGCTGCTGTCTCTTTAAGACCAGCTGACGGAGACGCGGATCTCTCACGCGCCTCATTCTCTCACAACTCTTCACGTTCATCATAAGACAGCTCTTATGTTATGAAGATACTCGACAAAACGGACATTTTGGCATAATTGTGTGTGTTATTGTAAGTTCAAGCACAAAAGATAACTGTATTCTGGCGTGTTGTCTATGGGCACGATACTAATTACACACTGCAGTAGAGATGCGCAGATCAGTTCTAACGTCACCCGAATCAGCTGTGAAAGTGCGCAGCTCTGAACGCACGAGCTATGCATAGCACACACAAGTTGCCTGACCGCTTGTTTTGCTATTGTTGCGCCTAGCAAGTTAATGGTACATTTCGGAGATATCAAGTAGCTATATAAAGTCTCACTAAACATTCCACACGATGATGAATTTTATTTTTATTAATCAACCGTCCGCAATATAGATATAAATCACACTGTCTAATATTCGCGCAACTTTTGAGCTCAAATTATAAAAAAGTGCGTTCATCTTTTGCATGACGCGGGCCATAAAATTAATGCCGATGGGCCGGATGCGGCCCGCGGGCCGCCTGTTGAGTATCTGTGCTCTAGCGCAACCAGGAAGTATAAAAGGGGCGCCCAGAGAACATGTCATCCTCTCTTCGTCTTCAGGGACTGTTTCACTGACACTGTAAGCAATTATGGCTGGAAACAAGCGCTTTAGGAAGTGTGCCAACCCATGTGAGAGGTTTCTCACACCTGGTGACACTCACAACCTATGTGTGCTTTTGTCTGGGTGAAGAGCACACGCGCTCGGTCCTTGAGGGGACGGAGTGCGCAAACTGTGAGCATTTCTCAATGAGAACGCTCCGTTATCGCCTGCCTCTCTTCTCGAGGGAAGAGGGACAGTCATCTCTGCCCCGCGGTTCGGGTCTCACTCGTACTGAGGCCGAGAGGAGACTCAGATCGTGGGGATCTCAGAGGGAGCTCACCGACGAGTTTGAGAGAGGAGTGAATCTGTGCTCTCTGATGCAACCTCTGGTCCAACAGCCTGTGCACTATTGGCTTCGAGCCCGGATGAGCAGGAGGGGGCTGAAGCGGGTGAAGATGCCGAAATGGCTGAACCTGCCCAGCCCCCCTGTCCCACGTATGCGGAGTTGGTGGAGGTGATGGAGCTCGCCACTGCCAGGCTTGAATTGCCATGGCAGCACATCAGAGGGGAAGCCGCTCGTGGAAGGCTTGATGAGCGCTTTCTCTCTGGCCACACCCCATCAGTTGCCGCTCGTGGCCCTCCTCCTGGCAGGAGTAGGTCAACGAGGCAGGGCGAGTCCAGGAGAAAGAGGCAGGGTATCAGGGAAGTAGCTCAGGCCAGACGCGAACGTCCTGGCACGAGTAGAGGCAGGTAATCGCCTCCTTCCCTGTGCCTAACCTCCTCTTTCTCTTTCCCCCTTCGCCCATAACATCAGGCCCAATCAGCTGGACTGATGATGATCGGTTGGTCTTTAGTTGGTCACACAAAAAAGGCCTGAGCCAGACCGTCAGAATAGATCTATTCTGACGGTCTGGCTCAGGCCTTTTTTGTGTGACTATTCTGAAACACTGTATAATCACAACAATCGTATTGGCTGACGTCAGCCATGACGTCATACTCTAGCGCGACCAGGAAGTATAAAAGGGGTGCCCAGAGAACATGTCATCCTCTTTTCGTCTTCAGGGACTGTTTCACTGACACTGTAAGCGATTATGGCTGGAAACAAGCGCTTTAGGAAGTGTGCCAACCCGTGTGGCCTGAAAAAGGCCTGAGAATAGATTCTGATGGTCTGGCTCAGGCCTTTTTTGTGTGACCAACCAAAGACCAACCGATCATACTGAGAAACGTCCCCTGTAGCCTCACAGTGCCGTTAGCAGAGTAGTTGGCACTAGGTGCCTCCTCCAGTTAAAACAATGTAGACAGGCTGTTACCAAAAAAATAATAAAATATATGTTTTATATACTGGGTCATTTGCCCTCCGTTCCCCTCCTGGAAAGGATTTGTTTCCCTTACGATGTGGTGAAATTGCTACAGGGACTCTGTCGCTATTTGTTCACTGAGTCTCTGGTAGCCCAGATCTGAAGTCGGCTAATATTGGAGTAGTGATAAGCACAGGTAGCAGGTATGCTTCCCTGTGGGGTTAGAGGCGTGGTTAGGGTTCCTCTCACTCCAGAGAGTTATTTGTTGAGGCCTCCGCTCTCTAGAGCTTGACAGAGTGTATATAAATTATAATTCCCTTAGTGATTTTTTCAGGTCTCCTCTCATGCAAGAGTCATCATACTGAGGCCTCCGGCCGTAGAACCCCATGCAGGCAGACCGGCAGGTAGAGGTAGATAAGGGGTCACTCTCTTAAATGGCAGAGAGTTTTTTGGTCCTTCGCCTCTCGGGCTCTGAGCTGGATTTATCTAACAGTTGTTTTCTAACAAATAGAAAAACTAGTTTAAGACCACTTGGGTGTGAGTATGGCAGGCCTCCTCTTCTTAGAGTCTCTCTGCTAAGGCCTCTGCTCCCCATAGCCCTGTGGAGGTGGTATACGTCTCTAAATTCGAGACAGTGGTCAAATCACCTCTCTCAGGATGACGTAGTATTCCCCTAGTTAGCAGGGTATTTTTATAGAGTGCTCCATCTCATTGATAGCCGCCGAGTAAGCTTAGTACTTCCCTGGTTCCCCTGGGTCATTATGCAGAGTACTTCACCTCTGGTTGAGTTTCTAGCAGGCCCTCACAAAGTTTGGGGCTCTATACTCCCAGTAGGCAGGTGTGTTAAGGTGACAGGCTTCCAGTGTTAGCCTCCTTTATACGGCCAGGCCGCCCCAAATGCAGACCAAAAAAAAGCCGATACTCCCCTTAGTCTAGGGTTGTTATGCTGAGTACGTCTCCAGCGGCCAAATTTTGGAAAAAGCACAAGGATCATAAAAGCATAAGGATGTCGTAGGCTTCCTCTCATTTTGAGAGTTGTTATGCTGAGGCCTCCATCCTCCAGAGTTCTGAGCAGATATATCTGGTCTCGGCATCGAGAAGAGGCCTCTCTCTTAATTCAGAGAGTTGTGTTTAGGCCCTTCGCTTCTTCAGCTCTGTGTTGTGCATAGCTAGAGCTTAGCTGGTTCTTAAAAGATATGGTAGGCCTCCTCTCCCTTAGGAGAGTCATCCTGCTGAGGCCTCCACGCAAACAGCCTTCCAGGTAGAGCTTGAGAAGTGGTCCCTCCCTCTCTGAGGAGGGGTTTTCAGGCCCCCTGCTCCCTGAGCTCTAGTGGTAGTTGAGCTAGTTGTCCTAACTACATGTGTCAGGCCTCCTCTCCTTCGAGAGTCATCCTGGTGAGGCCTCCATATATACAGCTTGGTAGAGCGTGGAAAGGATTCTTCTTCATATCATGAGTAGCTCTTAGACCCGTCGCTCCCTGAGCTCTGTGTTGGTGAACTTCGGTGTCCAATAGATCTCTGGTGTGAGTCAGGCAGGCCCCTCTTCCTTTTGAGTCATCTTGCTGAGGCCTCCAGGCGAGTTAGCAGTTAGGCCCCCTCGCTCCCTGAGCACTGTAGCTGTACTCTAGCATGTGTCATGCTAGAGTACAGCTACCTCTCCTTCGAGAGTCATCCTGCAGAGGCCTCCATGCAAACAGATTTGCAGGTAGTAGTACAGAAAAAGGGCTCTCTCAACAACGGAGAGTTGTTCTTAGGCCCTTCTTTGTCTGAGCTCTGCACTACAAACTTTTTACACTATGAGAATAAGCTCTAGAGACCACATTGGTGTAAGTGTGGCAGGCCTCCTCTGCTCTTAGAGTCATCCTGCTGAGGCCTCCACTTCCCATAGCACTGCGAAGGAGCTATCGTCTCTGGCTAAAGACTGTGGTTGAGTAATGAAAAGTCTAAACAGGTTGGTGGCTTCAGCATTAAGCATGATAGCCTCCCTGGTATGGGCGGTTGACACCGGTCCCCCCGAAAGTAGCAGGCTAGGGCCCATAGGCTCTGGGCCGTACTCCCTTAAAGGAACCCCCCTCTAAAGTCTGTGGGCTGTGGGATCCATGGCCTTGAGGGAAAATAGGTTACAGTCGTAACCTGAGACGTTTTCAACACTGATAATAATCAGAAATATTTCTTGAGCAGCAAATCATCATATTATAATGATTTCTGAAGGATCATGTGACAATAAAGACTGGAGTAATGATTACATTTTATAATATATTCAAATAGGAAATATTTCTCTCATATTCATATTTCACTGTTTTTTTTTTTTTTGTTTTGTTTTTTTGTTTTTTTTTTAACAAAATGCATTAAATATTACAATAAACATGAATAACCTTACCAAAACCAAACTTTTGAATGGTAGAGTAAATATAGCCTATATGAATCATGAATCAATTTATGAAATTATGCAATGGATTATGGAATTTTCTGATGTTTATTGATAGTCCTCATTTTATAACCATTAGGGTCAAATTCTGTCTATTCTTATGAATTTATGTAAATATACGATGTGTAATGTTTTGCCCAATCCTGCAAATATAATTGACAGATTAGAAAATAACAAATGATACTGGAAAGGGGGGAGTTGTCTTGAGAAGCGTTCCATACATCTGTCTTATCAGCAGAGAAACAGACGGGTCTACAACACGATCCTATTAACTGCACAACCCCCACATTAGTTCATTCATGTTGATTCCCTTATCAACAAAATACACTCTCTCTTTGTGTGTGTGTGTGTGTGTGTGTGTGTGTGTGTGTGTGTGTGTGTGTGTGTGTGTGTGTGTGTCAGCCAGATCAATCAGTTTGATTCCTCTCATGTGCTGCCCAACCAATCAAAATAAAGAAAATCATGTACAGAATAGAAATAGAACGCATAGAAACGTCTCAGGCTACAACTGTAACCCTAGTTCCGAGTAGGGAATGAAACGATGCGTCAATGACACTTTGGGAACGCCCCTGCGTGATTGCGTCTGAAGCACATGTGTCAACTAGTCCAATGGCGAGAGTGAACGTCACAGGCGGGTGACGTCATGACCAGGAAAGGATAAAAGCACATCCGGTTAGAACCGTGCTAGCTTCGAAAAAGGCAGAAGCAGGGAAGTCGATCACAGGGATGTAGGAAGTATGGCAAAGTGACACATCGTCTCGTTCCCTACTCAGGGAACTAGGGTTACAGTCGTAACCTGAGGCATTCCCTTTCGATGGAACTCACGATGCGTCAATGACCCAGGGGTATCCATGTCTAAGTCATAAAATCTGACAAACGTAAGCGGTGAAGACCAGCCAGCTGCATGCCATGAGCGTCAGGACCTCTTCTTTGCCGAAGCCTTCTTCACCAGCAGAACGTTCCTCAGATCAGTCTGCTGCTTAGAAGACTTCGGTTGAGAGTATCGTCCCGCGCCCCACCCCAAAAACCGAGGCGACACTCTCCTTCTGTTGCGCTCTGTATGAGGAGCTTAACGGCTGGGGCTGCTCACGCCCAGCAGCTCCAGAGGCCTGTTGACGGTGAGGGAGATACCGTTTGAACGTCTCCGCTTGCTTTTTCGCCTCCTGAAACCTGTCTACAACGGTGTTGACTGCTTCACCGAAGAGACCATGAGGCGATAGCGGGGCGTCCAACAGAAAATATTTGTCCTTATCTTTTCCCCCATTCATATTCAATTACCCCCCCACCAAACTCACTGCACTCTTTAGGGGGTCTGTCAGTGGGCTCAGGGGAGGCAAGAGAGACGCGGACTCCTGCTGTAACTTTACCTGCGAGTGTCGCCGTGAACAGTGTTAATTTCGAAAAACAAGTGACTTACATACTTTTTAATGTTACATTTTGTAATATTTGCGTAAATTGGGTTGTTTTATTTTTGTAATATGGATTATTTTCTTATCAAATTTTTTGAGTAGACACATGCCTCCCATGCCTCCCCGAAGGAAATGCCCCTGGGTCTGAATATAAATTTAAACTATATTAAAAAATGTCATGATTTCATTTTTTTATTATTATTATTATTAAAATAAATTATTAAATAAATGAAGGAATAAATAAAGCAGTATTATTATTGTTATAAAGATGTGGAGATCATAGAAGTTCTTATAAGGCTTGTCAGATATGTAGAGGGAAGAGTAAAGTCACTGTTAAGTTTCAGTGTATTGTCAGCCGCTGATATATGATCTGGATTCAGTCCATCATCTCCAGTCAGTGCTGGTTTGAACTGCCCTCCAGACAGGAAAATGTGACACCAGCATTGTTTGCTTAATCACTGACTTTACGCTCCAACAATTACTCAAGCATTTACAGTATCACAAGCTACAGTTACTCAATCCACTCCAAAGTCTGACAAAAGGTGAAGGAGGGAAAAATGATTTGTATTATTACCACTCTGTGTTAATTCTTCATTAATTGAATCAGCCGGTGAATAATAATTTTTTTGTAATGCTTTTTTTGTATGTTTTTTACCTTACATATCTTTGTCAAGGAAATTTAAACTCGCTTGAACATTGTTGCCTGAACAGGTTGATCAAGGAATTTTTAAATTAAGTTAATGTAGTAAGATTCTAAACATCTAATTAAATAAAATTCAGCTTTGATCACAGGAATACATTTTATTTTAAAATACATTACAATACAAAACAGTTATTTTTAGTATTTAACAATATTACAGTTTTACTGTATTTTGATCAAATAAATGCAGCCTTGGTGAGTATAAGATACTTTTTTTTTTACTTTAGTAGTTAACTTAACTGTATTCAAACTAATAGTAAGAGGGTTGATGTTTTAAAATCACTGGCAAACAGAAAACATTAAAGCAAAAATCTAAGAAAAATATTAAAGCAAAAAAAGTTTTTTTATCAATGCAATATGTCATTTTACTGTAAAAATATGATGGTAACAGGGTAACGGAGACAGAAATGGCAGCCGTTTTGTAAAATGGCTAATGTGATTAATTATGGATGAATTATTATATTTTCCTCTCTAAAGAAAAAAAAAAAAGACAGTGTGAATGAGCGAGATATAAAGGAAGATACACCTCTCCCTTTCTGTGTCTGTGTTCTGCTTTAGATCAGATGACTTGTTATATTTCCTGGGTAGCTAAATATAGGTCAGTCCTTGTCTAGCAACATGAGAGAACAGTTTCACTCCCTCTCTCTCTCACACACACACACACACACACACACACACACTCACGGTGACTCTAGAGGACTGCTGAGCTACACTTGCAGTCAGTTGAAGAGCAGGTGACTGGATGACGTACACTGGATCCTTGTGAGGCCAGTTTCCACAGCGGAATACCTGATCGCAGGCACGTTGCTCTGGTGACAATGTGCAAACTGGCAAAGCTCGGAGGGACTCTTAAAGCGACACCTTTTAACTCACTCGGTACACATTCAACATCTAGTTGAAAAATAATTGGTTACAAAACAGATTTAATATTGCTGGCTTCTGTTTTAGACATTGCATGGGGTGTAAGGTTCATGGTTACAACAGACAGGTTTACACAAGGGCCGTTTAGGGAGCTTTTAATCTCTTACCCATCAGGAGCTCGCTGCCTCCAGAGACCTGACTGTTACAACTAAACGTTGCAACTATGCAGTGCTTACTAAAGAGCAAACCTTTGTCTGTCTGTACAAAGTACAGTGCGGTTCCACTGGGTTTTAGTGTGTTATTTGCTGAGTCAGTGGCCACACTTAATGTACCTGGGATGTTCAAAGAAAGAGGTAACAACAGCAGCGATGCCTCTGGATCACAGGTCAACGGGCAAAGAAAACGTTTCTAAATCATGTTTGATTGCAAAACCACAGAGGATAAATGAAAATGTACTTACCATCATGTCATTATGACCCCTTTTTCCCCCAGTGGAACACAGAATGAGATGTTAAAGGTAGGATTGGTAATGGTTCGGAGAGGCTAGCAATAGCGAGCTAGCTCTGAAAGCATAAGATTCAACCCTCCCTTCAGAGTGCTCTACAAAGCCATGCCTCCTTCAAAACACATGAACGCGTACAGCAGGGAGCAAACAAAAAGCGTCATGAGAGTCTGAAAGCACATAACATTACAATGATAATGAACATAAAGAACTTAAAAAGCACTAACTTGTACCATCTGACTGCTGCAGATTCATTTCGACAATGCATTCAAGTCACAAACCTCTCCAAGTAGAACGTCACAGGTTTCCATCTCTTCCTAATTACGGTAGTTATGGCGTGAACGCAGCATAAGCTTGTTGTTTTGGTTAATGGCTGCTCTTTCGGTTGCGGTGCTCGGTGACTGACGTCTGTCTAGCCTGTCAGCATATGCATGGAAACATTCAGACCGAATGCAATATTTGGACAAACATATTATGGTCCTATGCCTTCCACAGACAAGATATATACATATAAATACATCTAGACCACTTAACTTAGTGATTGCTATCAGGGTGTGAAGAGACTTTCATCCAGCATAACAAAAAATGCTTCTGGAACAAATCACCTACCGTGCCTTTAAGCAGAATGCCCAAACTGCTCTTTTCAATACTTTTCTACAATTCTTTTTCTATACTCAAAGTATATATAAAATAAGTTATTCAGTCAGGAGTTTGAAACAACTTGCCAAAGCAGAAAAGTTCACTCCTGCTGGTAAACGCCTTCGAACAATCAGTGGTCCAAGCTGATTACATAAATGGTAGGTGTGGCTCTGAGGCTTAATGTCTGCCTTTTAAATGTCAGTGACATTTCTACATGATCCATACTTCAGCAAAAACTAATACTAGGTTAATTAATGCAAGTAAAAGTCCCCAAAACAGTTACAGAAGACAAGTTAACAGTCAGCAATACAATAAGAACAAAGAAATTAAATTACAAACAAAACAGAAAAAAAAAAAAACAGAAAAAATAATACAAATAAAATAAACAGTGCTTTAAGTTCTTCAGGAATACTACTAATAGTGGTATTCAGCTAAGTGATAGCCTACAAATGAAGTTGAATAAAGTAATCAAATGTAAAATAACACTGCTGTATACATTAAATATAGACTGATCCTTATTAAAACTACGTAGGCTTGTGAGTAGGCTTTTTGACCGTTTAGGTGTGTATCTGAAGCCCACAACTTTGCTTATGCGCGTTCCACCTCGTCTCAGAGCGCACACACAGGAGGCCGCCTAGGAAACAGTATCTCTTTCGCGACTTAATATGCTTTTAATAACACTGTTTAATATCAAGCACGTCCTGCAGTTTAGCAACAGTAGACTGCATTTCACAACACTCACTGATTTGGATGTTAAGTGTGGGCTTTTAGGGAGGAACGAAACTGCACCGCTGTGAACAAAAGGAAGGTGTGCTGGACAGAATGCGGCAGCGTCACAATAATTGTTTTACCTCGATTATCTTGTTTTCATAAGCCAGAATTGAAATCAAAATATCAATTATGATTAATCGCACAGCCCTATTGGTAGTTGAGATTGAGTGGGACCTCCACTCTCTCCCTTGCCATCCTCCCTTTCTGTCAATTTTGAGGAATGAAGTAGGATTATGCTACTTGTGTATGGATTGGCCCTCATCCTAACAGACTACTCGAAGGTGGTAGCAGGGCTTGACAGTTGGAAGGGTTTGTATGTATCGCAATTGACGACTCATTCTCTGTTGCCTCCCCAGAAGATATCATTAGTCTGAAAGTTGGGAATTCTGCCTTTGCAAGCTCCCTTCGCTATGCTGCTCTCCTAGGCTTGTGTTCAGGTCTGGGATCATATGTAAGGTTGCTGCAAGCAACTCTGTATTTCATCTTCACGTGGTTGGCTGATGGATGTGGTGCTATGGACTTATCTGAGGCTATGTCTATAGTCCTCCCCTGTTAGCTCTGCTCTTGAGCTGTCCTGTAGCTGTGGCTCAGACTGGTTAAATAGGAGTCCCCATTTCAGAAACTTTTGAGCATGAAGCTTAAGTCTCTTTTCTTACACCTGTAGTACTGAGCTAGTTGAGAGCATCAGCAACTGATGGAGGATCGAGTTCCCTAGAAAATGGAACGTCTTAGGGTTACATACGTAACCTCGGTTCCCTGAGAAGGGAACCAGACGCTGTGTTACATTACCATGCTTCAGGCATGCCTGTGCGTCTTCCTTCAGAAAATTTGAATCTGATGACGTCTTGCAGGCGACTTTGGCATGAAGTTACACACCGGGTTCCGTGTCCCCATTGCGTCAGCAATTGACACAGCATCTCGTTACCTTCTCTGGGAACCGGAGTTACGTACATAACTCTGAGATGTTTGGAGCAAATCTAAGGAGATTAAATTAGAACAAAAAATACTTTACAGTAAACTGTTAATTTACAAGTCAAACATAAGAAGATCTGAGAGCTTTCTGAAGGTGTACGTTTATTTATATCTCCTTCTGAAGGTTCCCACATTCATTTGACACAACCAAAGGCAGAGGAAAATAAAGCACTGCTTATAATTCCTGGCAGGATTTCAGATTAAAAAGTAATTGTACTATAAAAAGTACTGTAAAAAGTGCTGTAATCTATATCAGTAACCTTAATAAGGGTGTTTCATAAGTAAATTGTTCCTGTAACTCTTATGATCTTATAAGGAAGTGCAACTTTACTCTCAGTTTCATTTTAGAGCTGTTGTAAAACAAAGTTTGAACCAGTAATTTGGTGCTCAATACAGGACAATACAGAAACCCTTTTTCTATAGATTTAATTTTCCTTTTGTCTACATTATTAAAGTGTTGTCTTATTATTGTATAAATATTTAATAGCCCAATCCAAGATGAGTATAACTGATGCATAAATAGTCACAATAATGAGCATTAAAGATTTTATAAAAATAAAAAATACAATTTAAGTGCATTTTTGAATTTCTGTTTCCATGGTCCTGAAGTCAATGGGGTTTGGTTTGCCTGAAATAAGTTCTGTGATGAATACAAGCTCAAGACATTTTCACATTTTATTATTTTACATAAAATACATCAGTAATATGTCACGGGAGGTTGCTGGCAGACAGATGAGGAAGACGTATACGATCCAATTCAAAAGGTTTATTCTCTTACGATCCAACAGGAAGGCAAACGGTTTACAACACACACTGAACATAGACAACCGGACCCTGGACTGAAACAGAACTGAACATATATACAGGTGTTAATGATGGTGACTGATGAGTGCACAACTGAACGTGATTAGTGTCCGTGACAACAAATGAGTGACGTAGGCAGGTGATGACAAAGCATAACGAATCGAAACTAATGTTGCATAATACACCTTTGTGATGTCATCACACTGAACAAGTAAACTCATCTACTTACTAGTTGCTCTTACAGTTTATAATCACACTCTTGCAAACTATTCTAACTCTACCTTTTGGGGACTTTTTTTTTTTATAAAGAAGAAAGAATCTTTGGAAGAGTAATGGTGCTGACGTTGAAGTCATCGGACTGTTGTATAGTTTATTTATAGCCTACATTTAGCTTTTTTCTTCTGGCAATTGTATTTAGGCTTCAGTATTCATAAAGGTTGTGTTTATTTGTGATTTCAAAACATATAAGAATCATAAACTTTTGTTGGTCACAAGAGTTTTTCTGCAATCATCCAAAAGCCAATGGAAAGTATATATTTTTTTCTCAAGGAAACCAGGGTGATGCTAACTTTTTTAATGGCCTACAAAAATACATAATCTGCTATGAATGATTCCACTGGAGGCAAGATGTAGCAAACCCAAGTGCAACTTTAATTATCAAACATAAAACAAAGGCTGAAAACTGGAAACTCAAACCAAGAACAAAAAATCTGAACTAGAAACATTCACAACTAGACAAAGACACAGAGCAAACATGAGGGCTTAAATACACAAGACTAATGACTAGACAAGGGACACCTGTGAACAATGAACCAATGGCAACATGACACATCAGACAAGGGAACACATGGCAGGATCACATGACTTGAACAAGGGATCACATGACATACATGAAACAGGAACAAGGAACAAGGAACAAGGAACAACGTGACATAATCACTGCAGCTATTTTTATTTTACTTTTTTTTTATTTATCTCACTGATGAAAATGGTATCTTGAGGGGGCAGACAAAAATGCTGGACAATAATCCATATTTGTAGATATGGCCACAGCAGCAGTGCAATGTAATAGTCTGTTTGTTTAGTCTCACATAAACTTTGCAGACCATTTTTTTTGCCACTGTTATGGAATATAATTTTTATTTTCTGTTTTGTTTCTTTTAGTTCCTACTACGGTTTCCGGGTTGAACGTCATGTTTCCTGGAAACGGCGTGCACCGGTGTGCAACGGGTTTGAGATACGTTTTCTCTTGTTTGGTGGGTGTGTCAGAACTGCAGTCCAATCAGCAGCAACATGTATATAAAGCATGCGGTATTAAAGTGAACTCGCACAATGGGTTCAAGGAAAGTCATTTACAAATGTGTTCGATGCAGCTTGGTGTACGCAACAACTGAGGATATTAGACGACATGTTTGTCATAAGTTTTATTGTAAAAATATAGGATATCAACATAATGATGTAGTTGTTTATATTTTTAGCTTCATTGCAAGTTTATGACATTTGGTATAGAAATAAACAATGGTAATTAAGTGCTTTTCCTAAAAATGAGAAAGAAAATATAGGGTATTAAAACAGTATGAACTACAAATGAAGTCAGTATGTGAGGCTAAATAGATGTGTTTTAGTCTGAATTAGGTAAGATGTGTGCTTCCATTTCAGTTTCAGCAATCCCTTCACTCGATTGGGATGTTCTCTTTTGTTCTGGGCGGCAAGTGCAGTAACTGTAACATCGGGCATATTTTGTAGTATTAAACACATATTTATACCGACTTCATCAGGCTCCGAAAATTCTTCACAAAGAACACAAAGAATGGCCTTCTCAGCTGCCATAGTTGCAACTCTTGCGTCATCAGAACAGTGTGTTCAACGCATCACCATTTCTGTTTAAAAAACGTTGTACAACGTTTTGTCGGGGCTGAACGCAGCCCTGGTATTTATAGTTATTTTAAGTTCACTTGTCTGTTCTTGTGTAAGATTTAATGTGTGGTTTATTCTCCTGTGTACTCCTAACGATCGCCTATATTTACAGTATAATTAAAGTATTCCTTCTTTGTGTGTGTTGTTTACCACACTACATGTTACAGAAGAACTGACTTCTCCCGCTTCCCTGCCTCGAGCAGAAGGACCGTTCCCTGGAAGACCACACAAGGAATTTTCTTGATCTGACGTGCTTCACACATTACCTTGGACCAGCCTCAACGAGTGGTCCAAGGCACGCCTGTCCTTGGATGGTCCTCGAGGGATCTTTGCAGAGGGGGTGCTGGTGAGATGTGGATCTCCCAACACTACCTGCCCCTTGGGAGAAGACATCACCAACCCCTCTCCGGACCTAGAGCCCAGCTAGCCACCTCTCACACCGCTTACAGATGATATGATGGAGACCAGAGACCACACCTGAGCCATTCATCACCTAGGTGCATGAGCCCAATGCAGAGTCTGACCAGCTGTGTGAACCGGCAACATAATCTGTGCCACTGGGTGCCCTCGTGGAGTATGAGGGGATGAAAGAGTCTCCCTTTCTCGTGGTCCCACCCAGCTCAAAGTCTCCTTCATCTCTGTTGATCACCGCACAACTCAAAGTCTCCTGCGTCTCTGTTTGTCCCATCCAGCTCTAAGTTTCCGGTGACTCTGAAGATCCCACCCAGTCTCCCTATCCCACTTTCTCTTCTAAAGACAGACAGTCTTTTGGCCCCACCTCCGGTGTTTCCCTTCAGTCCCTTGGCTCCCCCTCTATTGACTCCACTCTGCTGTATGGATCTGCCTCAGGTCAGGAGTCATGGGGATCCTCTTGCCAAGGCGGAGCAGGATACTGGCCTTTAGCTCCGCCTTGGCAAGAGGATCACCTGGCTCGTCCCTCCACTCCTTTAGCTCCGTCAGGCTCTGCGATCCCTCCAGCTCCACCTCAGTCTCCACCTCAGACGCTCGTCCACCATTGTCTCGTGGTCTCATTGGCTCTTAGGCTTCGCCTGGGTCTCCACTTCCATCAGCTACATCTCAGTCTGTCGCCCTTCTGGGTCTCCACCATGGCTCCTCCCTCCCTCGACTCTGCCGTGGGACTTCGTCTTGGCAGTAATCTGGGTTCCAACCTGTCTCCTTCTCCTCTCGTCTCCTCCCTGGCTCCTCCCCCCATCAACAACGCCCTGGTCCCTCCAGTTATCATCTCCTCCTATGTCATATTCTCCGCCAGCCCCTTGTCCCCCTCTTAGGCCCCCTGCCTCCTCAGTTGAACATTCTGTTATGGCACGAGGACTTGCCTTCCGGTAGGGGGAGACTACTGTCACGGTTTTGGACTTCTATATGGACTTCCTGTTTTCGTTAGATCCTGTTTCCCCTCTCTGTTTAGTTTTGGTTTCCTTGGTTACTGATTGTATATTATATGGTTACATATGGTTTTCACCTGTCTGTCATTATGTTCGCCTGGTATTTATACTCCCTGTTGTGTTCAGTTTAGTTGTCGGTTCTCGTACATGATTTAATGTGTGGTTTATTCTCCTGTGTACTCCATGTTGTTTACACAATACTCGCTACCTTTGTCAGGTGAGGCAAGTTAATAAAATCATTTCAAAGAAAATCAATATTTCATGTCCATTTATTTTAAGCTGTTATGATCAAATACCCTGAGAAAAAAAAATGGAGCAAACATAATTACTTAAATTTGGACCTTTTTTCTCATAGAAAGCTATATGGGTTCAGAAGACCTGGAATAGTGGCCATATGATTTTTTGCTTTTTTCTTTTGGTCCTTTTTGGAGGTTGGCAGCATAAATAACCATTCACTATTTTTGAATGGAAAAGAGAAGCACATTTTAAGAGAAGTTGTTTTTTAATAGCTTTTTTGGAATATCTGATAGTAGGCATTCTTTATTGCTTTACACACTGTAAAACCCAACAAGTTAACTCAAACCGATTGAGGAAACTGATTGCGGCAAACCATTTAAGTTTAAAAATAAATACATATGAGTATTGTGAACATATATATTGAGTCATATATATAATGTCAAAATATATAAGTTCACAATACTCATATGTATTTATTTTTAAACTTAAATGGTTTGCCGCAATCAGTTTCCTCAATCGGTTTGAGTTGAGTTAACTTGTTGGGTTTTACAGTGCAGCAACTAGTCTTAATGTGTCATTTGTGCATTTTTGTGCAAATGCTTTGTCCTACAGTTAGTGGATAATAAGTTTTTTTTTTTCTCCTTTGGAAAAATGTATCAACATTTTGGACATAATGTCAGCGCGTGCAACTGCAAATTGTGGACTGACAAAAACACTCACCAAACAGAAATCCATTTTTGCTTTAATAAAAAACAATATCATTTGAAAATAAATATGTTTAATAGTTATACTAAAACACAAAAGGATGTTAATATTTAACAGCACCAATAAATATATTACTGTGAAAATATACTGAAAATGTGGCTGTACATGGAAAACAAACAAAGAAAAAAAAGAAAATATTTCTGGCACTTTCACACAAAGAGAATGTTTAGTGTTCTCGTCCGCAGGTCTCGTATCTCCACCAAACTGATCGCTGATACAAAAATGTTGAAATAAACAAAAAAAGGCGCTTTCAGGAATGTTGAAGTGTTTGTCTCTCTTTTCATTTGTCTTTCGTTCTATAAAAGCCGTCCACAGTTTTTCAGATTGATGACAATGTCGATAGGAAACAAAGCAAAACAATATCAACAATAACACTGCATATAAATAGATCAAATTAAATACACAGAATACTGAAAATATTCTAACATTATAAATTAGATGAAGTGAACTACATAAAGGGATATTAGATATGTATATACAGATATTGTGTGGTAATGAACAGTTCCTAAAGTTGTGTGCAATATTCTCTTTGGAAAACGTTATGAACCTAAATATTTAAGTTATCTTTTACTACTGTTGTGAACTGAATGATTCCATTCCTTGGTAAAAGTTTTGTCACATTTATCCTTTTTTTATTATTTCCATATATACATACATGTAATATCCCTTTAGTATTATCACACCAAGTCCTATCGGATGTTAGTCAGTACAGGCGTCTTTTTGACTAAGACTTCACCCTAGTAAGAGTGACATCACAGAAATTGATAGTTCCGCATTCGTATCCCGTGCCTGGACCCACAGTTCCCAACAGTCTGGAAAGAGTCTTTACTATGTCACTTCCTCTCCTTTGACTGACAGTCTGTAACTGTTCATATAAAGGGGTGGAGGTTATCGTTTGCACCTCAGTGAAGTCTTGGACATTCGATCCGAGTCTTCAGGTGTGAATCCACAGCCCGATGATTCAGTGAAGCATTACCTCACTGTATTCTGTCCAATCACAGGCCCAGGTGCAGTGACACTGCAATTTATCCCATTCACACGCCAAGCAGCGTCTTCGTTTACTTGTTTGTAGTAATTCAGGTGATAGCAGCTACACACGTTGTCATTTAATATATATAATATATATTCTATATATTCATATATTAATATCTTAAAAATATCCAAAATCTCCAGCCCTCATTTCATTCTTAGTCTTTCGTTCAGGGTAGTGTTTGCAGTTCGTCCAGGGAATGCATCCTCAGGTTTAAAAAGTGCTGTGCTGTAAAAAAAATTCCTTCATTCAATGTTCTGCCCAGCGTGCCGCTCATCATCTTGGTTTTTCACATCTGAAAGAGAACAGTGGATTGGTTAGAGATCTGCACAGGGGAAGCTATGCCAATATATGACAAAGCCTGTCATTTGACCAACCCAAAACCCCACAACCAGTCAGAGCTAAGCCTGTTCACCCACTATACTTTGTTCACAATAGAATGAATACTGCATGAGCATGACAAATGGCCTTATGAAATAATATACTTTAAAAGAAAATACTTAAGTGTGAAATGTAACGTTTTCCAACACTTAATCAACACATCAAAATAAGTGTACTTATTTAAAGCACAACAAAATATTATCAAAACAATAATCTTTAATACTTTTAATTTGATAGTGTACTCTCTTTAAGTGCACCTAAGTGGCCTTTTATTTAATTTATATTATATTATCTGAAAGTAAACATACTTTTAAGATTTGAAGTCTATCTTGTTTTATTCAGAGAGTGTGTCATCTTATCATCTTTAAGCTATAGATACAGTTATTTTGCATCGCTGGCAGTCTGATCATTGTATTGTGTGACACTATATTTCGTGCAGTGTGCTCTGTTGCATACCGGGACTACGTATGGTAGTATGGGATCATGTTGTTATATAAAAATGTTCAGAGGTTAGACTTTTGAATGACGACTTTTGGATAAAATTTGGTTTGGGTGGAACGACCACAGGATCAAAGTATGCAGTGATCTCCACTAAATATAACAATAAAATGTGTACAACACATACAGAATGCCAGGAAAGGCCTCATAAGATCACACAGTTCAAATTAGTGGGGCAGTTGATGAGAAGCAAACAGCATGGACACGTTTATATTCACATACACTGTACAATTTAACATGATCTCATATTATGCATCTGAAACTTGAAGAGCTAATGGCACGTGCTCTTGCCAAATTAACTTCTGACTCATTATGAACAAAAATGGCAATAACTGACATGATAGAATGAATCAATGAGAGCAGGATGTGTGAAGTGCACTTTACAAACACACACACACATATGCACCATCCCTGCCTGTTTACTCAAAAACACAAAGTCATATTGCTTGTTGACAGAATATCTTGTTAATGTCAGCGAATTCAGTCCATTAATCATTTCTATGCTCAACGCCAAGTGTTGACACCAGAAAACATGATGTCGTTATTAGTGCGAGGCAGTAATGCACTAGATTCTGACATCAAAGGTTGAATTTCACAGTAATAAACCACACACACACACACACACACACGATACGTCACCCTAAACATGCACATATAAGAGGGAAAGTGCAACAAGCGCTATAAGCATGCAAAGAGAAAGAGCTTCAGATGGGACTGGATGAGAAGATGCATGTTGCACGTCGTGACAGTTCATAAACAAACCTGCAAGTTCTTTCGTTTAACTCAAGTTGTCTGGACTTGCATTGCAATTGTGTGAATTTGCAGGAGCATTTACAGGTGAGGGGGTCCTGCACATACAAGCGCTTTCTTCTTTCTGAGCAAGGCTCACAGTGGCTGCAAGGGAAGCAGAAAGGAGAGACAGAGAGACATCTAAGCACTAGTGATCTGGACACAGCGCTGGAGTGACGCACACACACACACATGCACCTCGCCATCACACACAACCTCCACCGGATCAGACTGCATGAACTTTGAAAAATTTGTTTTTTGTTTGTTTGTTTGATTTTTGCTCAGTTTTAAAGATGGTTAGCATTAATGGCAGAAGGAAAGCTGAGATTGTGTGTGAATTCATCCATTCATTCATTCATCCATCACACACATGAGACATGGTGATTAGTGGCAACACTGAATTCAGCTAGGAACAGTTATTGGACTGACACAGACAGCTGCATTCACACACACACTTTCACATACACAACTGAAAGCAGTATGACGCAAAAGCAATGTTTGCAAAAATGGCTTGGTACGATGTTGAATCATTTATAAAATGGTTTCATGCACAAACACAGTATCTAAAATTGATCAAATTTAATTGCATAACAGTGCACCTACACTAAAAAAAAGAATAATAATACTTTTCTAAAATTATATTTTGGTTTGGTTCAAACCATACATTTTGTTGTAATATTAATCAAAATATTTATTTTCCAAAAAACATCCATACAAAGTAAATTTCATGATTAAGACCATACCATACTTAATTAATATATTTTCTTCAAACATAAGCTAAAATGTAGGTCAATATAATAATTTTCAGGCTTTTCGCAACATAATTTCACCATAAACAAAAGTCAAATTAGCTATATGACAGCATATTTTTCACTTAAGATACAACTAAACTGTTTGTCAGTGTTTTATTTAGCTTACTTACTATAAATAAAAACAACTGTAAAATCATTTATATTTATTGTGATGTCTTTTCATATTGTGCATCATATTTTCTGTTATTAAAAACCCCCAATAAAAGCCACAATAATTTCTGCAGTCAGTAAAGCACATCAACACTCTGGTGAAAATACTATGTAAACAAAATTATTATTATTATTTTTTTTTTCTATGAGGAGTGTTACTTGCTTAAACTGAACAAAACAGGTTTTAGTTCACCTAAAAATTAAATTTCTGTCATTAATTACTCTCCCTCATGTCGTTCCAAACCCTTAAGACTTTTGTTCGTCTTCAGAACACAAATGAAGATCTTTTTGATGAAATCTGAGAGATTTCTGTTCCTCCATTGACAGTCTACGCAACTACCACTTTGATGCTTCAAAAAGAGATAAAGAGATCGTAAAACTAATCAATACGAATTGAATGGGCTTTTTTTGGATAGGGACAGTTGAGATTTTTACTGGAAAGTGTGAGGTGGAGAGAGAGGGGAACAGGAACTGCAAAGGACTTCGAGCTGGGAATTAAACTCGGATCACCTAATAATCGCTTTATATGATGAGATTTGATTAGGCTTTTATTCACATATGTATATATATATATATATATATATATATATATATATATATATATATATATATATCAGTGCACACATAAGATCTGGGGAATGGAAGCTAAAACATGCTTGCTTGATGTGTGAGAACCAGTGAGGTTCATTCTCATGTTACGCAGCACGTTTGAGCTTCTGCAAGAACCAGTGAGGTTCATTCTCGTGCTTCAAGCAGGATCGGTTGAGCTTCTGTTTATGGTTGCTGATCAATGTTTATTTGTGAATAAACGCCTAAATTCAATTCAATTCATATTAGTTCATTTTACGATCTCTATTTGTGGTAGTTGCAAAGACTATCAATGGAGGGACAGAAAGCTCTCAGATTTCATTAAAAAGATCTTCATTCATCATCAACAAAAGATTTTGGATTTTGAACAATGTGACGGTGAGTAATTAATGACAGAATTTGCATTTGGGTGAACTAACTCTTTAACATGTTTTAGTGTAGTGCAGACAAGAGCCCATCTCCAAGAGATTCAAGCTTCTGTTGTCAGAAACATCAAGGGGACTGGAATACAGGTGAGGGATCACATGAGCGTGGCGTCATCCCAGCTGTGGCAGCACATTAGTATGATAATGACAGAGACAGCCATGCGACCACTGTTTATTTACCTTTGGCTGCTCCTCTTTGCGGGCCTTGGGCCAACAGTGTGAATATGAGTACAAATAAATGCAGACTGAGTGAGATTACAAAGTGCAAACAAACTGCCCTGAAATAAAGCCAATGACTGAGAGCAAAATACTGCTTGAGCACAGGTGAGCCGAGGCGTTGAGATCGCCCGTATCTCCCTCTCTCGCTCTCTTTCGGCTTTTAACCCTCCCCACTCTGGGTTTTCTGCAAAAAAGGAAAATAACGCAAGAATAGGACATCTAAATGAAGTTTCGAACAGTCATGCTGAGAAAGATCAATCAGCACTAGGGTAGTCAAAAGTACACGTACTCCAGTAACAAGTTGATACTAAAAAAAATCTTATGTTTTTATTTTATTTCTGTTAAATAGATTTTTTTTTATGTTTACTCACACTAACGTTCAAAATTAGTTTTTTTTTTTTTTTTTAGTTTTTTTTAAAGAAATGAATAATTTTAGTCAGCACGGATGCATTAAATTGATAAAAAGTGACAGTAAAGAGACAATTATAATGTTACAAACTGTCACAACTGTTTTCAACACTGATAATAATCAGACATGTTTCTTGAGCAGCAAATCCGGATATTAGAATGATTTCTGAAGGATCATGTGACACTGAAGATGCGGAAAATTCTGCTTTTGATTGTAAATGACATTTTAAAATATATTACAATAGAAAACAGTTCTTTTAAATTGTAATAGTATTTCACAATATTACTTAAACATAATAATCTTACAGTGCCCAAACTTTTGAACGGTAGTGTAAAGGCTATATGCCACTGTTTTGAACCTAATTTGTATATTTATATTAACATTTTAAATGAAGTAGTATACATATTCATTATTCATTTTTGCTGTGGTTTCAGAATTTATACTATCAATCGTGAAACTGGACTGGTGTTAGTATTGACTACTGAAATGTTGCTATTGTGACAACCCTAATCACTACCAATTAAAGCGAGAAGCAGCGTGTCAAGGACAGCCCTCATGAGGAATCAACGACAGACGCTATAGTCCATATAAGCAGCTGAATAGTTTGAGCCGTATCACGTGTGTGTGTGTGTGTGTGTGTGTGTGTGTGTGTGTGTGTGTGTGTGTGTGTGTGTGTGTGTGTGTGTGTGTGTGTGTGTGTGTGTGTGTGTGTGTGTGTTTGAGGAGCTTAGAGGTAAGGATCGAAGTACAAGGAGCTGAACTTGAGCTTGTGAATCAGAACCCAAAGTCGCTGGAATCCCCGCCCCCCGCTTGCCTACGTGCTGAGAGACAGCGTCAGCATTTAGCCCCATTCAATGGATTTCATTTAGCCTTCTCAGCTAACCTGATCCATCTCTGTACGCTCACATTAACCTAGCAAGGTGCAGAAATACACAAAGCCGCCGCACATCCAATTAAACGGGGCGCGTTCCTTGACCTGAACCTACCGCAGTTGGACACTTAAAGCTGCAAGAGTTTTTATCAACACTACCTTTACTTTCTGAGCCATTTTTAAATGACACTTGACATTTTAAACAAAAATGTCTTCTTTATAGCTGAACTAAAGCTGTTTCATAATGAATGAACTTTTGAACCATTCTTGAACTGAACTGAATCGTTACTGAACTGATTTGAGCTGAATAACAACACTAGTGTCCTGCTACAGCTGCTTTAAAGCAGAATTTTAATTTGTCTCATACTGTAAAAAGTGTTCAGTTCAATTACTTAAAAAAATTGAGTAAACCTGTTGCCTTAAAATTATCAAGTAAATAAACGTAATGGTTAATTGAACAAAAATAAGTTATGTGAACTTGACAATTCCATATTACTTTTTTTTTTTTTTTGATTAACCATGAAGTTTATTTACTTAATCATTTTAAGGCAACAGGTTTACTCATTTTTTTTTTTTTTTTTTTTTTTTTTTAAGTTTAGTCAACTGATCACTTTTTAATTCTGCTACTTTCCTGTTCATTATTATGAAGCTGCTTTGAAACCATTTATATTGTGAAGGTAACTTGACTTAATAAATCTGACATTGTATATTGTGAATATTGTTGGCTCATTGACAAATTGCTTTTGTTCTTATTTTGTAAGTTTCTTTGGATCAAAGCATCTGCTAAATGCATACATGTAAATGTGTTGCTTGGGTAAAAAGCCTTCTTTTGCTATTTTTCCCTAAAATGACTGCCATTTGATTTGATATTTCTGTTATGTAACACAATGGACTGGCTTCAGATACTTTCGGGGTCTATGTATACTCAAACATAGGTTAAGACACAATAGAACTAAATGAGGTTTGTGAAACAGCTCACAGTAACCAACAATAGCCTCTGTCTCAGGATCACCTACTATTTAAAAGGCTAAAAATAAAAGTGGGTTAACGACAGACACTTGCTACTATGATTAGTATGTGGAAGCAGGCAAGGGTCAGCCTTGAGCAACTGTGGTGTGAGAGTAAGCGGGTGGTCTTCACAGCCACCATCTTACAGCTGCCATAAAGAGCAAAACCTCACCCCAAAAGAAAAACTGAAACCATCCTATAAAAGAGTCTGTTATCAGGTCTGAGGTCAGAGGTCTTTAGAGGTATATACGGAGCAAATTAGGTTTTTACTATGGGCTGTAAAACCCTCAGAGCGGCCTGGAGGACACATGACAAGCTCCACACTCAAAACGGATTGTTCTTGCACTAAAATTAGATTGCACCAGACACGTTTTAAAGCATATTACTAGGGGAATAACGAACTGTCTATTGTGGTCACATTCCTGTTCCCAAAATCAATCAGCCAATCGTGGCTTTATTTTACAACACTTAGTTCACATATCGCGTCTTTTAAGTCCGTTATTTTACGTAATTTCACGTTTACAATAGAGAGCGACACGCTCGTTTTATCCAGGCACGTCTAAGCCACAGAGTGATGAAAAAATCCCAACTTTTCCGAATGCCGCACTGCACGTCATGTGACAAGAACCAACCAATCAGCTTCATCCTTTCTCTAACAACATGATGGAGGAACAGCTGATCATAGCTGTACAGGGATTGCTGTACGATTTGTCAAGCAGTTATTATTTTCTGTGCCAGAAAGGAGGAGAAAGCAGCGCAGCCGGCATTGTGAAATGCTCCTTAATATTCAGCAATATTACTGATTTAATGCACTGACGCTATCAGATGAGAACAAAACTTGAACTGAATTTAGATGAATAACGACACTGTTCTCTTCTGTTTTGTAGCTGAATCAAGTTTTTGACACTGTTGTTGAACTGACTTGAGCTGAATAATGACACTTTTGTCTTTTTAGCACTGCTTTACAGCAGAATATGAATTTGTCTCATATTTGAAGTTTGCATCATTAATTATGTTACTCTCCTGTGTATTACTGTGAAGCTGCTTTAAAACTTGGATTTAAATAGGCAAATACTGAAGAGTCTATGATTGGATCATTATTGCAGTGATTATTATTGATCTAGCATGTTATATGTTTGGCAACAGTTCTTCTAACCCTAACTGATGGAGTGAGTAGCTTTTCATTTTTTAAACCACCATGTAGGAAGACACATAGCCATATTCCTGGATGACAAAGTCAAGATTCATCAGACTTTAATTGTGAAAGAATGGTTGTGAGGAGCATGAAGAATCATTTTCACACATGAATCGACTCCTCTAAGTCCAGACCTTACATTCACTGAAAGTCTTTGGGATGTGCTGGAGGAGACTTTACAGAGTGCTGGACTCTTGCATTGTCAATACAAGATCTTGACCAAACATTGATGCACCTCTTGATGAAAATAAATGTATTGATGTTATTTAAGTACATAATAATGATCCGATCATAGACTCTTAAGTATTTAAATCCAAAAAGATTTTTTTTTTTTCGCACTCTTATTTGTAGCTGAAAACATATTACCAAAAAATATTTCAGAAACAAACATGCAAAGGGCAGGAGATTTTGTGGAAATTTGTGAATAGCAGGCACTGCTATTCCATGAGGATCTGCAAAGCTTTCTGATGGCACAGATTCAGCGTGGATATGCTAATGCAATTACTTTTTTTCTTTTTTTCTTTGTGAGATAGGCTGCCATGTTCAGCAGATGGTAATCATTAAATTATAAATAATTATCTGCCAGAAATAGAGATATACTTGCTATAAAAATGAAAGGAAAAGCAGGTTTGGTTTAGGGTGTTGTGTCATGACGAATTTCTTGTTGAAATCAGCGAGTCTCGAGTTTGTCCTGAGGATTAGGAGGGATTCGGCTGTTGTAGCATTCAGTGGAAGTTGATTTCACTGTTTGGGTGTGAGAAAAGTCAAGAGATTCACTTTATTAGTTTTGTTGTGGGGAAACAGGGTTGAGGGTGTGTCAAGGCGTGCTGTGGGAGTCATGACAAGCTGTGCTTGTAGGGATTTTTACGCACTGAATATAAGTCAATTTATTGAATGTTCACAATATACGAAAGTAGCAAGCAATTAAAGTCTGCTCACTCGGCGGCCATATTTGCAACGCCTCCGGGCAGCTGTCGGGCATCCAAGACCAAGCCCTATCTAAATGAATGGGGGAATCTCAAAAACTGCATGCTGAACTCAAATTTAAATAACATATTTCAAATCAGCAACAAAATCTGTCATGAACTGTGCCATGAATGTTGTTTCTTATGCTTTGACTGGACGAGCCAATACGCATGGGCAGTCATAAGCGCGCGTCTCAAAACGACTTTACCAATTAGCGATTTTTTTTATTTATTTAGAAGGTGGGACTTATTCCATATTGCACATTGCACTTTTTCTTATACATAAGTAATATGAGTGCACAGTCTTTGCATATCTAAATTCTTTGATAATACCGTGCTTTTAAATCCACCATTCATGTGGCAATTATTACACGCTCACAATTATGTCTGTTAATTACTTATTTGTAATTTTTTATATATATTCATTCATTTCTTTATAATACAAAGCAGAGAGCATGCTAATGGTTTAAAGTAAACAATGTTATATTAGTATCATTGATATACCATTATAGTTTTTGTTAATGTTTTGACATTTGAAATGTAGGATTTTATTTTTTATATTTTCTGTTTTCATTATATATATATATATATATTTTTTTTTAATTTATTTATTTATACTTTTAAGTTTTGGTTGATTTATTTTGAGTTATTTTAGTGTTTCAATTTAAACTAAACGAAAAATAAATATTGCCTTAATTGATAATTAGCTGAAATAAAATAAGCTTGGTTTTTAATATACAGTATATATATATATATATATATATATATATATATATATATATATATATATATATATATATATATATATATTTGTTTTGTTTTTTTTATACATATTTGTTTTATGGTTTTAGTTTTAGTTAACAATGATAACCTTTGGTCTGCATGTAAAGTTTTAAGGATATTCTGGGTGAGCTTCAGAGGATTGATGGCACTGCAGAAGTGGCCACGTATGAACACTTTTAATTTAAAAACAGTGGCAAGATGACTTTGAAACGTTGTGAGCTGGAATTCCTGGAACTTTATATTAGGAATTACATATAAGTGAAAATAAATTAAACTCTGAGTGCTGTGTGTTTACAAAGTGAACTGCACTGGCGCTGTGGACATCTGAGTTAATTTAGAGTGTTAGCATACAAGGCAAAGTTCCTGTGAACCACCCTAAAATTATTGATAGAACAATAAGCAAATGGGATGCAGCATTTATGACAATGCAAGCAGCATGAATCTGGCAATGATGGATATATGCACACCCACATCATCTCAGCTGTCCAGGACAGTCTCTCCACTCACATACAGACAGCAAAGACTGCTAAAGCTGCACTTACTCTGAGTCATTCACATAATATAAACTCCGATCCACTCCTAGTTCCTACTGGAATACATTGCTAAAAGTATCTAATGCTCTCAATTTAATTGGTCAACCCAGGCGAACAGCTAGAGATGGCTGAGATTAGCCTGGCTGCTAAGTGTTAGCCGCTAGCACAGTGTCCAGCTGGCTGCTTCTCATCGCCAGTCAATCAACACAGTCACTGCAGTTTTTAACTGTGTATTTAGAAATGCCCTGCACCATCTACATGTAGAACCATCCACACGGTCAACACATGAATCTTAACTGTTTCAGAAACATCTGTTCACTTGAAATCACCCATAACTGTGACATAGAAAAATAATAATAATGATAATAAACAAACTTACTTTTCTTTCTTTGCTTTGACTTCTGCCTTTGGCCTAAAAAAAAGACAGATGCAACAGAGGTTTAATTCAGATTTTATGGTTTAAAAGAATAGTTTGCTAAAAATGAATATTCAGTCACTATTTACTCATCCTTGATCTGTGCTGTTATGTTTTCTGTGGAACACAAATTTTAGAAGAATCTTTGATTACAATCTATTTCCAAATAAATATAAAAAAGTCCCATTATATGTCGCAACAGGTTTGATGCCAATGACATTTGGATACTTGAGAACTTTGATGCCCAATATGCACCATAGGCACCTTTAATTATAAAACTCCGGCATCGGGACTTAGAATATAGTGCTCCAGTCAACTTTTATGGAGCTTTTAGTCATTTTCATGTTCCCACAGACAAAAAATAACAGCACAGCGAACAATAAGTCAGTAAACTTTGATAATAATTTCCCTTTTAGAAAGAACTGTTCCTTTACATACCTGCAATCACACCTGGTGTGTTCTGTAAAACTCATTTGAAATTTATGCTCCGACACACGTTGTCTGATTCGCAGTACCTAGACGAATATACAAAAAAAGCGCATTAAGCACTTAGTGTGTGAACATTTGTGCATTACATACAATGTGACTGTAATGTATTATGTTTCAATGAGAAAACTCATGATGTAGAATCACAGCTTGAAATATTCAAGTTAACAGGAATTTTTTTTATTTTCCTTACTCTTACACACTGTTGAATACATGGCAAGGCCAGGCCTCGACCGTGGCCAAGAGCAACTTCAACCACATAAACGGGGCGTAAACACAGTGTGCAGTGGTAAACAACATAGCTGACATGCCAGTTAACACCGCCTCACTGTCCCATGTTGGGCAAGTATGATTTCATAGGAAGCAGGGTGAAGGATTGCACACACTGGATTGAACCAGTCTCACCTCCATGGTGATGTTGCGGGTCTCTGTAGGGACACACTCGAGCGCTTCGTCGTTGCAGCAGCCGGCACAGCGCATGAGAACCACACAGGATGGGATGTACGTGTGCTCGATCTCGTCGGGATACTCCTGAATGATGTCTACCAGCAGCTCTCGTGTCTTGCACGCACTCTTCTTATACACTTCCAAGAAGGGTATCACTACTACAGAGCAAGCAAAGCGAAAATGTTCAGTCAGTATCATACCATTCTCACACTATTCACTTTTTTTTTTTCCTTTTTTTTAATTAAAGTGATAGTTCACACAAAAAGGAAATTTCTCTCATTATTTACTTACCTTTATATCATTCTGAAACCTGTATGCTGTTATTTTGTCTGTGAAACACAAAAAGAGTATTTTTGAAGAATCTTGAGGCTCTTTTCCATTTAATGGCCATTAAACGTCCATAACGACCATGACTGAGTCTGTTCCTCACACAAACCTATTCTACAACTTCAGAAGACTTGACCCTTGTGAAAAATAAGTGCCCTTAATTGTACTGGATGTGGTGTTCTTCAAATCTTAAAAGTATAATAATATTATTGAAATAAAAGGATACTTAAGTGTACTTTATGACTGTTTAATTAAGTACACTTTCAACTGTTTTTAAATTAATTCATTATGTTTTAATGATCTTTTGTCATGCTTTGAATAAGTACACTTAATTTGATGTGTTGACTAACATACAGTACTCGGCAGTACACTTTTACCATATTTCAAAGACAATAGCTATGAATAGTTATGAAATTACATATAAATATATACCATTTATGTGGGTCAAAAAAAGCACTCTAAAGTTCAGCTAACTGCATTTAATATAAATTTGAACTATAATAAATTTATTTAATTGTAACATTACATTCAGTTTGCACTTGAGTATATTCTTTTAAGTATATTTTATCCGTTAAAAAGTCCCCTTTTTAAAAGCATGCTAAAGTGCACTTATTTTTCACAAGGGGAAATATAGCACATAAGTCATTTTATTTGTGTTTTTCTGTCCTTTTTATAGCCAATAGTCATGGTAAATATGAAAAGAGCAGCCTGAAGATTCTTCCCCTTTTGTGTTCCACCTTCAAAATAACAGAATGCAGGTTTGGAACGAAATATGAAACAACTACAACCATTAAAGTCAGATGCATTGCCCCACACCTTCACACAGGCCTGTTCTGCTCATTGGGGACTTTACTTTCCCAAGTGGGCAAAAAAGACATGTCACACATGTTGAGGCCCACACACACCAGCACATGTGCCCCACTTGCACGTCCACCCTACTCCAGCCCAATCTGTGCACCTCTCTGAGCTGGCTTCCCATCATTCATTCTGACCCCAGCGTCTCATGACCTGCAAACTGCTAGGGAAAATTATGACCTCAGGCAGTGTGGCGCCAGGCTTTACTGCAGACACCTGACCTCTAATAGAAGCCCACCCTGCGTGAGTGCTCCATGCCACCCATGAATGCAAGAAACCAAACACAACTGTATTTATGATGCTGATAAAGTTAATAATTGCTAGAAATTTGTTGGTGGTACTGTACAAGCCACATTTCACCTAATGCCCCTATCATGACACTTCTTCATTTATGGCTATGATGTTTGCATCACATATCTCTATTTAGCAAAGTGCAAAGTCGCATGTGGTCAGTTTTGATTTGATATCTCTTGACCAGTTAGACTGAGGTAATGTCTCTGTTTACAAACTGATTTAATATTTTAATATGTTAATTTAATGCTAAGCTAAGTCATAGGAGATCTAAGTTGTGGGAAAGTGATTATGAATGGAAGCAGATGGGGAATGATGTAAAAATAACAAAACACGTTCCCTCAGAAACGTAACAGGGACACTATACAAACAACCAGGTCCACTGCTAACAAATAATTGTGTCCTTGAGGACAAATCAAGGGTAAATCATGCAGCGTTTTTGTTAATAAACAAACACAGCCATGGTCAATGACTCCACACAAGGTTGCTTGCGGGTAGAATAATTATTCACTTTGACGATCCTCAGCACAACCTAATGAGGGTGGGAAATATGTCCTAATCCTGTGTCCAAGCAAATATTTATGTAAGTTCAGTCAGAGTGTGATATTAAATTGTTAGAGGAGAAAGAGTGTTGCGTAACAGAGGAGAACCACAAACATACAGTATTTGAAGGCCTATTATCTGCCTCTCAAGCCTCAGAACTGGGATAAAACCATTTGTGGTTTAAATTTTGCTTTGTAATTGTCATTACATATACGTCCTCCAGGTGGTGCTACACCCTTAGCCCGATTTCAAATACATTTTTCATATCATACATGCTTCACGTAAACATTTATGTACACTTCACATATAAAGGGACTTACCATCATTTTCGCTCTTCCCCCCTTCCCCCTTTCCCCCTTTGGGTATGTGGGCAGCCTATCAGGACAGAGAAGTGACAGTTATAAGTGACAGATCGCACAGAACAAGTTATAATGTGACTTATTTTTGTACGCCACTGAAACAAACCAATAATAATGCTTGGAAAACTCTCAAAAGGGAACATTTCCTTGAGTTTTGCGTAACCAAAATCACTTTAATTATGCTACACATGGTCAGAATCTAGACAAATTAGTTGCTTATTATATTTGTAAGGAGTTTGCAGTGGTTCTCAACCTTTTGGCCTCCCATTGGCCAAGAAAATAATCAAAGGCATTTAGACTAAGATATTTCCTCTGGAACTGCTGCAATGATGGCAAAGCTGCTTGTTTTCCAGCTTTTAATTAACATAAACTTGCAGTCTCAATAGATAATAAACAGCAGTTAATTTCCAATTCCATTAGTTTATATAGCCTACTGTGTGTTTTACAGTAACATTAATCTCTGCTGAGGGGACAAATTAACAGCAAGAAATATGATGTCGGTTTATGTGCGATGTCAGAAACAAATCTGTAAAAATCTAACTTGTCAGTGGGTCAGTGCCTTCACAGGTATTGGTAAATATGCATTATCGAGCCTTAAAGAGCACATATTAGTACCTTCAGGTTTACCACCAATGTAATACACAGACATACCCACACCAGACCCTTTAATTTTAATGAAGCTGGATTAAGTTAGACTTATTTCAAATAATTTTAAGTCATTGAGGTCCCATTGGAAATTTGCTGAGCCCCCCTAGTGGGTCCTGGACCCTTGAGAACCACCAGCGCTTTCAAAATATAGTAAGGGAGTTTGAATGCTTTCTACTTTTAGAATGTTTTAGATTTTTTTATAGTCTTTTAGAATCTTTTTAAAGCTAATATCATCTTCTTTCATCTTAGTAAGTGAGTCAACTTGTCAATCAGAGGCTTCAGAGAGCCAGTGATTCTCCTACTACAATTCAGAGTCAGGCTGTTCTATTTTCCCGCCTACAGATTCGTCTCGCTCGCTCGCGATCGGTTGCTGTTTGGTCGCGTGACTGCAGGTGGTGGACTGGCGCAACAGCTCTCGGTGTTGCGTGAGAATCTCTCCGGTTTGCCTCACAGACCATCTGCTTCATATCTAAGCATACATTTTTCATACTCTGCACCAAACATTTAGACAACTAACCAACAAATAAACAAACAAACTAACAACGGTAATTTATCTCATTCAAATGTTCCACGACCCCAAATAGGCTATAGGCTACGTGCTCTGCCGAATCACTATTCAAATAAATGAATTAATAAGGCGGGAGACAAAGAAACGAAGGAGCTCAGGTAATATATTGTCCTTATTCTCGACAAGAGAGCAGTTGGTTACATTATTTAAAGTCTTAAGGTATCGCGAGCACTAATAAAATGCATAAAGCCAATGTTTTGACTGAATTCATAGTATTACCAATAGGAAATTACATTCAGAATGATTAAACAAGAACAGAAAATGATAACCATTTAACCTCCCGTGTGACGCGTTACAGCACGTAATATAGGCCTATCTAATGTCTCACATAACTGAAATTTGCATTTATTAAGCAAAGTATTTGCCTTAACTGAGATTAAATCCCTGTAGGCTACCTCTGAGGACAGGAACAAGACGGGCTGCCACATTGTTGATAAATAGGCTATTCCTGACATGACAGATATTCGTTTGGAGAAACTAACTTTTAAGCAGGACATTCCACGTGAAACTTCGGGTAACCTAGTGTATAAAGGGTGTAATGGCACTGGGCAGATGCATTCAGTCCTCGTGCGTGTAAACTGACCACACATTAATAAAAAACGAATGGTTTAATTCCTCTATATTATCTCTCATTTCAAACCCACCAAATTGCATAGCCCTTACCTTTACAGCAGAGAGATGAAGGAGAGCTGCAAAAAATAATTGTATCGAATAAACAACAAAGTTCATGATTGTAATTCCAGTGGTGTGTTGCGATGAGCGTCACTGAACAGTCTTTGGCTCTCAAAAATATTAAAAGCGAAGCTGTGGAATATGAATGAACCGTGTGATATCGTGGGTCAAAATAACAATTCCATTCTGCCCTTCAGGACCGAAGCACCTGCGTCGAATCCCCTAAACTTAATTTATTGAACGTCCCCGCTCCTTCAGAAATTATAATAATATAAATAATAAGAGTAAAATAAGAGAATAACAAAAGAAATTGAGGGAAAATCCACACTATATTGGTCCTCCGCGTATTTCGCTTTTAAAATCCACAGTATCACGGGAAGTCGACTTTTAATGAATCTAAATCCAAAACGTCAGATGCAAAACAAAACAAAACAAAAGTTTTATACTTCCAAGCGCAACCTCCACTCTGCACGCGCGACTAGGACCAGAGAACGGCTTCTGCGCGTTTGATTATCATCAACAGCAAGACATTACATGTGCCGGTATAAAGTGATCCAATAATGGCAATCCCTGGTTCAAGTGCAGCACACGTTCCCGTCTTTCCTCGTCTTATTTCCGCAATTGTTTTGGCTTTTCTTGTTTCATATCGGTGTGAATGTTATCGCGCAGTACGGGGAGGTCTTGTCACTTTGCGCTCGCTCTGTCTTTCAGCGCTTCTGCTGCTCAATGCTGCAGATCTTGAGAGAGTCGGCTCACACAGAGAGAGAGTGCTGATTGGCCAGTCATTGGCTTACGTACATTATGATGCTCCAAGAAGGGCTTGACAAACTTTTTTTGTAGATGGTAATAGAAAATATATGCATAATGCCCTTGTGTGGGTTATTCATCTTTATATAGTGCAAAAATAGGTTTGACTTAATATGAAAGCATTTCAGTTGTATTAAATTCTCAGAATGTCCTATATTTCATCATACGTCTTCCAATTCGCTTTGTTCTGGGTTGAATCACTAAAAGCAAGGCTGTGACTCTTCATGACTGTTGATGCATGTTAACCATAGCTAGTCTTTCTTTTGGTAGCAACTTTAGGCATTATGGAAATTAAGTCGTTGGTTACCGACGTTCTTCAAAATATCTTGTTTTTTACATTTTTTGGTTGAACTGTCCCTTTAAAGTGAACAATGAACATTGTTTCAAGAACTTTAGTTTCAAAATTAGTTTCAAAACTGGTTTTAAAGGAATATTCTGGTAATGTAGAATCCAACTGGTTTATGAATGTAATGCAGAGGTTACACAAACCGTTAGTTAACTGTTAAGGCATTACACTGGAATCCCTGTGAATAATATTTACAGTCTTCTAATATTACAGGTTCACATGCATTGTGAATGATGCCTACTTTATGTTCGATCTTATAAATACATGTGTAAACATGAAAATATGTTTTGTTTTCACAGGTGTGCCAGTCACTCATGTCTTCAGCGGTCACAGATACCTGTCCTTGGCAGTCCTGTCATATTTCGAAACCTGCAGGAAGAAAAAAAAAAAAACTATCCTGGAGTACATGGATGAATGAAAATTTGAGCTGATGTTTACTCCCTTGTGGCGGGCAGTAGGAAGTGGCAGGGGGTAATACTAGGGCTTCCAAGTTCCCATGAGTACAAACTGCTGAGAAAATCTAATTCAGACAACTGGAAGACTCAAGGATGGCGCCCCAGTAGAAAGATGGGAGATTTAGACGTAGTTTCATTTCCCTTCGAAATCACCCTGACCTCTTTCTCACACACACTCACACAAAAAAAATACTCATTCCCCATGTTCCCCGACACAGAGATGGGTCACGGCCTTCTCTCCCACGGCGCTCCAAGTCAGGCACTTTACTCTGTTACTATGGTTGCCAGCCACTTAAAGTCTCCTTCTCTTTATGTTCTGCCCTTATCCTCGCTAACTTGACCCTTAAGTGATAAGTGTAATCGGGTAAAATGTTTCTCGCTGTGGAACTTTTTGGGGCTGTAAAAATCTGTTAAAATGGTAAACACTCGTGCTTTGGCACAATAACAGTATAGGTATTCATTGATAAATGTCATCCTGGAGAAAAACAGATTTCATTTAATGAATTAGCTTTTAGTAAAACTTTAATAGGCTTTTTTGGGGACTTCGACTGAGTATCTAAAAAGTGATCCAACAGACAAATACAGCCGCAGCCTGTCAGGCAAAATCATGTTTCCGAATGCTTCCAGTGAGATCTTTTGTTGAACTCCAGTGAAAAATTATATTTTTCTAGTAGAGAAGAAAAAGAGCTTGTGTTTATATAAAGGAATTAAATTAATTCATTTATTTGAGCAGAACGGGGTACTTGTTCTGGTTTTACCCATAGAGGGCACTGTGTAGACACTGCTTAACATGCTGATAATCTAAAGAAATAAAGTGTTAGCATATTAAAAAAATGTTCTGTCTAAATATTTATTTTGCTTATGTTTGGTAACACTTTATTTTAGTGTCCTTGTTACACACGTTACATGTAGTTACTGTAGTAATTACTATAAATTATGCATAATTACATGCAACTAACCCTAAACCAAACCCTAACCCTAGTAAGTACATGTAGTTTATTATTACTCAGTACTTAAATGTATAATTACACTAACGCAGACACCTTAAAATAAAGTGTAACAGTCTGTTTAATGGCTCTGTATAGTGTATCTGTGTAAGTATCAATAGAATCCATGCCCATGTGATTCAGCAAATCACACGCCCCAATCGACATAAATAGCAATATGTATTCAAGAGCATCAGTGACATAATGTATTTGAAAGCACATCATTATGTATTCAGATGAATGATATAAAACTCACTGTACAAAAAAATATAACCCAAAAGACACACTGGTTTGGATATTTATTTTATTTGTAATACAAATGGGTTGAATAGGAGATTCAAAGCAGATGGTAGCATCTTTTGGTTGTATTAAAGTCATTTGGTTGCATCTTTATTTAATTTGCACAGTAAGGGCTAGACATATGTTAATCGTTATTTAAACTCAGTCAGAACGAGAACGAAAGTGTACAGAATCCTTTTAAAGTTACACCAGATAAGTTTGGATTACGGTTGCGTCTTTGACTGGGTAATTCAAGGACAATAATCTTCCTGTCCTTAAACCACAGTTTACTTTGGTGGTGTGATTTTGAGCCTTGCCATCTTGAAACCAAAATTTGCCTTTTTCTTTCTGTTCCATCTGAACACCTTTTGACTTGACATTTGAGTTGCTTTGAATGTTTTTTTTTTTGTTTTTTTTTACAGAAATTTCACAGTCTGGATCTTTAGAATGCATTTCATATTGATGTCACATATGACAAGATTTTTGCACTAAAAGTCCTGTTGCATTTCACGAGTTCACACTTACAAATAAGTCAGATAGAATAAATGCGTATTTGGCGTGCTGTCCGAGGAGAGGGCTCCGGGCTCGGTATTTGGCCCGAATCCAGAGTACTCCCCCCGTATTCCTGGCTGTGAAAGAACAAGCCAAGAGTGAGGAGTCGGGGTGGTGGAGGGATGCTGAAAACTGTCAAGGAATGGTAGGTGAGTAGACAGAGTGAATATATATATATGCTTCATCTCATGCTGATAGGGTAGACATGGTAATTGTTTGGTGAGTTGATTGATTGATTGATTGATTGATTGATTGATTGATTGATTGATTGATTGATTGATTGATTGATTGATTGATTGATTGATTGATTGATTGATTGATTGATTGATTATTTGAACGTGCTCCTCCCGAACTTTGTTAATAAAACATCATTTAAAAGGATGAATGAAAATGAAGATTCTGTCATTAATTACTTAACCTCATGTCGTTCTAAACCTGTAAGACTTTCGTTCATATTCGTAACACAAATAAATATCTTTTGGATGAAATTGACAGATTTCTGTCCCACCATTTACAGTCTACGCACTTTGATGCTTTAAAAAGTTCATAAAGAGATCGTAAAACTAATCCGTATGAACTGAGCGGTTTAGTCTCAACTAGAAACTAGTTTAGTTTCTGAACAGACACAATCACTTTATGTGATGAACAGATTAAATTTAGGCTTTTATTCACATATAAACATTCATCAACTCACACATCAGTTGTGGTAAATGGAAGCTCAAGCATGTTCGCTTGACGTGCGAGAACCAGTGAGGTTCATTCTCGTGTTACGCAGCACGTTTGAGCTTCAGCAAGAACCAGTGAGGTTCATTCTCGTGTTACGCATCACGTTTGAGGTTCTGCAAGAATCAATGATGTTTGTTTCAAGCAGGTTCGGATGAGTTTCTGTTTCTGTTTTCTGATCAATGTTTAAATAAAAGCCTAAATTAAATCTGATTATCATGTAAAGTGATCGAGTCTCTTCAGAAAATTTGGACTAAACCGCTCAATTCATATAGATTAGTTTTACGATCTCTTTATGATCTTTTTGAAGCGTCAAAGTGGTAGTTGCATAGACTGTCAATGGATAGACAGAAATCTCTCAGATTTCCTCAAAAATAACTTCATTTGTGTTCTGAAGATGAACGAAAGTCTTACGGGTTTGGAACGACATGATGGTGAGTAGCCTAAATGATGACAGAATTGACATTTTTGGGTGAACTATCCCTTTAAAATCTCTCTGATCATTTCCCTTCTTTCATTGGGGAAAGGTGAATCCATATGTTCTGTAAAAGTGTGTTCAATCTCATCTTATGCTGTTTCGATATTTAATACTCCTGGTTTCCACAAGTAGTTTTGAAAGCATGGTTTCTCCAAAAAGTAGATTATTTATTGTCTACTGCCAAAAAATGTAATACTCAGAATTTTATTCTAAACATTTCTTCTTCAAATCATCACAGCTGGTCACAGTAAAGTTATAATAACTTTAAGAGTCAACTACTTTGATGTGTCAGCTGTGAAGGGACTGCTTTTTCATGTTTCTGATAAAACTATCTGACAGAACAGAATCTGACCATAACCAGAGCCCTTTACCGTTCTGTTGAGATGATTTTGTTAATCCTCTGAAATCAGCCAACCCTGCCCCCAGAATATGCAAGAAATTAATTTGTATTGTTCTTATATACGGATACACACTCTGGAATAGATTTGATTTTTATAATATATTTTGATTAAATCTTTTTTTGTAGACTCCTAAAGCCCAATTTATACTTCTGCGTCGAACTTTTACGCCGTAGCTACGTCGTAGGCTGTGTTTAGCGCGCGTACCCTTCGGCGTACCCTGACACGCACCTCTCCAAAATTGTAACAACGCGTCAATTCTACGCGGACGCAAGCACTGTGATTGGTCTGCTAGAACCGCTCCCTCGGGTTTCACATGCTCCCTCTGCATGAGTAATTGCGCGTCAACGCGGACAAGTATAAATTAAAACCAACGCGTTGCCTACAGCGTAGAGGCTCCGGCGTAGGTCCGATGCAGAAGTATAAATTGGGCTTAAGGATGTGCGTCTGTATCTGTGTCAGAGTCTCCTGCTCTATTTTTTAAAAAGTGATCTTTGAGAGCCTCACTCCAGCCAAGGTCTGTCCCCCAGGTTTATCTGTCACCTTGTCCAATAGTCTAAGTCTGAGAGTATTATGTCTCTGCATTGGGAATGATAGTTTCTGACACAGATTGGAGGACACACTTAGATAATTCTCACCATGAGTATCCGCAAGCGTACTGCTCACAGCTGCACTCCAAATAAAAAGCAAAGCCAGAAAAGATTGCTAAGTGAAATCGAGGCAGATATCCAAACCTGTTTGCTCGGGACTGGATACATCTACATAGCTGTCTCTTGATCTTGCAGGACTGACCCTACCCAGTGTTTTAACTACTGACCCACTCTCACAAACTCTCCTCCTTAATCCTAAAATCCAGTTGGAGTTCTTTAAGATGTCTCACATGGTTTCTGTGAAAATATTTTGTCTGGGCCCCATTTCCAAGGGAGTCACAACGATAACATGAGCTGCTGCAGATCAAGACAGAGCTTGCAAACACATTGCATAATAATGGAGAGAGTTACACTGAGGAAGACAGGGTCAGCGAGGAACTGAAGAGAGCGAAAGAAAGAGATGCTAGATTGGGGAAGTTCCTTCAGCGTTGAAATGACGTGAGCGGGGAGACATGGTGAACTCCTGGTACGGCATTCCTTACCGGGATTTAATTGAAGAAAAACATGCAGGTTCATCTGCAGCGTAAAAGCCTCCCTAGGTTTTGCTGATGTCAGGAGCATGTTAACGTATGGCAGAGAAACTTAATGAGCCCTGTCAGCATCAACACCCACACTAAACACACACAGGCCTGCTGGAGTAGTTTGTTGAACTGCAGCTGCTGCATAAATACACATAAGCTTGACTCTTGTATCATGTCACACAGACTTTTTTCTGTCTTTAACTGGGCTCATGGTTCAAAATAATAATAAAAAAAAATTAATGCATTCACATGTTTGTATAATCAGTAAGAGAGATTAACTAGTTTTTTTTTTTTTTTTTGGATGTTTTCAGAAAGATACTTGATTCAAGCTCTAAAAATGTAGCATACAACAAGAACCATAGTTGTTGTAGCTAAAGTAGCTAACATGCCCCAATATAGTAAAAGGGATAGTTCACTCAAAAATGAAAACAGTTATGTCATAATACTCATCCTCTTTCTTCTCTAAGATATCTGGAAGAATGTCCATACAATGGAAGCCAATGGGTCCAAAACAACACTCTGTGGACTGAAAGATTTGAGAGAAAGAATTGCTAAATTCAGACACTTAAAATATCTTCATGTAAGGCTATTTGCACCAAGTTCTTTGTATGCAAATAGTGGCAGATATTATATGCACATCAGTGTTGGGCACCTTATTTACAGTTTACAAATATTTTGTTCATTTTTTATTTAAAATAAACTCCTCATCAAGCTGATGTGCGATGGGAAAAGGGAGAAGAACCAACTCGGGTTGGTTGCCTGCGTCAAAAGTTAAATCCACTGTGTCCTAACCAGATGTAATGTGATAACATTTCAGTGACAAGCAATTTGTCTGTCCAAACCAGACGTGACACGACAAGGAGACACAACAAAATCAATCAAAATCACAACCAGTCAGAAAAGCTTGTAGGCGGGAGTCTCTTTCAACAAAATGGATGCATAACCAAATTTATGAATATTACACCTGCTGAGTGACTGAAACGATCTTTGTCATAGAATACACTTGTTTGTTCACATTGAGTTCACAGCTTAAACATTCTTGTTTCCTTTCATTTATTTTCAAAATCTGAGGTGACAAATCCATTGTCGGTTTCAGTATGGCTAAAGAAAGGTCACACAAAATGATATTCAAACTTTAAATTTAAACTTAAACATTAAATTATTTTAACAGTAATTAATGCACATAATCAGTATACCTGATGCTATCATTGTTATACTTTATATGTTATTACAAACTGAGCACAAACGAATGGCACCAGTTTGGAGTGATTTGAGCGACATGGAGTGGAGAGTGACGTCACACAACCAAAAAAAATATTTTCAATATCTCAAACAACAAACCAGCATAAACCTTCTGGCATAATTATGGGGTGCCACCCTCATGTCGGTCTGGTTAGGACACTCACACCACTGTCCCAGTAACTGTCTAAAAAAGTTTAAAAAAATCATTTGTAATTTGCTTTTGTAATTTTGTCTGGCTCGACCAGACAACGGTGGGCAGAGTAAGTGTAAATGGTCTTTGCCAACAAGATGGGTTATTAGCACTTAGTGTAATATTTTATTAAATTCTGCTGCTTGTTACCATGACTTGAGTAGCTTGTAGCTTTTAACACTGAGGTGTATTTGCCTGATGTCATTCATTTTCCTATGGCCATGAATGTCCTTTTGCCTAACTGCCACTTGCGAAGGAAATGCAACAAGTGCTGCAGCAACCAGCAGAATTGCAAATGTCGAAAATAAGTGAGATAGAAAGTTGTGGAAACAATGCCGGTGTACTGAGGGAGAGCAAATTGCAGAGAGCCTTTGTTTTTTTGTGAGATAACTGAAGCTGCATTGAGCAGGTATTCAGTTTTATAAAGTCAGTTATTATTTGCTAGTGTGTGAATTGTTTAGGTGTAGGATTTGAGAAAACTGCTTAGAAATGCTATAAAACAAATATTTGATTCTTGGATACTGTGGCCAGCTGAGAGATTTGTAGAGTGGTAAGGGTTTGACGCAAGTTCATGCTGTAAAGAGCACTTCATAGCTCAAGTTGAGCAGCTTTGGAAAATGGCCGAGTTAGAAGTGAGGCAAGTAATGGACAGTAATAAAATCAGGTCTGGATTAGCGAAATGATGGGATTGTTATTATTTCAGATTCTGCTGCAAGTACACACACACACACACACACACACACACACACACACACACACACACACGCACACACACAAATGGTAGGCTAAAATGGTAAGATTGTCTGCTTTTATTTTTGACTGGTTATGTTAAAAATATGATTTGCTGAATCCCAAATACATTAATTTATAACAACAAAACTTATTTTTATAGGTTAAATCTGGTAGAAATTGCTCTTGAAGGTAACAATTGCAGATTACCAATTTTAACAGTGTACAGTAAACATCTTTGGAAGTGTGATTTGTCTAACAAATTGATTGACTGATGTCAACAAATTCAAATAGACGCATTCAGAAGTAAAATTGTTCAAATTAACTTACTTGTTTTACAAAGTGGAGATTTAGTTGAGGCTGGTGCCAGTGGAAAATTAAATTACTTTGTCTTGGAGAAACATGAAGATTTGGTCCATAAATAATGAAGTTTGATGGTACAACAATAAGAGGAATCATTCAATTAAAAGTGCATATTTTATTTCTGGAGAGAAAGAGAGAAGCAGTCCAACCGTCTGGCAGTTGTTGAGGAGACAAACTGAAAAGAGACTTACTTAGTGGAAGACAAAGAGGCGATGTTGGAATTATACTGAAACAAAATAAATGCTAAATTGGTGGTGAAGGAGGCCATGTCTTGCCATGTGTTACTCCCCAGTAGCAGTTTGGTAGAAGGTTCACAGCACATCAGCATTTAGGCAGGAAAAGAGCATTTTTAAAAGAGTGAGGTAATATATCTTTCCATTGTAATTTGGGGAATTATAATCATGCACCTCCCAAACTGTCGTTTTGGACTCCATTTAAAATGTTGAATTTACCGTCAACTGAGTTCACCATGCACCCTCTAAGACTTTAAACTAATACCAAGTTATATGTATACAAACACTGTGTCTGTATATACTATAAAGTGGAGATCTAAACACACCAAATGTAATGAAGACACCTAACAGCTGCACTATTACTTATGTGTGTTACTTATTAGTGTTACATTCACATATCACATGTTCCCTGGTGTACAGTTCTGCACTATGTTTCCTTAATGGCCACATAAAACAGCATAGAATAATTGAGAGCAAATGTTCACTCTTCATTTGGCCTGAAACGTTTAACGGTGACTGCAGATTAAAGAAAATTATGAAAATAAAAGATACATATATTGCAAGATTGCTCTCAGGGTATAGATGTTTAATAAATGCCGGTTTGATTAAGCTTAGAAAGAGCTAACATGCTGTCAGATTCATATACTTAGGTTCATAGCAAACATATGGCATAGAATTCATAGGAATTTGTTTCATAAAACTAAAAAGTCCTGTTGACCCCCCCCTCTAAGGTCTAATAACCATCATAAATTCAATATTGTAAGCCAGATCAGGCCAAGTTCCCAGCACTCTGAGCCAAGACCACAGATGGTTTCACAGTATACCAAGTGCACAATGGTACTCAGACATGCTCTACTGATTTATTTCTTCGCAAAAATTGAGTCTAGAAGGCACATTTTTGTGAATGAAGGAGCCTGGCATCTTCATATCAAGTGCTAATCTTTCATTTTTAGTGTGTTAGGCTTAATTTGAGTTTTTTTTTGTTTTTGTTTTTAGTTTTTGTTTTTTATTAAAGAGGCTATATGCAATTTTCTGAAATTTAAACTCGCGACTGACACCTGTGGCCAAAAAACGGAACTGCTCTTCCTTTCTGCTCGCTCTCGTACGTGCACACTTCACAAGTCATCCGCTGCAAAGAGGTCAACATTATGTTTACAGAGGTAAGAACAGTCAAATACATATATTGTTTGAGATAAGTGTTCTCTTATCAAAACGTTAGAGTGATCTGAAACGTTTAACATGAACGCGCTTGACGTCACATCCGCAGACAGCGCGGGAAAAATCCGACCCGACAGAAAATAGGAAAAATAGGATACAGGCTTATAGGTGCACCCACTGTGAGCGGACAAGGTGTCAGTATGCTCATCAGGAGATGTTTGAGTCATAAATGGTAAAATAAAAAGGCTATTGTTACGTTTATTTTGGGGAAAAAGTTGCATATAGCCTCTTTAATTAAGAACTGATGATTCATATTATTTTTGCACATATGCTGTGTCCCGATACTTATACTATAAAACTGTACTGTTTTTGTGAAGAAAAGTACATACTTTTGAGTGTGTAGCAGAAGAGTTTGGGACATACACTACTTCATCATAATTGCGTCTTTAACGGACAGCTCTTTCACTTTGTTATGTACATTCTGTCACAGCTTAAAATCCCCTGTCAATAATCTTGTCACAATTAAAATGATCCACATTCAATTTCATTTCATTTCCTACCTTATCGGAGAGAAATGAAGCAGCACGTTGATCTGCCAGTTATGGGCCTTTAATGCTGAGACTCTCGTCATGTGTTTGCATAATGATGCATTTAAAAGTTAATGACCAAACTTATCTTTATAAAAGTTCACAATGCTGTTGTATATGAAATATAATGTGGATAACATTGAATAAATATTTTTTCGTCAGGTTAGATATTGATCACTCATACCCTTATCTAGGACTAGGTAAACTTACTTAACCATTGGTCTAGCACATCTGCTATGTTTAGTTTTTATTTTTATAAACACTTTTTAAAAGTGTTTGTAGTAATAATCAAATCTGTGTTTAATGCACAATGGATTGTGGGCAATATTAGCCATTAGTGTGCATGGATCCAAAGCCACTTGAAGGCAAGCCTGCAAAGTTAGCAAGCAAAAAAAAAAGTGTGACGCCTGCTAACGCTGCAGTACGCAGGGAAGGAGACCAGAGGCCATGAATGGATGTCAATGGAGGAAAGGCTTCACTACGCTGAATAAACCGCCTTTGTGGGAAACGGCTTATCATTTAATGAATCAACAGCCCATTGGCTAATCTTCAACATGTTTGCTCTTAAACATTTATTTTGGTTTGATCAGTTTTTAGAATTTACACCAAAAAAAAAAGATGTCATGGGCAATTGCGCGACAGGTATGATTCAGTTTATGACACTTTTCATTAATTTATAAGGCGTCTGCAAACAGTGATTGGCTGTCGCACAACTCTGAAAGAAATTCAGTGACGTCAAAGCTTTAATGTGATTGGTTATCAAGGCACACATGATCAAAATTAGCTGTTACACTTTTTTAAATGGTAGAGCCATGGGGCCCTATCTTGCACCCAGCGCAATTGACTTTGTACACCGACGCATGTGTTATTCCTATTTTGCACCCGACGCACAACAGACTTTTCCCTCGGCAGACGCACGTCGGTAAATTAGGGAATGAACTTGCGCTCCCGGGGCGGTTCAGCGAAAAGAGGCGGCGTGTTCCGGCGCAAATGTTCCCTGGTGCTATTTTGCAGTTCCAGAAAACGCGTTATTCAGATGCTATTTTAAGGGCAGATGCTTGGCCATAATGTAGCGTTTCACGAGTTCACTTGTTAATGAAATCTGATGTAATATTATAATGCGTATTTGGCTTGCTGTCCGGGGGGAGGGCTCCGAGCTCGGAATTCGGCCCGACCCCAGAGTACTCCCCCCTATGAATGTATAGATCATAGGTATCTATGAGCAGGCCCATCTGAATGTGAGGTGATGGGGTGGTGGCGGGATGCTGAGAAATTTGTCATGAGACAGGAGGTAAGGGAAGGCTTTATTTATACTGGCTTCTTCTTGTGCTGATTGGATGATTACCTGAACATGCTCCTCCCGAACTTTGTTACATAAAACTTCATAATGTATCGTTTTTGCAAACCATACATAATTACAAGGAAAAATATTCCACATGAGGGAAATCATTGTGATGTCCATGAAGATGTGAAAAAATAGGCATAAATCTAGCTTACGTGTACATTTACCCAAATTATGATACGCTTGTTTAACCAAAGCTAATTTGGGTGGGTTTCTCCCATCCCCATACAATGCCACTTCTCTGTGTTTTACGGCCCTGACGAGAACGCCGGTCTCCTCGGCTGTGAACCGCTCCTGGCGTGCACCTGGCATATCCGCCGTTATAATAGCAATCCGCCATGCAACAAGCGCGCCTGCTCTTAAAGGGAATGTGAGATGATGTTCTGATTGGTTTATTTCACATTACGCCCAAACCACACCTATGAGTAATGTAGCTACTTCAGACCAACCCATTTTAGATTTGCGTCGGATCCGCCCACAAAGTTACTTGCGTTTCGCGTTTGATACTTGCATTTCAGATCGTTAAAATAGGGCCCATAGACTCGCGTATCTCCCAATAATAAGACCATCTCTGATGGATCTGCACTTCGAACTCTAAGCGGAAAGAGAAGACCATCCAGGTATCTTTGGAATACTCATTTCAACATACTACAATTTGTGAAACACTAATTCTAATTTTGAATACTATTTAGGACAGATGGTATGTGAAATTGGGATGCAGCAATAGAGTGCAGTATACATCAAAACTGACTTGTAGTATTTGATGTTCATGTAAAGCCATGAGACGTGGAAACGTTCATTAGCACAAGTTTAGCAAGGTCCTGATGATATACCGTCATAGAACTTCTCCCTGATAAGAATAGACCACACAATTGTGGAACACATAGCACATACTGTTACAATGTGAGTTCATCAGTCAATTCAGGCCATGGATACTATCTCAAAATATGATTTATTTAACTACAATACAGCAAACGGAAGACAAAACAACAGCACATCAGAAAGAGCAGCATAGACACAACTGGATAACATATTCAGAGGACTATTCCTCACTGTACAGCATAGCCTGAATCTCAACTTAAGCTTCAGGACTTGACATTGATACTGATCCACTATTTAAATTAAAGTGATAAAATGTGTATCGTGCTAAAGTAAACAAAATGCTAGTCTGGGTTGCATATTATCTTACCTTGTGTATTGTTGTTCATGGTTTATGAGAATTAGGGGAAGTTATACAACTTGTCCATTCTGGCACCGGTCTAATTTGGGTGGCTTCTACCAAATGAATCAGAAGTGATTTTTCCTCCTTCTTAAATGTTTATAAGCCTTATTTATTTTACATATTTTCCTATCATATGCGGAAATCATGATTATGGTTTGTTGTGTTTTATTATTTGCATTTACCATTGTACCATTTTCCCTGCTGTCCAAACAGACCTGCAATCCAATTTTGGGCTGTAGCTTACCAGTTGAGAACCACTACTGTAAATAAATGGTACAGAAATACAATCAGTAATTTACTGTCTCTAGTGCCATAAATTATGGCTTGGCAGTTCCCAGGATGAGAGTTGCAGGCGCTTTAAAGGGATAATTCACCCAAAAACGAAAATTCTGTCATCCTTTACTCACCCTCATGTCATTCCAAACCATTAAATCCTTTCTTGTTTGAACCACAAATTACGATGTTTTTATTATTTTCTCATAATTTTTGTCCATCCATTAAAAGCCCATGCAACCAACTTTCACACATTAAAAAGACATTGTAAAAGTAATTAGTAAACTCAAAATTACTTCACATTTTGAACATATTTAATTTAGACTTTTATTCACATTAAAACATTGATTGATGCACAGACATGAAAATAATAATAAAAAAAAATATACATTTGAGCTATTTTCAAATAATATTATTTTTTTATTTTTTAAAACATGCACACATTCACTCTTAATCATTTGTCCAATATGCCGGATTATTTAATGTAAAACAATTCTATCATAAAACAGTTGTCAAATATTAAGGGCCAGATTTACTAACAGCTCCAGCGCAAACCCTCTTTTGGCATTAAAAAAACTTCTGTCGGGATTTACTAAAGATACGCAGTGAAAAATTAGCGCTGAGTCTTGGACAGGGTTATTTTTGCAGCTGATATTATTGCACATGCATTTGTAGGAGTTTCCCTTTAAGATGCAAACTTTATGAGAGGAGAGTATTTAAATGAATCATGCAAGATGGTTTACTAAGGTTTGCGCTAGTCAATTTATTGGTATTTGCACCATTATTTACTGGTATTTGCACCATTATTTACTGGCCCCAAAAAAGCATGTCTTAAACCAGATGCTAGTTTGTGCTGCTCTTGGTAGATTGTGTTAGTCATTATGAAAATGATCCGGTTGTGTCTCTGTTCTTTAATTTGCACGTCGTCAGTAGATCACATGCACAACACACTCCCATCAGCCTTTTTAATGGAATTGAATTTGCCCTGCTTACTAAATCTGGCCCTTAGTGTTTAGCTACATCAGACTCTTTAATTGTTAAAACTGAAGCTCAGTTTGATTGGCCATCTCATTCATTTTGACATTGACAAGACAAGTGCTGTTAGACTACTGAGGCAAACCAGCCCCAAAATTTTACTTTTTAAACTTTTTGTCATCCTAACAACTAACAGAAGGGTGTGTATAGGAGTGCAGCAAAGCAGCTTCAAGAATATCAAATATCAACCATACAGTATCTGATTATTGGGGGGATTCGTCTGCCTCTGTCTGTCTATGTCTGTGGTTGTGACGGCCTTGACCCTGTTAAAGCAGCTCATCTGGTAATGACCGGTTGGAGTCAGCCAAATAGTTGCTCGTCTTTTTATGGAACTGTTTATATTAAGTAAGCAAGTACTTGACTTGTCTGCTTAGCAGGAAATTATGCAGGAAAATGGTTTGAGTTTGACTCAGTAAAGGTTGGAGTGTGGTTTAATATCTCAGTTGTCATGCTGGTAAAATGCCACACAGACACTAAAGGGTTTCTAATTCCTAAAGGGTTCGTTCAGCCAAAAATTCTCTCATCGTTTACTCACCCTCATATAGTTGCAAACATATAAGTCTTCAGTTCATTTTAGAAACACAAATTTGCATTGGAATGACAGGAAAAGGAACTGCATTAGTCCAACACAACAGAAGCGACAGGAACCACTTCACTTGTGTTCTTTTTAAGGTTTCCATCTTGTAAGTGTTTTTCCACCTAGTCCGTAAAATGAAAATGATAATGTTTGTTAATATATGTAGGTATCAATACATAACATTTTCAGGTGCAAAACGTAGAAACATTTTTTGAATAGATGCTGAAACGAACAATATGGATGCACTGACAACATTTGCATTTACAGCAAAAGAAATAAAATATTTACAAATCTTTTATATCAATGTTTGTATAATTACTGTTTTACCATTATATAGATACATTTTAGATTCCTTAACTCTATCCCCAAAACCAAATCATTTTATAGAGGAAGAAAATAATATTTTAAATCATTTAAAAAAATAATATATAAAATATAATGGACATAAATGTGTAGGAAAATTATACTTTTAGTAACAATATAGCATTAAAATGATATTTTGAGCTGCTAATCCTACTCCTACCTTTAAACCCATAATCATTTCTTAAAAATATGTAGATTTATAATAAAAAAAATCATAAAATCATAACAGACAGACAGACAAGTGGAATCACAATAATGTCAAAAGTTATACCAAAAGTAGATCAAATGATGATGTGTTGCAGTTGCAGTCCTCTCGATGGTATATGATAGTTTTGTATGAGGAACAGAGTAGAATTTAAGTTATTAGTTGCTGAATCTTATCCCGATCCACTCTGTGAAGATCCCACGCAAAAAAACCAGCATATCTTAGTTCTGTGAAACACTCTGCAGTTCAAATAAACCGTATATCTCAAATCTACAAATTTCAACAGGGCATCTTTCTTTATTAAAATTAATTGTGAATTTCTTAAATGACAAAACTTGATGATGAAGCTTTTAAGTGACGCTTGAGTGACCAAGAATATTCCAATGTACAAAGCAATTTATCAGTGGGTTGAGGGTGTTGGGTTGAGTGAATCCAACCATGTCCAACCAGGAAAAGAACGGTGTGGTCTGGAAGACGGACCACCCAAACATAGTCTCAGCCCAATGAGTGGTTGACATATTGCTGTGGTGCTTCTCATTTCTTATTTCTCCATCCTCATTTTCTTTCCTTGAATCCTTTCCTCGCATCCTGAGAGTGGAGCTAAGACGCGAGGAAAGGAAACCAGGATGCACAAATAAGAAATGAGAAGCACCACAGCAATACGTCAACCATTCATTGGGCTGAGACTATGTTTGGGTGGTCCACACCGTTCTTTTCCTGGTTGGATTCACTCAACCCAACACCTTCAACCCACTGATAAATTGCTTTATCTCAGTTAGATTGTGACTCTCGTCACTAGCCTTGAGTATAGCATGTTCGTCATACTGTATCTTTGATCCCAAGATCTCACTTTCTCAGTCCCTTAGAAAGCCTTCACCCTTGATCCTGATGAACCTGTCTGCTGATGACAATCCCATCCACTCATCTCACAAGAATTGGCAGAGCCGGTCACGCAATCGAACACCACAGCAAATCATAATGCTGCAAATGACAAGAACTGCTGACAGACTCAAAGCATTCCTCCCTCCCTGACCCATAAGCGCATTGACTTGAAAGGAAGGTTAATGTTTGCACGCCACACTTAGCATGATGACTTTAGCTTAGCACGTGACATCATTTAGGAAAACACAGGTGGGACAACAAAGCCACGAAATGTAGCATTGTCCCATCCATTCAAAGTAGATAATGCAAACAAGAATGCCAGTCACTTGTCACCTGGATTTTCTGCTTTCTTTACGAAAGATAAGCTGAGATTTTCTTGAATAAATAAATGTCTTTGCAGGTTTTGTGTGATGTTAGTGCATCACTTGTCAGCTTGCATTTAACTTAACAGCAGGAAGGGGGATGTTAGGATAGGATTTAGGGAATAAGGGAAAAATAAGGTAGATAAGGAAGTTCTTACCAACCACTCCATCAGACGGTGTTCACGTTTCATTTTTCCTCACAGAGCAGGTCTTCATCTATTAAACTATCAGAAAAAACAATCAGAGATTGTTGAGGACAGGCTACTAATAAATGTATTATCATATGTACTTACAGCTTTTACTTCTGATGGGCAATAAAATGAAAAGATTCTCCTTTAACTCACTTTAACTTGAACATACTTTTTAAAAGAGAAATAAAACACTTTATAAGAATACACTTAAGTATGAACTGAATGTAATATCTTCAGTCACTTAATTACGTTATTTGCAATTAAAGGTATATTGACGTTTATTGCAAAAACATTTATTATAGTTTGAATTTATAATAAATGCAAATAGTTGAGAACTTTAGAGTGTTTTTTTTTTTTTTTCGACCCAATGAAGTATGACATAAGTTCATATTTATATAATTTCTAAATTACTTCTATTATCTTTGAAATATGAAAAAGTTCACTGCCGAACATTTACTGATGAACATTTATGGTAAACTAAAATATACTTTAATGCTACTTCTATTTTGTAATTGTAATTACTTAATTGTAACTTCATCATTACAAATGTGTACACTTAAAATACATTGACTCTAAATCTAATATCAAATCACACATTACATATAAAATTATAATCAATAACTTTACATGTGCTTTAGTTTCTTAGTCAACACATAAAAATAAGTTTACTTTAAAGCATGACAGAGTATTATTAAAACATAATGATTTAAAATGTACTTTAAAGTACATCTTTTCATTTTAATTTAAAAGTACTTAAGTATGTATTTTGTGTACCAAAGTCATGGAAGTGTGCTTTCTAAACTGAAATCTTTATTTCATTAATATTAAATGATCTGTACATTTTTTTTTTTTTTTTTTTTTTTTTTTTCAAATATATTTTTAAGATTTTATGTAAACTACAATGACTATTATGTTTCAGAGGAGTTGTCAAAGTATTCTAGAAGTCATTATGCACTTTGTGTCAGTGTCAGTTGAGTAAGTTTAAGAGGCTACTCAAATATGTGATTGTCGCAAAACTATTTTTGCCTCAGTTTTGTTAAAGAAACATACAGTATATAATTATCCAATATAGAATCGGATCATCAAAGGTCAGCAGCAAAGACGCTGCTTAATAAAGTGATATTAAATACATAAAGTATAGTTGTGTTATTTAGCATATTTAATTATTTCAGGTTTGTGTAATATTCTGCATTTCACCGGTTTTATTCATTTTGAAGAATACTGAATCTTTGAATCAAGTGAGATGGGTAAATGCTCTAAAACAAACATCATGTTTACACAGCGCACACACCGCCTCTGCAATTACTCATGATTCCTCTCAACATTGGGGACAGAAGAGATGTCAGTCAATGAATGGGAAAAGAATGTAACTTGTGTTACTTATTTGGAAAAAGTACATTTAAAAGTAATACGTTACTTTACTAGTTACTACCAACATCAGTCTCATTCTTGAATTATTTCACTGGGCTGCACAGTTTTAAACAAAATTTGGTGCACAAATTGATATGTTTTCTAAGATGATGACTTCAATGTGCATTTTAAATTTGTTTGTGTAAGATGTCTTTAAACATCAAAAAAAAAAAAAAAATACTTGTACAATAATGAGTCTGAGTGTTCAATCCATAAAGTTTGCATACATTCTCTCCTGCAATCTTCCACAAATTAATCTTTTGAACTGCTCTTGTCCACAGACGAGCCATGATAGCATCAACAAACAAACAGCGAGAGAAAGAGCAGGTTCCCAATTGTTTAACACACTGTGACATGGTTCATTGCTCCACCCATGCCTTACATGACCTCTGACCTCTCTCATCCCATTTTTCTGCCGCCTGTCACCACGTGCTACCGCTCTCATCCTTTTAAAGAGAAGGAAAAAGGAGCTAAAACAAAAGGACACATTAACAGATTAACAGACTGCAGTTATTCAGTCAAGCTTAGATAAGATGCATCGTACTATGGTGTTTAAGCAGCGAGTTATGTCATTGTACAGGAAATGTACCCTATTAAGATACTAATTAAAAACTGTTTTTGCATGTTAATTACAAGAACAAAAATCATTTTAAATTGGATGTAAAAATTGCATAGATTTTTTTGGTGGAACTAATTTATTTTATGTTCATATTTTTATTTAAAGAATTGTATCTCAAAAGAGGGAATAAGTATGCACATCAAAAATGATATCCAACAGGTGAAGGATCAAAAGGAAAGTTATCAAAATAAACAAGGAAAAACTGCACCATTTAACTATTCTCTTTAAAATATAACAGCAATGTTTATTTTTTTAATAGAAATGTTTCTCCATTAATTCAGTCATTCAACTTCTTGCTTAGAGCACAATTTAAGTAAAAGGATAACTCACTCATATTGCATTGCTTTGAAAAGAGACATCTGTGGCATTCTGCATATTATAATGTACAGTCAGACAGTTGTAGAGAAAGGCAGATTTCTGTAAAGCAGAGTAAGTCAGTTCATTCTTGTGATCTCCAAGCTGACCTGCAGTTAAGAATATTTTATGATGTCTGAACTCAGTAAAAATATAGCGTGAGGAAAGGCAAAACCTAATTTCACCAAGTACAACATGTTCCTAGATCAACATCTTTGTTGATCCTGGGACAACATTCCAATCAACAAATCAGATTTTGAGGGACAAGTTTACAGTTTGTCAAGTTTAGGCTTACAATCAGGGTTTGGTGCTAGAATGTTGTTCTAACAAAATCAGGATGCGCAAGAGGAAAGTCCTGATAAAAAATAATTAAATCTAATTGACTAGTTTGCTTGTTTAGAAATGTCAAAGCACTTTAAACCTTTTTATGCCTGTATTAAATACTGGAAACATCCTTCAGAATTTGTAAAGTCAGTTGAATATCATGCACATGTTTACATAAGTATCTTACTCCCATCTTACACTACTCCCATCCGGTCGCAGATACAGAGCACTAACCTGGACTAAAGGCTATTTCAAAAAAAGTTTTGTCCCCACCGCCATCACAGTGCTGAACAAACTGTAATACTGCCACCCCACACCTCAGTTGCCTTGTAGTTTTCACATCTGACGTGTTTATGTGGGTGTCTTATTGAGCTGTGTGTTTGTATATGTATTTGGATATGTGTCACATGTTCTATGTGTTCCTCATATGTGATATTTCTGTGCTATGGAAGAAGGAAAAAAGGATGTTTGGAAATGATTATCCCTATGGGACAATAAAGACTCTATCTATCTATCTATCTATCTATCTATCTATCTATCTATCTATCTATCTATCTATCTATCTATCTATCTATCTATCTATCTATCTATCTATCTATCTATCTATCTATCTATCTATCCATCCATCCATCCATCCATCCATCCATCCATCCATCCATCCATCCATCCTGCAAAGCTGTTTGCATTGAGGCCTCAGCAGGATGACTCTCAAAGGAGAGGAGGCCTGACACATGCTAGAGGACAGCTACAGTGCTCAGGGAGCAAGGGGGCCTAAACTTCTCTCCTTTAGAGAGAGAGACCACTCCTCCATCTGTACCTAACAGGCTGCTCGCCTGGAGGCCTCAGAGGTCTAAGAGCTACTCATTATAAGAGGAAGAACCCCTTTTCACGCTCTACCAAGCTGTATATATGGAGGCCTCTGAAGGATGACTCTCGAAGGAGAGGAGGCCTGACACATGTAGTTAGGACAGCTAGCTCGACTACCACTAGAGCTCAGGGAGCAGGGGGCCTGAAAACCCATCCTCAGAGATGGAGGGACCACTTCTCAAGATCTACCTGGAAGGCTGTTTGCGTGGAGGCCTCAGCAGGATGACTCTCCTAAGGAAGAGGAGGCCTACCATACCTTTTAAGAACCAGCTAAGCTTAAGCTATGCACAACAAAGAGCTGAAGAAGCGAAGGGCCTAAACACAACTCTCTGAATTAAGAGAGAGGCCTCTTCCCTATGCAGAGACCAGATCTATCTGCTCGGAACTCTGGAGGATGGAGGCCTCAGCATGACAACTCTCAAAATGAGAGGAAGCCCACGACATCCTTATGTGCTTTTTCAGAAATATGGCCGCTGGAGAGGTACTCAGCATAACGACCCTTGACTAAAGGGGAGTACTGGAGTCTGCATTTGGGGCGGCCTGGCCGTATAAGGGAGGCTAATGCAGCGATCACACCGAACGAGAATTGAGTGTCAAATTCGCTTCTATCGCGTCTAGTTGAACGCTGGAACATTTTGAATCCACTCGCGGATCCAAAGAGAATTGGACTCGCATATAAAGCATTAGAAGCGAAATAGACGTGCGTTCGAGGTGAAATTCGCTTCTTGTGGGAGGGGCAAGTGCTTGTCCACCACAACATGCACATTTATTAAGTTTAGACCTTGAGTCACCAACATTTTCAAATGGCAGGTTGGTAACACTTTATAATAACTGCATGCTATTAAACATTAGTTAAGCATTAGTAAACAGTTAATTCATCATTTATAAAGCATTAATATACATTAATAAGCAGTTTATAAATACAGCTATAAATGCTTTATTCTTGATTTATAAGCATATCTATAATGTGCTTAATAATTGCATTTTCATACTTTATTAATGATCAATTAATAATTTCTAAATGAAGTATTGCATGATTTACAAACCAGTTATTTAGGAGTTGTCAGTGGTTCATAAGATCACTTAGAAAGTGATCTTTATCTCATTCAGAAATTTATGACTGCAAGTGATCAGTGTCACATTCATAGTTAACAGCTGAACAATGTCATTCCTGTCATTGTCCTGAATAATTCTCTAGGTCTGTGCCATTTCTTTGTTCAGGTTATTACTGTAAAATTATCTGTAATTTATTTTTGCTTTGAGAATGGAGAAATGGAGCCAGCCTCCAAAACCTGTCCTGTTTTTTTCTCACACAACACTGTCCAGACACAAACTATGTTCTTATACACTAAAGTATGTTGGTTATCTTTACATTAGAATAATAATGTTTCATATAATCTAGATTTAGATAGGGAATAAATAGCATTCAATACAAAATGAATATGTCTCGTATACTGAAATCAAGTTTTTATGTGATAAAAGATTTGCTTTGTTTTTACTTCACCACGTGACAGCAGCAAGCTGGCTCCTGATTGGTTAACGCGGCGCGAACAGATGCAAAATTTCAGATTTTTCAACTCGGGCGTCAGATGTGAATTCGCTTCAAACGTGTGAATGTGCAAAAAGCACCAAATAAAATCACGCAGAATCGCGTCCATCGCGCCGCAGGACCTCCAGACGCGAGTCAACGCATCTTTACATTGACTTAACATGAAAATCACTCGCTCCAGACACTCAGTTCGCGTTCAGTGTGAACGCAGCATAACACTGGAAGCCTGTCACCTTAACACATCTGCCTACAAGGAGTATAGAGGCCCAAACTTTGTGAGGGCCTGCTAAAAACTCAACCAGAGGTGAAGTACTCTGCATAATGACCCAGAGGAACCAGGGGAGTACTAGGCTTACTTGGCGTCTATCCGTGAGATGGAGCACTCTATAGAAATATCCTGCTAACTAAGGGAGTACTATCTAAGTTTCTTGGAAAAACAGCCTCATGGAGGCTCTAATAGACACCATCCTAAAGTGAGGTGATCTGACCACCGTCTCAAATTTAGAGAAGTATACCGCCTCCACAGGGCTATGGGGAGCAGAGGCCTCTGCAAGGAGACTCTAAGAAGAGGAGGCATGCCATACTAATACCCAAGTGGTCTTAAACTAGGTTTATATTTGTGAGAAACAACTATGTTAGATAAATCCAGCTCAGAGCCCGAGAGGCGAAGGGCCAAAAAACTCTCTGCCATTTTAAGAGAGTGACCTCTTATCTACCTCTACCTGCAGCAGGGCCGGGCTGCCTGCATGGATCTCTAAGGCCAGAGGCCTCAGTATGAAGACTCTCGCATGAGAGGAGACCTTAAAAAATCACTAAGGGATTCATAACTTATAGACTCTCTGTCAAGCTCTAGAGAGCGGAGGCCTCAACAGATAACTCTCTGGAGTGAGAGGAAGCCTAACCACGCCTAACCTCCCTGAACTTTATGACCACCGCCTCAACGGAGGTCCCAAAAAGCTCAGAGGGCAAAACTGGGGCATCGAGGAGAAAAGCATTCTCTTTCTTGCAAACGTCTCCTCAACGGGAGGCATCGACACATACCCGTGCTCTCGTATTCCCTCCACGTTCGAATAACTGGAATGCTGGAAGCGGTGAATGCGAGCAGAGTACGGGTTCTTCCATGCCTTCAAGACCTCCACGTGGAGGTTGGGAAGGAATGGAAGGCTCCCCGGGGATGGTGGGGTGTGGTCAGAGAGAAAGAGCGTATCAAGCCTTCCACAAGCGGCTTCCCCTCTGACGCGCCGCCATGGCAACTCAAGCCTGGCGGTGGCACGCTCCATCATCTCCACCAACTCCGCATACTGCTCATCCGGGCTCGAAGCCAATATAGCACTGGCTGTTGGACTGATTGTCGTGATTATACATGTTTAAGTCATCAGTCACGCTGTGGTGTTCCCCTAGCGCTCTGATGCAGTGCGAATTCCCTTTCGAAAGGGAACTGATCACAGGAACAATAGGAACATATAAAATACTTAAATATAATGGAAATAAAAATCTATTAAACCTAAATAGCAATATTAAATAAAAATAATAATAAAATTACAAAAGTACTTAACAAATTAAATTAACATGAAAAATAATAAAAATATATAAACATTTAATAACACTAAGATAAAAACTTAAATGACACTGGTGTGTGAACATTTGTCCCTGGCAAAATATCAACATCTGTTGAAAAAAAAATCCCTGATATATCAGTCACTGCAATATTCTTCAGAAATGTAATTCAATCTGATTCATATTATTCAATTATTCTCCAGAAACCACACAATTCCTATAACTTTTTGAGCAATGACAGTTTTCATTCTCCTAAATTTCTACAGTAAACATCTTCCTTCTTCCTTCATTGTAAGCAGGATGAGTCATGTTTTGATAAGGTATTCACTGTCATGCATGGCCACTTCTGCATCTTCACTTCTATTTTTTTACTTTTCCTTGATTGTCTTACACTAATAAAAATGATTTTGTGGTGAAGTAAATACTACAGAAAAAACAGATGTAATTTACATGAAAAAGTTAGTTCAGGCAATAATTTAAAAAAACTAAGTAAATTATATATTAGTACTCAGTTCAAGCGTGTAGAAATGAAAGCGTAAATATCAACGTTATAAAATTAAGTAAAATACTCAATTTTTTTTATTATTATTTTTTTTTTTCAGTGTAGATATGAGACCTGACATATTAGTTTGATATGTGTACATGTGTGTGCTTGCATAATTTTCTTGGAAAAATAGTGCCTGTAAAGGCAATGCAACACTGTAAATTCCAGAGATGTCATCAGGCTGTGTTTGAAGTAAGAACTACAACAGAGATAGTAATAAGAAAAGATGGACCACTCAGAGATGAATAAATGGGTGAAGCCATAATGCTCAAGATGGCAGCTGTTGTAACTTTTAAAAAAGTCAGTTGCCATTTTAAAACATTGCTGTTTTTTACAGGTTTTTGGTATAATTTTAGCTACAGAGTAACATTTGAAATATTGGTAACAATAAGGTTTCATTTGTTAACTACAGTATGTTAGGTCACATTAATTTAAAAAAAAAAAAAAAAAAAAAACCTCTACAGCATTTATTAATCTCAGTTAATTTGCTAATACATGGTTGGTTATAATCAAAACAGCCAGTCAACATAATTACAGCCAATATACAAAATTAAAACCAGTACCAATTATCCAACACCAATTAGCCTCTGACATTATTCTTATTCTAGAAAGAAAAAGAAAATCATGCATCCATCCCGTAAACGTGCTAATTCTGTCATGACTTGGAGGAAGCCAAAAATGTGTACTTTGAAACCTGTTTTCAAAAGTTTGCGTTTTCAGGCCACCAAAGCGTCATTGTCATGTAAACGAATGGTCGAAAACGCATAAAAAGTGTTCAGTTTTCAGTAAAACAAGGCACAAATGAGGACTATTCAATCATCTAATAAGTAACCATAGAAACAAACTAGAAATGGGAACAAATAAAACAGGAATAAAAACAAGGGAGTGCAAACTACAAAGTCCATGAACACAGAACAGAACTGAACAGAACCATTACAGCTATCTACGTTTGGTAAAAGTCGATGATGCCTAAAAATTAGTCTCTGTGTCTGCAGGAAGCACATATTCATAAAACATAATGCTTTGGGACTGAAATCATTCTTTGCTGTTTTCACACAACAGTCAACAGAAGACAAACAAATGGGTCATAAGACACTGAAACATACCCAGCATGCTCTTTGTATCTCTTTACAAGAATAATACCAATGTTATGTATACTTCCCAGACATGGCTGCCAGTTGTTGTTTTTTACTTACTTTCCCAGGAGTGTTTGTCACAACATCTAATAAACAGCCTTGTGAAATTAGATTGTATGTAAAAAATAATAAAAATTATATTAATAAATATGGTTAAAATGGAAGAGATTTTTTTCTTCTCTCCATTCCATTCTGTCCACTCTCAGATAGGCTCATGCACGAAATACTGTGTGTTTGAAGGGAAATGATTTGCGAGTTCAGATGTATTATGTAACTATTTTTCATCTTTCATCTTAACGGAATATGTCACCTAAAAATAAATGTGAAAACTGAATCATTTACTCATGTCCAAACCCATTTGCTGTTATTTTAGTCTGTGGAACACAAAAGGAGATTTATTTTCTTCTCTCCTCTCAGAGAGGTGCTGAAGACACAGCAGAGCTCCTTCACAAGCCCTCTTTGGATTCAGTGTAGGATTTTCTGATGCACTCAGTGTGGCTTTTAAAGAACCACAATTACAGCACCAAAACTGCAAGCTGTTTCTCTCTTTTAAATTCAATTCAACAGAGTTTGTGCTCAGGGAACAAAAATAACATGTCTCTGAAGTGAGGAATTGTCTGTAAATGGTGGTTTGGTAAACAATGCTGCTGACACAGCCTGATTCAAGCCCATTGAAGCATATTCTCAATAATCAAGCATGTTACTGCGGCAGAAAGTGATGCTCAGAATTACACTATGTTATATAACCATTTCAAACTTCAAAGAAACTTTTCAGGCTGTGTTTCAGGCCATCTGCAAAAATTTTAACTGATTTGAAACGAACTTGCCATCAAAAGCCCCCTACTGATACCATTCATATACAAGCAAAGAGTGTGTGTTGTGATGCAGTTCTCAATGTGCTTACTTTCTTTGTGCTGGACTCTTTGTTATTGATCAGTTTTTACCTTGTTTTCATCAGTAATTGGATTTTTAACAATCTCAGTTGGCAAACACACAACATGCATGTGTGTGGTCAAGATACCAAAGGTCAGCGTCCCCTTTGGTCATTAACAGTGTTAACTAAGGCAAGCATCACCATTTATCTTGTCCAAACCTTAACCTTAAGTATTAATCTCCATCTTTTTTGCTACAGACATGTGGTTTGTTGAGGAAAGCATGCTATTACTTTCCCAAGGGAACAGACTTGAGTTTTTTTGTTTGTTTTTTCACTTTGCGTTTGCAGTACCCAGAACATCCTACAGTAACAACCATAACAATGTGCTAAACAGCACTGAGAACACCCTAGCAACTGCATAGTAATGTGATAAAAACCTAGAACTACAGTAGCAATACCCTGGTAATCACTCAGAACAACAAAGTAAACACCTACCCAGCAGAAAAATCCAGGGTTGCTGTTCACCAGCATAATATACTGCATGTTTTGCATGCTGGGACCAGCATGGGATGCTGGTTTGCTGGTCCCCAACATGGAATGTGCGTTTGCTGGTTTGCTGTTTTGCAGGTCCCACACATTGGTTGCTGGTTCCCAACATGGAATGCTGGTTGATGGTTTGCTGGTCCCCAACATGGGATTCTGGTTGATGATTTGCTAGTCCCCAACATGGGATACTGTTCGACGGTTTGCTGGTACCCAACATGGAATGCTGGTTGATGGTTTGCTGGTCCACAACATAGGATTCGGGTTGCTGGTTTGCAGGTCCCCAACATGGGATGCTGGTTGATGGTTTGCTGGTCCACAACAAAAATATGCGCACTTTTGGACTAAGAGCCTTAACGGACGCTGTTGAAGCTATGTAAACACAAATAAACCGGAACAGACGTGAGAGAATTCATAAGCGTGATGATATTCTTTCAAAATATCAAACATTACAGATTGATTATTTTGCACTCCCAGCATAAATTACTAAATGAATGTCACTGCAACCTAGTTTTATCATAAACAGTGGTCAACTATCGAAGCTGGAGTCTTTAATCTTTCTAATGATACTCAGTTTGTCCTGAACAAGTAAAAGTGTGATGTTTTAAAGTGCAGTGAATGTTGAACAACAATAATCTGGGGCAGCCGGCGATCTTTGAACATAAAGGGGTAAAACTGTGTTATTTGTATAGCTTTAAACTGCAGCGAATTGATTGCATAGGTATCTTTTTAGAGTTTTGAAAAAATAAAATAAACTGATCCAACAGAGCTTTGAGTGTTTCATATAAATGTGCAGCCTGTAGTTGGACAGCAGTACCAACAGGATGGGGGTGAAAAGGGCCCCAGGGTTCAGCCCTATTTATGTGCCGTCATGGTACTTGATGCTAATAAAACTCTTCGCCATAGCTACTCTCAGCACGTCAGAGCAGCCCTGCTGTTTATGGTGTGAAAAAAGCAAATCTGCTGATAAAAGTCTGATAAAAGTCAAGGGGTGTCAAAAAATATCAGTGCAGCAAAACATGTTTACTCTGGAAGGATGTTTCTTACATAAGAGCTGCTCCGTGTCGTACTCTCCCTTCTGTTGTGTAAGCAGTCCCCTCAGAATAGTGCTTCTCTTGAAGTAATTAGGAGGTTCACATTATCTGGGCCCACCCTGAGACCTCCTGGATGACCAGCGGCTCCCCTCCCCCCAGCCGGCTGACCTCCGCTGGGTCTGATTCCTCCCCAGACCACCACGGGGGTCTAAGCATTATAGCCGTCCTGAAGTGATGTTTAAAGACCTGGCAGAGTAACTCAGCGGCTCCGATTGATTGTGGATTTATCTGTGGATGAAGATGTAGCCGACACATAAACACCATCCATCACAATCGACATCTGCTTCAACAACACCCGAGTTATGTGATACACAGAGACAAACTCACGAACTAAACAGGTGTAAATATATGCGAAAATTATCTATTGCTCAGGATGATATCACTGCAGAAACATAGTTCTTTATAGTTCACGCCAAGGGCTGAAAGTTTGGCTACACTCTTTGAAAAAAAAAAGGATTAGTGAGGTTCTATATAGTACCCTAAGGTTCTTGACTCAATTTTAAAGAACCTTTAATGCCCAAAAGATTCTATATAAGGAGAAATGTCTTAAATGATTGCATAATATTCTTGTGGTTAACATGTTATTTCCGATTTTTTTTTAAGCGATAATACATGTTTATGAGCTGCTTAATTCATAAAATGTAATTAAAATTAAAAATGTATTAATTAAGACCTGTGTAAATGAAGGTCAATGGATGAGATGCCTCAGTGCACTAATAAATACATTTACTGCAATTACTGCCTGTTTGCTATGACATAATCATTTAACAGAAAATATTTGTCTGGCTTCACTACAAAAAAAATTGCTGTTTTATAAGTGTCACGGGTAGCATGAGTTAATCTAAAAGATGAGAGCTGCGTTATGCAGAATGACTTTAATAAACACAAGGCACACTTAACAAACCAGAAATGTCAAAGTGGAACAGACCTGAAGAAACAGAGGGCTTATATACACAGAGGATGATAATCAAAGAAACAGGGAACAGGTGTGTAACTAATTAGAAACCAGGGGTCAGTTGCATAAACATAGCCATTATGTTAAGACTGTGTATGTAGTATGACCAACTAGCAGTTAGTGAAGGGGCAACCAGTCTTTCTTTTAGGTTTCAGATTAGACCAGTCTACATTTTTATGTAACTTACTTGAAAAAGTTATGACTAACTTATAAGACTAGTCTTAGCAGTTTATGCAACTAATGAATGACTATAACTCGGGCAATTACACAAACAACGAAAACTAAAGACAGAGAACTAAACATGACTGTAACAATTAGTGGCGTACCAAGTTATCCCTGAGCCCATATGCAAAAATATTTTTATGGCCCTTACTTAAGTGGGTTAAAAACACTATAGTGCAACTAATTACATTTTATATGTATTCTGTTATACATTTTCATTCAATTACAAATAACAAGCAATTATGTGTTTAAAAATATTCAGTTCAAACTTTCCTTTTTTTGAGTATATTATTTCCATAATACGTTTTCTTAAGTATGTTAAGTATGCTTAAGTGTACTTTTTTCACAAGGGTTAACTCATGGGTAGCAGGGCAAACCACAGCTTCTAGGTACACCAAGTTCTGCTTCCCCAACACTTCTTAGTAAATTGTGGGATCTTGTTGAAGTGTTGTGATGGAGAGATATGTGCGTGTTTGTGGGTTTGTCAGGATGTATATGTTCCTGAAATGCATGACTGTGCAAATGTTCCAGTTCATTTCAACACTCCTGCACACGTTCACTCACTTCTGCCAGACTTATATTTAGACCACTACATGTAAGCACATACTCTAAAAAAAAGTAGGACTTAAGGTACTGTCAATGTGAAGGAATTTTCCAAATTGATTTTTCACCAGTATTTTACCCATATTCCAAACTACAAATTGCATTGTTGTTTTTTAGGGTTAAAGGAAATGTCTGTAAACTAAACAGATAATGTCAGTGCAGAAAATTACCTTTTCCATTTTCTATGGATTTTTTTTTCTTTCCTTTTTTTCAGCTCGTACAGTACGACAGAAAACACCTATAAATAATAAAATAAATGTATAAATAAATAAATAAATATACAAATATCCAACTTATCAAATACAAAATTAATAATATTCTCTAAAACATTGGTGTTGCTTCAAGATTTTTACATTGGACAAGAGGTGACCCAACAAAATAGCAAAATTATGTATAGTACAAAGTAATCAAAAATGACAGACATGTATTATTATTACCATGAACCACATAATCAATAATTATTAACATTTCATATGACAGAGTTGGAGTGTTTGGTAAAACCTATCTAAACATCAGAATTTTGATAGTTTATTGCTTGCAGCAGCCAATATATTCACTGCATAAAACAAATTATGGTTGACGCAAACCATGTTTGTTCTCATTGACATATAATGTACCGGTGTATGATGTAGTTTAGGTTTTACTATCTTCCTCTGCACTCTATTCAGTATAACTTGGAGGAAAAAGAGGCCAACTACAGCAAATCTAAAATATTCTAATTGCCCTCCAAAAGAAATGTGGTAATTCCCAACAGTTTAAAGCTCATTTGAGGCAATCGGTCATCCTGCTGTTTTACCGTAAGACAGACTCCAGACCGTTCACCTAAGGACTGGCCTATTCCACCTCACATGTTTTCACATTCGGTGAAAACCAAATCAAGAGTATCACACAGTATATGTGTCATGGTCCATGGACCGCACACTCACTACTATTTCAAAACACTGAAATCTGCTGAGAATAGGCGTTACTTATTATTGTAAGACATTTTAATCGATTTTTTATTAAGAGAGACACTTGAGACACATCTTACAGATGATTAATGGGATGGATCTTCTGTGATGCGTAATGGGCATCCGCTTCCCATGAGCATGTGCTCATTTGATCTGACCTAGGGAAGATGTGTATGCCAAGAGACAATGTGTGAATTACACTCATTTGTCTTGAATTGGAAAACACTCAAGTTTTATAGCATGTCACAGCTTTGTTGGTGGTCTCCGATCAGGACAAAAAATAAGCAGAGAAAAGTCTTAGTTCCTGTGGAAACAAGCATGGATGAATTATCTGCATTCATAATGAAAGTGAATTGAGACAGATAAAGTACTTATGTTTCACTGGGGAAAGCATGACTCTGCATTTGTCAGCATGAGTCTTGGTGTTTTCTGAGATTTTGCAACTGGTCAGTAAATGATTGCAATAAATGTCAGATTTGGTCAAATAGTGTTGGGTAAAATGAGTCTGTGGGTAAACAGTGTCACAGTTAAAGCAGCAATCTGTCATCATTTACTCAGCTCATGCCTTTCCAAACCTGTATGACTTATCATTTTCCCCTGTCTTGAAGAAAACTTATGGAAAAGGTGGCACATCTTACCCAACCTCCTACTCACAAACACACGGTGGATTGTGGAATGTGTGAGGATGTCATTTGAACTAGTCTATCTGAATCTCTTCAGCCCTGTCTTATGAACGTCTTTCCCCCGTAAATCAGTGTTTTACTGGAACCTAAACCCCATTATTTTACAGCCTGAAAAATCTTCATGACAGATTTGTCCCTCTAAACATAGAGGCACAAGTTGACACATGGGAAAGTGCAGGATGAGTGTGACTATATCTGAGTAGTTATATTTTTAGTCAATATGTAGTTGTGCAAATGCTTGTTTTCTATACAAATTGGTTTCCATCTGGCTTAGATTTGAAAAATGGTGAATTGTATCCTTCAAACTAAACTTCCAATCTGTGGTAATTTTACACAGTATGTAACTTTTTTTTTAAATAGTTTTGTGTTTTGTGCCATAATAGTTTAAATTTCTCTTAAAGTGCCCCTATTATGCTATTTTAAAGTTTCCTAATGTTGTTTTGGAGTCTCCTACAACAGGTTTGCATGCATCAAAGGTCAAAAAACTGTTTAATTTCCTCATAATATACATTTGCACATCACCACATTTTCAATGATTCCCAAACAACTCGTCAGATGAATCAATCTCTCTAAATCCCGCCTTTCCGCAAGCTACTTAGCTCTGATTGGCCAGACAGCTCAGTCTGTTGTGAGTGGTTTACCGCGTACAGTGCGCGTCGAAAACAAAAACGCCCATTTCCATAACAACGTCGGCTGTCCTGAGGCTTCCTACACAGTAACGAACAATGACGTTGATTTTACCAAATCAATGCGAGCACGAGACCGATGATGAAACACTGGAAGAACTAGTTATTCAACCCGAACCTTCATCGCAAGGACAACTGGAGCAGGACTCAGTGTTTCTCAGTGATACACTACTCAGTTTGAGGTACATTATGAGATGTTGCAACTGTAATTCCTCACCATCAGCATTAACAAGTGCATGTCCATCAACAAACCGATTATTTTAATTGTACTAATTTATTTACAGAGCATTTTTGTAATATATTGCGGTGAACACGTGGAAACTGTATCAATAACAGTGCATGTATGCAATGTATGCATTAGGCGAGCTCTAGAGTGAATGATCTGATGTAACATAAACGTTGGTAAAACAAATATTTCCTCAAAGTAGTGAGAATGACAGACAATCTGCATTAATAGACACAGTTATAGGTAATAGTGGCCCACAAACTGATTAGCAGAAGTATTTCAGTAAGACAATGATAACGTGAGTTAGCCAGTTAGCAGGAGACCTACACAATATAAAACTGAAAACTAAGTATTTTGAACACCATCTTTCAAGAGCAAGCGGTTTGCGAATCCTGTATTGAACTCTGAGATTTTGAGAACCAGTCGTCAGTAAAATAAAGGGAACACTGCAAAAGTTTAGGATTTTACTGCTGTAATATCGTGGTAAAGATGAATTTTAACCTCTGATTCTTCACACGCTCGTCCTTGGGCAGTGAAAAAAAAAAAAAAAACTGGCTTTACCTTCACATTGTAGAGCACAGCATCTTCTCGACATGATGCTATCCAGTATCCACAGGAATCAGCTGTTGGTTTGAGGTTCAAGTTTTCCCTGGTGTCTGTGCGCGCAATAAGTGGGTGGGCAATATTCTAATGTTTCTTCTTGACATCACAACGAAACGGCTTATGGCTCGTTTGAAAAACAATTCATTTAATTGACTCAGAGTCGACTCTTACTTTTGAAAGACAATAACTGTATATACGGTGCACTTTCAGATTTAAAACTTTGCAGGATGTTTTCATTCACTTAGAGCTGTGTTACACACTACATGAAAGGTCATTTTCAAAAATCCATAATAAGGGCCCTTTAAATTTTGCCAGGAAAGCTTTTAATATGCTGTTTCATGGAAGCTTCCCCATAAAGTGACAACATGCCACAAAAAAACTGTTCAGTTTTTAGATCTAAAACCCAGAAGAGAATCAGGTTTTCTAAGGAATTTAATATGGGATTTTAAAATTACAGTTTTTAATTTGTGAGTAAGATAAAGTCTGTGCTTTACGCCTCTTGCATGTCAAACGTGAAGGTAATTCAAGGTGAATGGCAGGAAAAGGTGATGGCAGGAGAAACCAAGGCGGCAATGGTGATGGGAGGAGCCAGAGCACAGCCAAGACGATGGCCCACGGTGGAGTCAAGGGAGGCAGGAGCCATGGTGGAGGCTTGGTTGTCGACACCAGGGGGAGGAGTGACAGAGATGTAACCAATGGAAGTGGAGCCCTGGGTGCAGGCGGAGAGCAGATGGGACTGGGCAACATAGATGGTCTTGGAGGCTGAGTTACAGTAAGGAGCATTTAAGGTGGAGCTACGGAAGTCCGTTGGGAAGGTAGAACGACGTTTGACCGAGGCGTAGCTGTAAGGACGATGGTATCTGGTGGAGCCAAGGGAGGTAGGAGCGAAGGTTGAGCCAACAGGTCAACAGGCCGAGGTGGAGTGAAGGGATCAGCGGCTGGAGGCGAAGCCGGGGGTTCCTCTTTACTGGGCGGAGCTGGAGACCGGAAGAGCCGAGGTTAATCCACACAGTGGAGAGGTGGCAAATGAGGAGCCGAGGGGCTGAAGAGAACCAGCGGAGTTGGGGTTGAGGAGCTGGTTGTTATAGGAACAGGAGGCTGGCTCAGTTTGCCTCAGTCCTTCTCTCTGGCGCTGGCTCATGCATCGCGGCAGACTCAAGCTCTCCATCTGCGGTGGGCTCTGGTGTTGTGTCAGTGCAGCGGGGAGATGGTTGGCTGGTCTCTGGGGCTGGAGTGGGGCTGGTGATGTCCTCTGCTGGGCAGATGGTGATATCTATTATTCACAAGCACCCACTCCACAAAAGCGGCGAAATTCCTCAGAGGACCGAACACGGGCAAGCCTTGGACCACTCGTTGATGCTGGCGAGATAGAAGACACACAATGGGTGGTCAGGAAAGGTGGTGAGCTACGCCAGGTCTTGGAATTGTATATGTTATATTTCTCCATAATTGTTTATTCGATTATGCGGTTTGCAATGCTTCATGGGATTTTAGTTCTTTCCCTCACTAAAGTCGTTAAGTACACAGTCTTGTAACTTTGTTTTTTCTCCGATTTTCAAATACTTTTTTGTTTCAAATGAAAGTTCATACTGTTGTGGTTCACATCGTACCTGGTTGTATGGTTCATGGCTTGTAACACTTTAACAAAGACTTTTTTGAAATCCCTATGAGAAAAATTTATGGAAAAAATACTTCCAAAAATAACAGTGCTGTTGGAAAAAGTGAGCAGGCACGGTGGCACTCTGTTCCATTTTGATTAAATGTTGTTTAGACATGCTGATCTTGCCAGATTGAGTTTTTAGAAACTGTCAGAGCTCATCTCAGGGCTTATTAGGTGAAGTGGGAGTCTCTGTTTAGAGTGATGTCATTGAAGTTCACACTGAAGCCTCTGGAAAGTCATTAACTAACAATGAGCAATCTTAAGTGGATATACAACAACCGCGTGTTCTAAACCCCCATGGCGGCATATCTTTTTGAACAAGTTTTGTAGATGTATTGTAGTTGTTAAGTGTTGTAGATGCGTTTTTACTTAAGAGTTTAGTTGCATCTCTATAGTCAAACAACATCACCAAAATAACAACAAAGAAGTAGATTTTTATACAAAAGGTGGCTTATATAATAATTGAAAGATGACAAATAAGATGCATTAAATAATAAACACTTATTTTAAAAACGTATTCAACATCCGAGAATTACTAGGCACAATGACCACTTGAAAATTGTTAACTGTCAAGGTTTGCGACATAATTTATGCCAGATTTCCGCAGTTTAACGTGATGCCACGGAGAGTTTATGATGCCGTATTTGTGGTGTTTTGGTTGATTGTAAGACCTGGACCATGAGGCTGAATGTGTGCTGACTAATGAGGTAAATCAATTTAATGTGAGCCTTTGTGCTTTTGTGAATGCATGAAGACAAAGAGGTGGGCACATGAAGCCTTAAGACGTCTATGAGGTGTGAAAGAAAGTAAATAGAGAATGTGCGGGCTTTGTAAAGATGAGGGGGTGCTCTTGAGGTTGTGATTAGCAGCTCAGTGGGTTTTTGGGGCAGTCATAGAACCAGACCTCTATAGATGTGTGTGTTTTCACCAGACCACACCGGGCCACCCGCCACTGACAGGGTCAAAAGGGCAGGGGTCAGGGGAGGGCATGCCTGCTACAGCTAATTATATGACAGCCTATATCCTCCCCTCTGACCACAGACAGGGGAAGGGGATTATGGAAAATATGTCGGGAAGTTATGAGAACGCCCTATAGAGATATCCACAATGTCGGAAATGAAAAAAAGAAAAAAGAACTACGTTGTTATTGGAGTCCAATAAACACTCTCAGAATTCAGCAGATCTTTTGAAATATAAGCAAATATTGAGGACTTGTTTCACAGTAGAAGGTTTTTTCGCTGCAAAACAGTTAAGTAAAAATAGCAAAACAAAACTACTTGAGAAGCAAAACTACACAAAATTATATCGTGTACAATTCTAATTAAATATATTAATTAAAGTCAATATAATGGTGTATTACAATATAGTTTTTTTATTGTAACATATTTTAAAATGAAATTTATTCTTTTGAATTTTCAGCATTATTACTCCAGTCTTCAGTGTCACATGATCCTTCAGAAATCATTCTAATATGCTGATTTGCTGCTCAAGAAACATTTCTGATTATTATCAGTGTTGAAAACAGTAATAATATTTTTATGATATGCCTGAAAAATATGCATAATATGTTTGTGGAAACCGTGAAACATTTTTATATTTCAGTATTATTTGATGAATAGACAGTTCAAAAGAACAGCATTTATTTGAAAAAGAAATATTTTGCAACATTATACATGTCTTTACTAACACTTTATTTGAAACTTTATTACTGACACTTTACTGACACTGGATTTTAATGCATACTTGCTGTTTGTTTTAAGTCTGACCACAAACAATAGTATTATATACTATTGTACAATATATGAAGAGTTCAGATGCAAAAGCCTCTAAGTGCCATCTAAAATTTTCTTCTAGAATGATAGTTTTTATAAACCTTGTATATTTAAGTTAAGTAATTTCACCTAAATGGCAATTAATAGGTAATATGCATTGCCATTTAAGTGAAATTATTGAACTTAAATTAACAAACTTGATAAAAATGATCATACTAGAAGAAAATTTCAGATGGCACTTAGAGGCTTTTGCATCTGAACTCTTTATATATATACAATATATATATATATATATATATATATATATATATATATATATATATATATATATATATATATATATATATATACAATATACTCTTTATTTTCAACAACTGAGCATATTTCGTTTTCACTCTGACATGTAAACGATACAGTAAATCTTAACCGAGCACACATTTCAACCGTCATATACCGCCCAGCCCTTTATCAGGGCATGCTCCTACGCCATGTAAGTGCAGTGTATTTGGTGTGAGGGGGATGTGGTTAATGTCAGAGAAATGGTCTGGTGCCCTCTGCCATATCTGTGTGTGTGTGTGTGTGTGTGTGTGTGTGTGTGTGTGTGTGTGTGTGTGTGTGTGTGTGTGTGTGTGTGTGTGTGTGTGTGTGTGTGGTAGTGTGTGTGTGTGTGTGTGTGTGTGTGTGTGTGTGTGTGTGTGTGTGTGTGTGTGTGTGTGTGTCTTGGCTTGTTTCTGAGGCTGTGTTTGGGGTGGGCCATCTCGGCAGTATCAATCACCCTCAGACAAACTAACAGTCCGAATCGTAACATGTGTTCAGTGTTTCAGCTCAGCTGAGCTAACACGACCAGAACATGCTGTGTGTGAACAAGGCCCTGGTCTTACTCAAAACTAGCACAACTGTCCGTTCATGAACAATGACTGCAGTCGCACTGGCATTTCCGTGCAAAGAAGAAAAGTTGTGCTAAAGAATGTGTGGTTAACAAATAATGAAGTCAGGGTTGACTGGATTTAGATAGCTTGAGTTAAAGAGCTGCAAAGGGCGGTGTGCTTGAGAATATCTCTGGCTTGAGAATATCTTTTGTTTCACTTTAATTGCAGTGCCACTCTTAAAAATAGGGTTAAAAATTGACATCCAAGGTCCTATGAAGAACTTTTAACTGCACAAAAGGTTCTTTATAGTAGAAAAAGTTCTCTAGATTATTAAAAGATTACACACTAAGAAAAAAAAAAAAAGGTTATTTTAAGAACTGTTCATTGAAAGGTTCTTCAGTGATACCAACATGGTTCTTCTATGGCATCACTGCGAAACCTCCCTTTTCCAACCTTTATTTTAAGAGTGTGAAGGCAACAATATACCAAAATTCTTCCTATACTTCTCAATCATTTTTGAGGTCTTCTCGATTGCTAACCTGAAACAATTAACCATTTTTACAACAATTCAAAGATTAAAATGTTACAAGGTTTCTATTTCAAATAAATGCTGTTATTTTAAATGTAATATTAATCAAAGAATCCTGAAAAAAAAAAAAAAAAAAAAAACTGCATCACGGTTTCCACAAAAATATGAAGCAGCACAACTCTTTTCTACATTGATAATCAGAAATGTTTTTTTTTTTTTTTTTTTTTTGTATCAGATCATCATAATGATTTCTGAAGGATCATGTGACACTGAAGACTGGAGTAATGATGCTGAAAATTCAGCTTTGATCACTGGAAATGAAAACATTTCAACATTTTATAATTTCAATACAGTTTTTACTGTATTTTTATCTAATAAAAGCAGCCTTGGTGAGCAGAAGAGACTCGTTTTAAAGGCTTCAAGACTTCTTTCATTACATTATAATAAAGCTTTGATTTTGACTATATTTATACATTTGTGCAAACCATAAATATTGGTTAAGTGAGTCCAACTACTTTAAACACAAGTTCAGATTACTAGAACAAACGTACCTCATTCAAGTGACTGTGTGATTTATTGATGTCCAGTGACAGGATGTACTAACAATCACATTATGTACAAAGCTTTTACCACTGAATTTATTCCCTGGTAACTAGAAAAAGTACAATAAATTAGGTACAGCGATGCCAGCAGGCGTTTAAGGAGTAAGTGAAATAGCTAGTTTTCTTGGCCCATGAGGAGCTGGGTGGGTCTGGGTGTTGTGTTTATTGTCTTTACACACAGCTCCTCTGGGATTGTCACTGGGATCATGTTTTATTAAATTATTGGACAGATCAGTCAAATCAATGTCACCAAGCATGGTGCTGCACCTCTGTAGTTACACAATGTCCAGAGTGGGGCTGCACGATTTGGCACGATATCATTCACAATGCTTTATGGGATTATAGTTATAGTTATAGTCACACTGTTGGACTAACAGAACTTTTTCTTTTGTCTCTCTGTCTCTCTCTACAACTTTAAGTTCAAGTTTAGTTACTTTGTTACTTATTTGGAACACAGTACACATAAATATTTGATACAATTCTTATTATTATTGCTGATTTTTCCCCACAAATGTTTTAAAGTGTGCTAAAGAGAACCTGGCAGATTTGCAATGCACATTATGCACTTCAGATTTTAAGAGACAAGCAGCCCCAGATGGGTTTGAGGTTTGCACCACATGCAAACAATATTTTTCATGAAATCACAGCCTTGGTTTAGGCGTTTGCGATTGTTTTGTGAAGCCCTACATAGGAGTCAGACCTGCACTGTATACAGTATCTTCCCTTCCCATGTTTAAACTGAGCAAACAGCATTCAGAGATGTGTGATGTTGTATGATGAATAACTTACTCCACACTTATTAGGTTGACTGGATCTGATAAAACACACTGCATCTGCACTACATCCACCCTGAGCGGTAATGGTGCCTATACACACCCCTCCCCAAATGCACTGCCTCACACACACACGTTTTTACATATTGCATAATTGCACAGCAGTTCCTGATTATTGCGTGTGACGTATGAGCTGCGTCTGAGACATGGTGAGTCACAGCTGAAGGGATACACACTTTCCCTGCTGTCTCTCTGCCAAGCCGGGTCCCCCCTTGAGTGGGCCTTCAGCCAGTAATGGAAACTCTACAACAGCATCTGGTATTAGTGTGGTATTAGCAGGAGAGCAGGAGAACGGTCCTGTACTGACATAGGGGAACCATTCCAATCCCAAAGCTCCTTTCTCACTTCCTGTCTGTAAAATCTTTGTGGGAAATGATACTATGTGCACACATGAAGGCTGAAGCCCGTCATTTTTTTTTGGACTTTTCCTCTGAATTTTTTTTTTTACACATTAATAAAATGAATGTTATAGCCTTGTGAAAAATAAGTAAACTTTAGCATACGTTTAAAAAGAGTGCTTATTACGGAAATATTATGGACTGTAATGTTTTCAGACACTTAATTCCATGTTATTTGAAAATATACTATAGTTTTAACTGATATTAAGTGCAATTAGCTGAACTTTAGGGTGCTTTTTGACCAACTTAAGTAGGACTCAAATATATCTTTATTTGTAATTTAATAATTCTCTTGTCTTTGATATTATCTTAAATTGTACTGCTGAATGCACTGACATCATTTATGGTCAAATAAAATATACTTTAATGTCATTTCTACTGATATTTGTATGTCGTGTTTATATATGTTTGTAATTACACAATTGTAATGATGAAGTTGCAGTTTAGTATATTTAAAATATTAAATGTTATGAGGAAAAAACAAAAGCATGACAAAAGTTTATTAAAACAATTATTCAAAATATACTTTAAACTTTTAAACAAAGTGCACTTTTTAAAAGTGTGCTTAAGTGTGTCATTACAGTACATTTAAGTGGGCATTTATTTAACTAAGATTATATTATGTTTTTATAGTTTTAAGATTTGAAGAACACTACAAGTGCACATTTAATACAATTAAGCACAATTCTTTTCACAAGGGTATGTACATTTCACAAGGGTATGCACATGTATGCGTTTTGAAGATAAAAATGTGCTAACATGTAGAGATTATTTTATGTCTTGGTATGTCCATGTCAAAAAATATGACAATATAGGAGCCATTTAGTTTTGACACATCACACATTGGTTTAAACTTGTCAAGCATTTTTTTAAAAAAGTATTACGTCCAGTCACACCATCACATGTGTGCAATATACAATATAAAATTACTTTTATAGCCTGTTTTTTTATGCTACTAGTGATTACTGATGTTGACTAGTTTATCTACATTTTTTTTTTTTTTCATTTTTGTTAAATATTTGTTCAATATTTTTAGTAGATGTGTTTCAAACTTCTTTGTGTGGATTTTAACAGTGTGTGATTTAGTGTAAGTTTTGAAATAATCTGCATAATCATTTTTGCAGATCATCTTCTTCTTCTTCTTTTATTTATTTTTTTGATGACTGAGATTGTATTGTGCAATAAAATTGTTGTGCAATCAAGTTGTCAGTTACCTTGGCTGTGTGTTCTTGGATTTCATCTGTGCTGTTAAATGTTGGTTCTTGTTCACTTGCAGATGGATGTTTTTGTCTGTTTTGTGATGGTCTCATGTGGTTTTCCCACGTCTTATGCATGAGCGTTGCATTTTAAGTCTCCAGTTCAGAATAGAATTCAACTTTAACAAAATGCTGCATTCTGTTGCGCAACATTTTGAACTCAAGAACACATCCTAAGTGAACACTCTCTAAAAACATGTTTGATCAGTATGAAGTGAGCATGACCTTCAATCAGGGCTGCGTTTAACTCCCCTTTTAGACATACACTGTGAACTTCCCTAAGCACTTCCCCTCGGGGGAATCCCCACCACCATTTTGAAGTACGTTCAACTTCATCAAGTGGACGTGGGTAGTTTATTTGGACAGACCCTCGACCCCTCGATTTTGACAGAGGGAGCGAGTCTACTCAACATGTACACGTCAGGCAGATCCATAGACCACAACGCAACATGATGGTGACGTCACAGCAGGTCGAGCTTAAGGCACGTTCACGCCATGTCGTAATTACCACAATTACATGTTTTTAACTAAAAAGTGTTCACGTCCTTGTAGAGCTTGTAACTACAGCTTGTAAGATGGGAATGGTATGAGAGCTCAGTACCACGTGACTGCTTTGGATTCATTTAGGCCTTGATAGTGGTGCCATAGAAATCCATAATTCCCAGTCCGAGGACATGAACAGCTCCGAATATAACTCCATGTGTTGTCATTTTGGGACTACGGTAATTGTGCCATGTTTTTTAATATTTCATATTTAATATAAATATATTAATTTATTCATAATTCATATTTGTTTATATATATATATATATATATATATATATTTTTTTTTTTTTTTAACAGATCAAAAATTGGTGCAAAAAAAAAAAAATCATGAGGAAAACCTTTTTAAATAATAATTCAGCTCCATTGCAGATTGCAAGTGATCAAGGACATAGTGCATTCCATAGTATTACACATTGCAAGGGTTTCGCCAGTAGTGGGCACTCTTGCAATGTAAACAATAACTTATTATACTTATACTTATTTACTTAATATTAACGCAGCCTAATTATTAATTATACAGGGCAATGATCATTCAAACAATCCACAAACTATTTGATTATGAAAATCTGTAGTTCTGCAAATCTGAGGGGTAAACATGTACCTCTCTTCTAGTTGCCTCTGGCCTAGTGCATTGGGCTGTTACAGAGTTGTGTTTTCAGCAAAGATATCATTGTAAACATCCCTGGGGTGAATTGAAGGCTACAAGATCAGGGTTCACCAAACCAGATTCATCAACAAAGCATCATGATAGGGGGTATGATGTATGATTCATATTCCCGTGCTGTTTTTACATTCATTATTCATCTAACTTGGACAGATGCTGACCTGGACATGTACTCGCTCTACACAGAAACGAAGGCAACTCTAGATAGGATAGACAAACAAAGTCAGCGGATTTTAATAGTCAATATTCAAAAAGCAATGATGCAATTCGGGGAAATGTTTTTTTGCAATCTTCCCATTTTCTTGTCAACATGACATGGGGGTTATATACATTTCTTTGAATTTTAATTCATGTTACTTCTTCAAATTCAAATTTTAGTTTGTGTTTCTATTTGATACATCAATAAAAATTCAGGTATTGAATTGAAATGTAAAAATTACAAATCTGAATGGCCCTAATAGATAGACAGTCCACATACCGATACACAAACAGCCAGAAAAGCAAGGGTAAGTTGAGCCATTTTAAGTGTAAGCTGAATCATTTTCTTTCTGGATGAGAAGGATGTGGAATTGAGACAGCACACATTTGCACAGAGTTTTCACTGTTATGCTGATGATACTCAGCTCTATATTTGTTCAAGCCCTGACGAAACTTCACAAACCAATTTACAAAATTAACGGAATGCATAGCTGATATAAAAAACTAATTTCCTACTACTTAATTCTGAAAAAAAGAGAGTTTCTAATTATTGGACAAAAAAAATCCTCACAAAATAACCTAGAATACTGTCTAACACTTGATGGCTGCTCTGTCAAACCTTCGTCGTCGGTTAGGAACCTGGCTGTGCTCTTTGATACCAATCTTTCATTTGAAAGTCACGTGTCTAGTATCTGTAAAACCGCATTTTTCCATCTTAAAAATATATCTAAATTACATCATATGGTCTCAATGACAAATGCGGAACAATTAGTTAATGGGTTCATGACATCAAGGCTAGATTATTGTAATGCTATTATGGGTGGTTGCCCTGCACGCTTATTAAAGTCTGTTTCTGTCTTCCCCATTGTCTCTGTCTCGACCATATTTATAACAGTAATAAAACATCTCGGTTACGTATGTAACCCTAGTTCCCTGAAGAGGGAACGAGACACTGCGTCGAAACGCTGAAGCACGTAAGGAATCAGTCCAATGGCGAGACGGAACGTCATAGGTGGGTGATGTCATCGACCAGGAAACTAAAAAGCACCCCTGAATCACAACCGCATTAGCTTCTGATAGGCTGAAGCAAGTCGATCACGGGCATGCCGGGAGTATGGCAGGTTGACGCAGCGTCTCGTTCCCTCTTCAGGGAACTAGGGTTACATACGTAACCGAGACGTTCCCTTTCAAGGGAACTCGAGCTGTGTCGAAACGCTGCGGGAACGCTAATACCCAGTGAGATAGTCTCAACCACCCACTTGCTCATCCTCTGCTTAGATGCAGGACACCCCTTCCTGGGTGACCCGAAACAAACGAACAACTGTTCAGATTTCCTCCACAGGGCAGCTCTGTGGACGTATGCATCTAAAGCCCTAACTGGGCAGAGCAGATTTAGTTTCTCTTGGTCCGACGTCTGAAAAGGAGGAGGACAGAAAGCCTGCAGTATAATGGGCCTAACAACATAGTTGGAACATAGCCCGGTCTGGGATGGAGAAAGACCTTTACCATGCCGGGCGAGAATTCCAAGCACTAAGGAGAAACCGAGAGAGCTTGAATGTCTCCAATTCTTTTGAGAGACGAAATAGCAAGCAAGAAGATAGTTTCAATGTAATAAACTTCTCTGAAACCTCTTCAATAGGCTCAAACGGAGCTAGGGAGAGGCCTTCCAATACAATGGGCAGATCCCAAGTTGGTACCCTCGTGTGTACTGCTGGCCTCAACCTCAAAGTGCCACGAAGAAAGCGTGTTATAAGCGGGTGTCTCCCCAAAGAGACTCCACTCAAAGGGACGTGGTAAGCCGCTAGTGCCGCCACGTACACCTTCAGTATGGAGGGGGATAGCCCTGCGGAGAATCACTTCTGCAGGAACTCCAGCACTGCACCCACCGGGCAGTTAACCGGGTCCAACTGGTGTTCTCCGCACCAAGAAGTAAATAATCTCCACTTCAAGGCATATAATTTCCTCGTGGATGGAGCTCTGGAGTGGAGAATGGTCTCAACAACCTCAGTTGAGAGACCAGAACTTATGAGCTGGGCCCCCTCAGAGGCCAAGCCCACAGTTTCCACAGTTATGGGCGGGGGTGAAGGATCGACCCACTCGCCTGAGAGAGTAGGACCCTCCTGATCAGAATCTCCAGAGGAAAGCCGTCGAGGAGAGACACTAGGTCCGCGAACCACACTCGGGCCGGCCAGAACGGGGCTACCAACAGTAGACTGACCCCGTCCCGACGAACCCTTTCCAGAACTCCTGGGAGCAGAGTAATCAGGGGAAATGCGTACAGGCGTGACCTCGGCCATGCCTGCACCATAGCATCCAACCCCAGAGGGGCTGGATGGCTCAGGGAGAACCACATTGGACAGTGTGATGTCTCCCTGGAAGCGAACAGGTCTACCTCGGCATGACTGAAATTCTTCCAAAGGAGCTCCATCACCTCGGGGTGGAGTCTCCATTCCCCGGGCCTCGGCCCCTGCCTTGACAGGATGTCTGCCCCCTGATTTAAATACCCCGGGATATACATAGCTCTCAGTGAAAGGAGTTTCCCTTGGGCCCACAGAAGGATCTGGCGAGCCAGCTTGTACAAGGGGCGTGAACGCAGACCCCCCTGATGGTTTATATAAGTGACCCCTCTGTAATGGAGAAAGTACACTTTTCTTGACATTTAGCCTCAAACCCAACCTCTTGATATGAACGACATCTCGATGCCGAACCGCTAGTTGCTCCGATTGGGCTAGGATCAACCAATCGTCGATATAATTTAAAATGCGGATGCCCTGGAGTCGCAGCGGAGCCAGAGCTGCATCCATACATTTCGTGAATGTGCGGGGAGACAAAGCTAGGCCGAATGGAAGAACCCGATATTGGTATGCTTCGCCCCCGAAAGCAAACCTCAGGAACTTCCTGTGTTGTGGAAGGATGGAAACATGGAAGTAAGCATCTTTTAGATCTATCGTGAAAAACCAGTCCTCGGATCTGATTTGTGACACGATCTGCTTGAGAGTGAGCATCTTGAATTTGAGCTTCCCTACTGTGCGGTTTAACAGGCGCAGATCTAAAATTGGACGCAACCCCCCATCCTTCTTGGGAACTATGAAGTACCGGCTGTAATAACCTGACTCCCTGGTGGGAGAAGGAACCCGTTCTATAGCCTCCTTTTGCAGCAGAGTCTCCTGTTCCATTACCAGAGCCTGCTCAGGGCCCACCACTGTGGGCAGAACCCCTCTGAATCGAGGTGGACGAGACCTGAACTGAGTAGCGTAACCGTTTTTGATCGTCTGCAGGACCCACTGAGAAATATTTGGAAGGCTTTTCCACTCTGGCAAAAAATTTACTAAGGGTACCAGCCTCTCGAGACTGGCCTCTGGAATACTTTGAGCTGCAGACACATCGCCCTGTAACAGCGCACCGGCAGGGAACAACTGGTCTGGACCCCTCCTCGGAGGGAGCAAGCTCCCCTCGGGGAAAAACTTGCTGGGACCGTCCACGCCCCGGCATAAAGGCAGGGTTGGTAGAGCGGTCCCCTGAGGGCACCGAGAGAGAACGGGCACCGCGTGATGCGGTGAACTCAGTTCTTTCTCTGCGGGGACTTCTCGCCGGTGGCGTCAGGACCTCTTCTTAGACGAAGACTTCTTGGCAATAATAACTGTCCTCAGATCAGTTTTACCCCTCGAAGACTTCGTCTGAGAGCGCCGCGCCGCGTCCCAGTCTTTTTGTGGGGGAGTGCGAGACGCGACACTCTGCTTTTATTGCGCCCTGTGTGAGGAGCTAGCCGACAGCTGGGACAGCTCTTTTCGCCCAGCAGCCCCAGGGACATGAACTCTGAGCGGGAGGAATTTCTGGAACGCCGCCGCCTGCTTTTTCTCTTCTTGGAACCTATCGATGACAGTTTTGACTGAGTCACCGAATAGGCCCACAGTAGTGAGCGGGGCGTCTCTTTCATACCGGAGAGATTAAGCCAAAGATGCCTCTCCATGGCCACCAGGGCTGCCATAGAATGGCCCACTGACTTGGCCCTCTCCTTGGTGGCACGGAGAGCAAGATCTGCTGCCTGACGTAACTCTCTGATAGTTTCAGAACTAACCTCCTCACTCTCACTCATATCTTTTAATAGATCGGCCTGGTACGCCTGCAGGATAGACATTGTGTGCAGGTATGCCGTAGCCTGACCTGCTGCCGAATATGCTTTGCCCACCAAAGCCGAGGTGTTTCGAAGTGGCTTGGTGGGTAACACTGGTGCCTTAACCCTCTGGGGTCTAAGGTGTTTTTGGGGTCCTTGAGATGTTCTGACATGCCCTGACATTTTTGCTTTTTTCAGTTGCTTATAAACATATTAATGGCAAAAAAAAATTACACACTATTTAGCACAAACAGGGCTACCATGAAATGTGAGCAACAAGAATGTACATGTCTGCATTTTTGAGAGAATAATGTTTATGCGTGGTTATTGAAAAAACTAAAAACTAAAGTTTCTGAAATAAGGCCATAAAACACATTCTAAATATGTGCCAATAAGACTTTTGTCTAAAAGATGTCATCGCCTAGTGTTTTTTCTTCAAAATGAAGTGAAAATCACCCTGCCTTATCATTCACATAACACAATACATTGATTTGAATTTTGCAAAGCACTTTCTGTTTGGAAAGGCAATATGCGGAGTGGGCGTCAACGATCATGCATATTTAGTGGTTCACACCTGAGGAGACAATGGGGCCCGCATACTTAATTAGCCATTCATTCAGGTGAGTCACTGAGCCACAAGAATGCAAGAGCAACAGTTGGAAGCATCTCAATTCTTTTTTATTTTTCCACATATTGTGCTTGCAATTTGGCCTATAATATCCAAGGAAAACATGTCTAGTAATTGTGCAGTTAATTCTCATACTGTATTTTCAGTTTTGGAATATTTATCCTCTCCCCAAATTTGTCACTAATAAAACACAATAAAAGTTATTTAAAGAAAAGGCTTATATTTACATTTTAATAGTTTGTTTACATCTACCTTGTAAATATATTTTTTTATTAAAAAGGTTACAATTACAACAACAATTCAAGTGTAATCTTTATTTGTAAAAACTAAAGTATACATTTTATCATACATATTTTAAAGTTAAGGATTTGATTGATTATTTGATAACTTTATTTTTGACAGAACATACTATATTTAACATAAGCAAATATTGGCAAACAAAAGCTTATTTGAGATGGCAGATATTTTACAGTAAAAATGTATAATCTATCCAAAACTTATCAATGAAATGTTGTCTTTCATATGTCTGTAACATAGGTCTTTCATTTTTATTATAAGAAATATAAATGTTAATTTGCAGTTTTATACGTTGCTTATACAAATACATTTTATTTCAACATATTTTAGTCGATATTTACTGAGTATAGCAATACAGTTTGCTAAAACCGAAACATTCATACACAAACAGAAACGCCTGACTGTAACGTTGTTTTTATGAAATATTAGGGCATATAAATGTTAATTTTCAGTTTAAAACTTTGCTTATACAAATAGCCTACATTTTATTTCAACATATTTCTGTCGATTTTTACTCAACTCAGTACAGCAATACAGTTTGCTAAAACATCATCATTCATTCACACAGAGACGCAATTTAAATTTAAACTGTCTTTTTGCGAGCTGTGATAAACAGCGCGCATCTCTGCGGCTGCCGTTCATTCATTCACAGAAACGCGATTAACTTGAGAAGGAAAAAAAACTTACTACATATTCGGATCCTCTCTCCTGCAATACCCGCACTCTGAGGTAGATTTTCCATTATTATTATTTCTCACAGCGCTGCCAGATGGTGTAAACACGTAGGCTACAATGATCTGAATAAACTTGTGTTTTCTCGAGCTGATATGGGGGGCGTTCACAGGTTCGCAGGTTTGCCTCAGTAATTTGCGTTTGAATAGCACGCGCTCTCCGTGGGCGGAGTCACATTACATTTGAATTAGCTCTAATGAGCTCGACTGGAATCGCTCTTTTTTAATACAGATTTCACAAGATGAGAATATTTGTTTTTTATATAAATTACCTCATTTAAAAGAATAGAATTCAAGCTTCATGCCTGTGTATGTCTGTTTGACTGAGTATTCGCTGAGTTACAGTTCATTTTCGGACGCGTTTCAGAATGGTCTTCACTGACAGAGAGAAGGCAGAACTCGCATCACGTTTATTTTTCTTTATTTGGCAAAAAGCACAACACTTTGTTTTTATTGTGAGTATACACAAAAATAATACACATTTAACAGAATCGATTGATGTATGAAACTTGCTTGTAATATCAAAGTCCACAGAGCAAAATTAATTTCTTTTGAACTGAACTGAAAAAAAGCGAGCTGGTATCGCTGGCGATACCGTCGACCCCAGGGGGTTAAAGGACGATGCCGACTCAGGGGAGAGGTGATTGGCAAGTGCCTCTTCAGCCTTTGGCGTCGCCCCATAACCATATTGACTAGACCCAACTATGTTCGAATATGTGGAAGTCTGAGGGTGTAAATACGGGAAGACACCAGTCTTTTCCAGTACCTCGATACCTCGGTGTGGAGGTCTGGAAAGAAGGGAAGGCACCGGCGTGGAGGCTGCATACGAGATGGCAGAAAGCGTTCATCTAGTTTGCTTTTTACTCTAGACTCCTGCCTATCTGCTGGCCAATCAATACTTAATTTTTGCACCGCTCGTGTGAGCACCTCCATTAACTCCTCACTTGCAGGAGACTGGGGTGATGAGTCCTCAGTATCTCCTGTTCCAATACTAACAACATCCAGCTCCTAGGAACTGGATAGTTGCAGTATTGGGGCCTCAGCCTGGGCGGAAGAAACCGCAGCTTCCAAACCCGGGACAGAGGCACTGGATCTGACAGGTGAAGGCTGAGATAAGGCAGAGCCCGTCTCAAGCCCCTCTGTCAGATCCATTTGCGAACCCCACAACTGAAGTCGCCGCTCTGCCTCGACAGAAGCGGGACCCGAGCCGCGGGGAGCACGAACCGAACCACCCTCCTCGAAGAGTGATCGGCGAGAGCGCAGCGTTCTTAGAGGAAAACGCTCACAATGCTCGCAATCAGCCCCCTCGAGAGCTGACTGGGCATGCTGCACTCCCAGACAAACAACACATAGTTGGTGTGTATCCCCACCCGTAATATAGTGCAGGGATGAACACACTTTCTATACTGTTGTTCGCTCGCCATCTCTTTATAGTTTATATATATATATATATATATATATATGTGAAAAAACTCCTGCCTAGTGAAACTAAGGACAGACAAAAACACTTTCTTGAGACAAATGACAATGATTCACACACAGAGCGCTTGCTGAAGGCACATCTCACTTTGCGGTTAATAAACCTACTGTTTATTCACAATTGCATCTCCTGCATATTTCCATTGTGACAGAACGATCTGACAACAACAGGACAAAAGACATGAGTATAAATAGACAAGGCTGATCAGTCACAGCTGGTGCTGATGATCAGATGAGTGGTAATCAGCGGCCACACCCACACATACACACAGGAAGAGACAGTGAATTCATAAACCGTGACAGTTTGAATATATGTATGCGCAAGCGTGTAGTCCTTCTTTACAAATCAACCCTCAACAAACTACTTGTTTGGCCTTAAAAAATTATTATACAGTATTATTTATCACGTCCACGTAGCCACATGGTGACTCTGTACAGATAAAATGACAATGTTTTATCTGTACTGAGGTAAAGAGAAGGGAAGGAGGCCTTCACAGGGGAGAGACTAGTTGACACTTCAGGACTGCGTTGTCATCGTGTCCAGGCGCAGGTCCTTCATCAGATCTGGATACGGCCTGGATCCGGTGGACTGCGGTAAACCTCGGGATAAACAGAGAGACTAATATTAGCGTAGACGCCATCCTTCTTATGATGTAAGGAGTTCATCAGGATTTATGGGGAGTGTTCCTGGTTCCGGCTGACCTAATCTATGCAGCCTAACATTGAATTATAGAAGTCTATAATGTGTTATGTGTATACTAGGCCAAAGATATGTGTTTTAGTCTAGATTTGAACTGACAGAGTGTGTCTGCTTCCCAGACAATGTTAGGAAGACTTCCAAAGTTTTGGTGCTAAATAGGAAAAGGATCTACCGCCAGCAGTCGATTTTGATATTCTAGGTATTATTAACTGGCCGGAATTTTGAGATCGCAGTAGACGTGAAGGACTATAATGCGTTAAGAGCTCGCTCAATTACTCGGGGGCTAAGCCATTTAGTGCTTTGTAAGTAATCAGCAATATTTTAAAATGTATACAATGTTTAATAGGGAGCCAATGCAGTGTTGACGGAACCGGGCTAATATGGTCATACTTCCTGGTTCTGGTAAGAACTCTAGCTGCTGCGTTTTGGACCAGTTGTAGTTTGTTTAAAACAGACTTTGCTGCATTAATCTGATATATAAATGAACATGCATCTCAGAAAATTGTGTGACTGATTTACTGTCTTGTGTAGTGTTTTTAATTCTATAATTTTTTTGATACTGTGTATTTTATGATAGAACCAATGGTCAATGTAACCTCACCTTTACCATGTTTGGTCTCTATAAATTGGTACTTTGTAGATCAAAATGATTGTGTACATGATATGCCGATAGCTGCGCAACATATTGGCTATAATCTGTGTGTTTACATTCTAGCTGTTTTAAAAATGGCGGATGCTGGTGTTCCGCGTGCGTTCGGTCAATCAGCGTACACTAACGTCACGGGTAGTTCCTATAGTGCTGGTTTAGACCCTACTCTGAAGTAGGACCTAAATTAGTTCCTCCAAATGGAGTTCCTAGAACTAAAATCGTTCCTAGTTCCTGCGGTGCGAACACGCCGACATCCGGGTACTTTAGCCAATAGTTCTAGGAACTGTGAAAAGGTTCCTCCGGTCGGAAAGCGGCTATTTACTCACTCTTGTGAGTTCCAAATCAACAGTTTTTCTTTATTAAGCCTCTCATTAAGAAATCACAATTAGATCCAAATGTATTAGCAAATTACAGACCCATTTCAACTCTTCCATTTATGTCTGCTCAATTGTGCTCATTTTTTGCAAAATAATGTTATGTATGATATGTACAAATGTACAAATTATGTACAAATTACTTACTTACAGCTTCTGACCAAAGCTTTATCTCAATACTAATTTTACTTGATCTCAGTGCTGCATTCGACACTATAGATCATAAAATACTCTTTGATCGACTACAAAACTGCTCTGGTATTCAGGGACAGGCATTAAGGTGGTTTAGATCGTACCTATCAGTTCATTATCATTTTGTCTACTTAAATGGGGAAAATCTAAGATAATATCAGTAAATTATGGAGTACCACAAGGATCTATGTTAGGCCCTCTGCTATTTTAAATATATATGCTGCCACTTGGTAATATTATAAGAAAACATGGAATTAATTTCCAGTGTTATACCGATGATACTCAGTTATATGTTTCATCATGACCAGATGAATTCTCTAAATTATCTAAGTTGACAGAGTGTGTTAAAGATATAAAATATTGGATGACCTGTAATTTTCTTCTATTAAATTCAGCTAAGACTGAGGTATTACTTATTGGACCAAAAACCTGTACACAGAATTTCTTAGAACACAATTTGCATTTGGAAGGATGTACTGTAACTTCATCCTCTACAGTTAAAGACCTGGGTGTTATATTAGAAAGCAATTTGTCTTTTGAAAATCATATTTCAGGGTTGGGGTTAGGGTTAGATGTTTGTTTATGTTACAAAAAACAACCTACTTCCTCCTCAGAAGCATTGCTAAGCTCCGGGAACATGCTTTCTGTTTCTGATTCAGAAAAGTGAGTTCATGCATTCATGACCTCTAGACTAGATTACTGTAACGCTCTGCATACTCAATAATTAAGCTACAATTAGTCCAAAGTACAGCTGCTAGAGTTCTTAAATATGATAATATGATCAAATATGATCATATAACACCAATTTTATTATCTCTACATCGGTTACCTATTAAGTTACGTATAAATTACAAAGTCTTACTACTGACCTATAAGGCCCTAAATGGTTTAGCTCCTGTGTATTTAACTGATCTTCAATCGCCCTACAATCCATCATGCTCTTTAAGGCCAAGAATATCTAAGTCCACTAAAGGAGGGAGAGCGTTTTCACATTTGACTCCTAAACTCTGGAATAGCCTTCCTGATAATGTTCGGGGCTCAGACTCACTCTCCTAGCATTCATATAATGCATCTCATAATCTTATACAGTTATATCAAATGCACATGATTATTCTTGCTTAATGTTATGAGCCGCTACGCTAATTATTTTCTATTTGCTTCTCTGTTTTATCTTGGGCTGCCCATCCTGAGGTAACTAGAGAATATGTCAGCTCCAGTTTGGATCCAGCCTATTATGAAGATTTCAGATGCCCAACACCTGTGAAGAGACGGCGCCAACTCCTGAGAAGACTTCAGATGACGCAAACTCTGAATCAACATGCACCAAAGCTACATTTTTCTAAATGTCATAATCATTTGTTAACAAACAAGTATTCATTACTTCAATGAGCTCATTGTTTCTACATTAAATTATTACATTGTTTAAATTAATACCTTTTTCGCTAACTGTGATTTTGTATATGTACATTTCTGAAATACATAACAGTTACCTCTGATAACAGATCACTCTAAATTGTAATGTGGACTCATGCATTTTCTGTAAAGTTGGTTTGAAATGATGTGTATTGTGAAAAGCACTATACAAATAAATGTGAATTGAATTGAATTGAACAGTTTTGTTACAGAATATCTGTTTTTTTCCATGCAATGAAAATAGTATCATAATGGTGGCTGAAGATGTCAAAAATTATGCAAAATCAACATTATGTATCATAAAACACTGAACAGGAAGATATTATTAAATATATAGGGATGAGACTTGGGATGTAGCACACCGGTCATTTTTTTGGTAATTTTGCATCCTTTTTGAAGCTAGATATCTTCAGTCACCATTCACTGAACATATGTGAATCCAGGGACCACTGGATGTACAGTTTGGTAAACAGCAAAACATTTTTGATTAATCCAGAATTTCAGCATTATTCCCAGTATTTGTGTTTTAATTATTTTAATCTGCTCCCTGCTGCTTAAACCAGCCCAAGTTGGTTAGCTGCTCTGCTCTTCCAGCTGGATAGGCTGGTATGTTTTGATGGTTTTAGAGGTGCTTGGGGCACTTCTCTGCTGTTTAGGCTGGGAGAACAGCTTGGGCTGTGTAACCAAAAGTCAAATGGATGTCCTCGGAAGAATGTAATGCAATGGATATCCATAAAGGTTTCCATCTCTATCAGTGGATGATAACTTGTCTGGAGCATACATTCACACGTATTTGTGGAAATTTCGATGACACCAAGTGTGAGATCATAGAAGTGTCTGTAGATTCAGTGAATTGTAGTGGAAGGACATTTGTGGCTTTTTCAAAATTCTTGTGCAATATAATCATATTCATCCTCAACCACATCTGTTTTTTCAGCATAGTCAGTGGCCTCATTAGCGTCAACATTTCCCTCAGTAGTCATAATTTATAGATTTTTACACTCACAGACTAGAACACATTGAACTCCCGTTTATAACATTGACCCTAAAACAAATTACATTTATTACACAACTTAATCAACCTTTCTTATTCATTTCTTGTAATTCAGTTTAAATTAAACCAAACCCGTGTGCGGTCAAAAACCTCCAGATGTAAGTTGACCCGTACCGTTGTAATGCTCCAATACATCTCCTTTGAGCTTAGCTCAGTCCACCCATAAGCAATGAAGCATTTGCTTGGATGGAAATGGGTGGAGATGCTTGGAAGATGATGTCCAGTTTATTCAACTCTTCAAAAGCAGCACAGTCTGTACCAGCACACATTTAAGTGTTTAAATCAATGTGTTGCTATACTTTTTACAAGCCATCTGTATGGACCTTAGTCAGGGTAGATGCAATGATTATTTTGATGCAAATAAAAACTAGGCTGTGAGAGAAAGATATTCAGTTAAGGTCTTAGATCACATTTCATAGCAATGTTTCATCCGCTGGAAAATCAAATGGACTGTACTTCTATCCGGCACAGCCTTGTTTGCGTCTACCCTAATATAAGGTCTATATTACTTGTTTTTTGCCTCCTCCATCAGCCTTCTCAATTTTGAGAGCAAGATATACAGTTTCTTAGACACATTATTTCTAGGTGTTCAGCAAGGCTCTGTCATGGGTCCATTCTTCATGTGGGTAAGGGTTAGGGTTAGGCCACTTACAGAAGTAGCCAACTGACCAATTGGCCAATTGTAAAAATTACAGTTACATAAGCACACAAGAATTTTGAATAAAAAATCATTACTTGAAGTTAAGTAAACATTAACTGAAAAAAAATTCAATCTAAAAAAACTTATTTTATTTCAGCTAGTTACCAAGGCAACATTTCTCATTTTCGTTTAGTTTAAATTTAAGTGCTAAATAAACTAAAAACTAAAACTTAATAAAAACGGTATGATATATATATTTTTTAAACTAATAAAAATGGCAAAAATACACAACAAAATTACTCAAATTAAAATGAAAAACAAGAAATATATGTTTTAAAAGATTAAGAAAAACTACAATAGTATATCAATGATACTAAAATAAAAATCACTTTGCAGGTTCATACAGTAACAGTTTGACATCTAATGCATGCATACAATTACTGGGAAATTTATAGTAATCATTCTCCTCATTCTGTCTTTCTTCACAGAAGAGTCCTCTTGTAAATGGTTGCTCTAAATGCAGCATAATGTAAAAGGGGTCTCGAGGGAATGAGAGTGGCCCATTGTAAAGAGTCGGATCCCTCTTGCTCAGTGTCTCCCCATGGCAGGTCCATAAATATACCAGGTGTGTAAACATGCCACATCCCTGCCCCTGGAGTGCTGAGGCCAGTCTTGGCTTCCTGAGGTGCTGCTGTCCCTGCAGTGAGCAAACTCACTGCCAGTACAGATGGGTGCACCCTACTTCCTGATCTCTGAATTGAGTTTAGCCTTACAGCCTTAGCCTCACCACAGCTGGCCAACAGATTTAGACCCCTTTCACCCTCTTGCTGTTGGCCTGGGGACATGGGGAAAGAAGACTGCACATGGGAAATGTCAGGTTAAACATGAATTAAGAGATAGCTTTCTATATGTAAGAAGCACCATAAATTGAAGTGTTGACCGAAACATTAAGACTGACAAGAGTTGGCAGCCAAAGTCTTACAGAATTGCCAAGAGTTTTTACTCACTGGCAGCAAGGCTCAAATGATGTAACACAAGAGCATGAGAATTCTGCCTAAAAGTCCTCCTGGGAAGTTCCTCTTTACTGGTTCAGAAGTTATAATTGCGACGTGATGTGCATGATTTTGGTAGACTCCCTGGATTTCTTTCATCCTTTTCCACTTCCTTACAAATACACATGATGAACATTTGGTGGATCATACTCTGTCGCAAAAAAATATTTTTTTGTAAGACATTAACTGCTGCTTTTCATCAATAAAACATAACCATAAAAAAATTATGTTTAATCTTAATGAAAGCTATAAGTGCCATATATACTATGAAAACTAAACCTCCAGCTCACGGACGAGTGTATTTCTCAGTGCCCTCCACAAGACGTTACGTCACTGGAACACTTACACCCTCTGAGGAGGTTAATAAAGCAGTCAAGTTGATTGTTCCCTGCCAATTTGCTACAGGGCACCGAAGTGGCTACTTTAAGTACACCAGAGGCCAGCATTGATAGGCTGGTTCCCTTAGAGTAGAGAGTAGAGTAGAGTAGAGTAGAGTAGAGTAGAGTAGAGTAGAGTAGAGTAGAGTAGAGGCTTCTGTTAAACGTATCTCAATGGGTCCTGCAGACTATAAAAAGGCTACAGAATCCAGTTTGATTCTCAACCACCACGATTTATACCAGTATTGGGTTCTCCCCTTGAGTCTAGCTTTATCACCCCGCACTTTCACAAAATCCATGGAGGCGGCTTTGGCTCCACTGTGGCTTCAGAGCATCCGCGTATTGAACTATGTAGACGATTGGCTTGTTCTAGCTCAATCGAAGCAGGTAGTGGCTCTGCATCGAGATGTCGCTGTCGCCCACATGCAAAAGTTGGGGTTAAGACTTAACTCCAAAAAGAGTGTGCTTTCTCCAGCACAGAGAACCACTTTTCTTGGTGTGGTGTGGGATTCAGTGACGATGCAGACTCGCTATTAAGTAGGTTTCTGGACTGTATTGACTGGTTCTGACTTAATTGGGATCATCACAGGGCATCGGTAAGAATGCACAAAAGTCCAAAAGTCCAATCACTTTTAATCGTAGGTTCAAGCCATCAACATACTCAGTGCGGTGCATGAACAGATGCATGTGATATTAAGACTGTATGGTTTCTATGTGTGGTTTCTATAAAAAAAAGAAAGAAATATAAATAATCAGTTTACAGTAGCCTAATAAATTATAAACATTTAACTCAAAAAGAATAAACACGTGAGGATACATGGCTATAAATGTAAACAATTGACTATTAATACACACGTGACTATCGTCTTATAACCATATCTCAATCGAGTGTAATCTTCACAATCCACATAAATATGGCTTAATGACATCTGTAAAGTGTAAACACTAAAGTAAACATATGGAAAATGTGAGTCTTTATCATTATTTCACTTATACAGCACACATCAGAACACACGTGCAAAGATAGTCATACCTTTAACATTAGCTTTACGGAAATCCGAAAACACTCAACATCAGAACGTTTCAACACAAAATACAACAAATAGCAATATAAACAAGATTAAAGACGGTATATGTGGAAATTAAACTTACTTTCAAAGTTACGCACACTCATCTATGGCTTGAATACACGCGAGCCCTCGACAGCTTTCCAGCAAAACATAACCAGTTGCGTCAAACTCTGGGGGCGGGACTAAGTTACGACTGTCAATAATTCACAACCCACTGTCATAGATTGCACCTCTGTGGCTCTCTCCGATCACCGAAGGACACCGTCACTGGAGTATTGAACTACATTTGCCATCAGCCCCGTACCTAGGTCTAATCACCTGCACAGGTGCATCCACTTCTCCCCTCTATATAAACTGCCTCCGAACTCTTACACATTGCGAAGACTTGTTCTGCCCTGGCTAACATTTCCGAGCATTTACTCTACATTGATTGATTCCCTGTTATCTGACCCTTGACTGTTTATTGATTCTCGTTTCTTCGTCTGCCACCTGCCCCGACCTTCGCCTAGTATTGTTTATGATTCTGGATTTCCTTTGACATTCTTGACACTGTTCTCTGAGTACTGCCTGTCTGACCATTCTCTATTAAATAATATTGCAAATGGATCCGAACGTCTCTGACTCTGCATCACACCCAACAATAAGAATTAACTTACTGAGCCTTTTCAACACTCGCCTATCACCTGCTTGTGTTGCTGCCATCCTCAGAGCCATAAAAGAAATAAATCTAGGCCAGTCACTCACTTTCAACATGGTCCCGTGTTAGGAGCTCATTTTCATTGCGTTATGCTCATGATAGATGCGTCCCTCAAGGGCTGGGGAGCGGTTAAATTGCCTGAAAATGATGGCTGTCTTTCTAGCTCTGAAGCATTTCTTCCCAGACCTGAGAGGTCATCATGTGCTTGTTCTCACAGACAACACATCGGTGGTCTCTTATATAAATCATCAGGGGGGGTCTGCATTTGCGACCATTATGCAAACTGGTGCACCAGATCCCCCAGTGGTCCCTAGGGGAGCTGCTCTCTCTGAGAGCAGTATACATTTCAGGGTACAAAAACTTATGAGCAGACATTCTGTCGAGGCAGGACCTGAGGCCCGGGGCATGGAGACTTCACTTTGAGGTGGTGGACCTTTGTTTAGGGAGTATTTTGCCAAGCAGAAGTGGATCTGTTTGACACACTGTCCACTTTTGTTCTCCCTCACACCCTGGGGCTGGATGCCATGGTACAGACTTTGCCATGGTACCATCTTTTCTTCTGATCGCTCTGCTCCCAGGATTTCTGGAGAGAGTCCACCGGGACAGGATCTGTCTACTAGTAGCGCCTTTTTGGTCCGAGTATGGTTCTCAGATATTGTGTCCCTCCTCGACGGCTATCCCCTGGAGATTCTGCTCAGGAGGGACCTTCTGTCTAGAATAAAAGAGAAATGAATGAATGAATGAATGTCTCAGGCACAATCATCACCCTCGCCCAAAGCTATGGAAGCTGTGGATTTGGCCTCTGAGGGGGCCAAACTTATAGACAGGTGTTTCAACTGAGGTTGTTGAGACCATACTTCACTCCAGAGCTCCCTCCACGAAAAAACTGTATGCAATAAAATGGAGAGGGTTCACTTCATGGTGCAGAATGTGACAATGGGACCCAGTTAACTGCCTGGTTGGTTCAATGTTGGAGTTCCTGCAGGATCGTTCTTCCACACTGAAGGTTTACGTGATGGCCAAAGCTTTGATGACACGTTTCCTGCATGGTACTTTGAAGCTGAGGCCTGCAAGCCGGATCAGAGTTTCAGCCTGGAATCTGGCCATCGTGCTAGAGGTATAACCTGCGGCTTGCTTTGAGCCCATTGAGACTGTTCCAGAAAAGTTTCTGACCCTTAAGACATTTGTTCTAGCCATTACGTCTCTTAACCCTCTGAGCTCTGAGCTGGGCCCTGGAGGTGTTCTGACATGCTCTGACATTTCTGGTTATTTCTGTTTCTTGTGACATTTTCATGGTTAAAGTCTAATTACACTGTATTCAGCACAAACTCTGCTACAATAATATATCAACAGCATGTATGTAAAAGTTTGTAGTTTTGAGATAATGACATTTATGCGTGGTTTGTGAAAATACAAAAAAAAATTCTCACTGAAATAAGGCCATGAAACCCATACTGATTATTTCTTCACAAGACTTTTGAAAATTGTATGACGTAGCCTAGAATATTTGCTGCAAAACTATGTGAAAATCACCCTGACTGCTCATTCAGATAAGACAATATATTGATTTAAAAATTTTACGACGTGTTTTGTGTGAAAAAGCCTTATGCGAGAGCTCATTAATATGTAAGCTTTTCTCACCTGAGAAAGACAAAGAACCTCCCCTAACGGCCCTATTAGGAGCTATCAGGCCCTGTCATTCTGGGCAACCTTGCACAATACTGTAAATGAGGATATTTAAAAAATAATGGCTTTTAAATTGTTTGGATTTATTTACAACACAGCATCGTCCAAAGATACACAACACATGCCAAAAAAGCACTTATTGAAAACAATGATCCAAAGACAGAGACCTTTGTGCTATTCCTAAAAACATACCTTTAATTTCCAAGGTGTTTGATTTTCACTTTACCATGTACAGAGACTCATGTGAATTTTGAATTCAGCAGTCCTCAGTGTCATCTGGGCCCTGAAAAAAAAAGTGAACATACTGATATCAAGAGAAAGGCCTGCACGATTTTGGGAATAAATTTTAGATTTTTCTGGTTAAAATTGTTTTTTAAAATTCACAGAATACACACAAACACACACACACAAATGTTTCCAACAAGATATAATGAACAGTGAACACCAGGTTTGTTGTGCCTTGTAGGCATAAGCTATGCGCAGTGCTGGATAAAATAATAATAACCTATAACAGTATAAATCTTCCAAAAGATTTAAGTAACAACTAAGCTAGAGAAAAATATATTGATTATCATGTTACTTAAAATGTTTCCATTCGTGGTCCATATGAAATGAGATAATAGTAAAAACATGAAGCTGTTTGTTTTTCAAATGCGATCACGATCCAAAATATGATACATTCAAATGCGATCACGATCCAAAATATGATACATTCAAACGTGATCACGATCCAAAATAAGATACATTCAAATGCGATCACGATCCAAAATATGATACATTCAAACGTGATCACGATCCAAAATATGATACATTCAAATGCGATCACGATCCAAAATATGATACATTCAAACGTGATCACGATCCAAAATAAGATACATTCAAATGCGATCACGATCCAAAATAAGATACATTCAAATGCGATCACGATCCAAAATATGATACATTCAAATGCGATCACGATCCAAAATATGATACATTCAAACGTGATCACTATCCAAAATATGATGCATTCAAACGCGATCACGCTCAAATATAAAACATTATGGTTACCAAATACATATCTACGTTTGAGCGGATATCCACAAACACAGTAACAGTAAACACGGGTCTAAATATTATAATATTCAACATCTAGCAACAGTTCAACTGCAATGTGAAATTTATGCAACAATAGCAAACAAATATGTAAGAATTTCTTACCTTATCTTTCTTGTCTTCAAATCGCGTTCTTCTTCTCCTGATGTAAATCCAATGTAAGCTCAGGCACGTCTTTCAAACTCGACGAAAAGTGAAGTGAAGTGTTTTGTTGTTGAGGTAATGAGGGCGATCGCGTTCCATGTGGAGATTTGCATGTGAATCTCTTTTGCGCGAGTAGGCGTGGCCAAATTAACTGTAATGAGCAAGCGTTTGAGAATCTGGACATCTTGTTGGTTTTATACAAATTACTTAAACAGAGAATATTTGTTTTCGTTTTGAATCGGATAATTTAAAAGTACACACTTATATGTTTATAAAGGTTTATGGCTCATAAATGTGTGACAAGTATTCGCAGAGTTTTGTTTCAGTTTATAGACGTGCTCAAGAAAAAAAAGTTCACCGCGACGGAGAGGCAGAACGCACACCCTGTTTATTTTCTTTATTTTACAAAAGCACAATGTTTTGATTTGATTGTAAGTGGACACATACAAAAGTAGAAATATCACAGATTCTTTTTTTATATTTCTTTTTTCTGTATGACCATAAATGACGGAGAAATTTAAGTTTATAGTGCTACAATGTGGAGAAAATCCAGCAAAACGCGCCGGCGCGTTTGTCGACCTCAGAGGGTTAAACGACCTGTCGGTGTCCCCTAAGTGCCTGGAGTTTGCAGCAGGGATAGTCAAGGCATTCTTATATCCAAAACTGGGCTATGTCCCTAAGGTGCCGACCAATATTTCATGGCCTATAGTCTTGCAAGACTTTTGCCCTCCACCCCTCAGAGAACAGGACCAGGAGAAGCTGAACCTTGTGTATCCGGTGAGAGCACTGGATGCTTCTGTCTACTGAGCAACCCTGTGGAGGAAAACGGATCGGCTGTTTGTCTGCTTTGGATTGCCTAAGAAAGGTCGTCCAGTGTCCGAGCTGACAGTCAGCCAGTGGATAGTCGAGGCTATTTTTCTTGCTTATGAGGTCTCTGGCCAGCCTTCAACCATGGCTGTCTGAACACATTCTACTAGAAGTATAGCAGCTCTATGGCGTTACTTTCAAGGGTGTTCAATCAAAATGTCTGTGATTTGGCAGGCTGGTCCTCTCCACTTTATTTGTGAGGTTTTGCAGCCTGGACCTGGGCTCTGCACTGGGTTTGCAGGTTCTTATGTCTTAGTTTTGCTGTATTCACACAGGCAGGCACTTGTAAGCATGGCGGTTTGTGTATTGAGCGAGACGTTCGCTTTGTCAGACTTCCTTCATTACTGTGATTGACTTGCTTCAGCTAATTGAAGCTAACGCCAATCATTCCAGAGCTCCAAGCTTTTATGCTTTCCTGGTCATGACATCACCCACCTGTGACGTATCGTCTCACCATTGGACGTTTGTAATATCTGGACTTCAATTGAGGCATTTTAGGCAGGTCTGGATCAGTGTTCTCTGTAAAATAGAAAAAATTCCTTTGTGGGAGTCTATGAGCTTTGTAAATTTACAGATCTAATACAAGCACAAACAGATATATTACACACTGAAGGAAAAGGAAAACATTAAAAAGCATCACATGACCCCTTTAATACTCTTCTGATATGGCATTAATGTTACAGTGAAACTGTAAAACATACTTTTCTAGCTTTCATGTCTATAGACATTAATTAATATTGACACGTCACACAATACATTGTGTTTCCATGGTAGCTAAACACTGTGAATAACATGAACATAATATTGTTTTTTAAGTACGCACTCTGTGTTTATTTAATTTGGCATCAATTGAATAAACAGGATTGTGAGAAAAGTTTTTTGAGAGAGAGCCTGTCCATGTTCTCTAACAACATGGTAAACATTCAAATGAGGTGCTGAATCTTAACCGTCAGCCATATGACAAAATGCTTTGGTCCCACCCTCTCTCACAGGAGCTCCTGATCATTACCAGTAAATTGGCTTATTAAGTTACAGTTTTTGTTTTTTCACTGATTTATTCGTCTGCCACAAGTGTCTTTTTTATTAGCATTATTATTTAATTATCTAGGGCTCTTCCCAGCAAATATTGAAATAGGTGATGACAGCCACATTTTAAAATGAATTGCAAATTTAATGTGAAGGTTCTGGTGCAAGTCGAAAGGTTCAGGAAATGCTGAAGATTGACAACCCACACAATAAATGTTATAAAGTATAAAATATGAATTAAAAGTCGAAGCAGCTCTATGAAAAAGTTTCTAAGGTTTCATGTCAAAGAAGTAGCAGCAGAAATTGTAGGTCATTGGCCAAACATCATAAGATGCGGGTTGTTGAGTGACAAACGCTCATGAGCCTCTGTAGACCTTAAATCAGGTCACACATTTTAAAAGTGTCCATATGTGCATCAAGACACTGATGACAGCTTACTGACCACCGAATGAGCTATAAAACAGTGGTTGTTTTATAAACAGTTTAGATGGAAATCATGTGTTGACCCAGTACCATAATTGTACCAGAAGTGAACAAAAATATCCTTAAAATCAAACAATGAAATGTATTAAAGTGTTCGTATTATGTTTTTTTTCAGATATTACCTTTTGTGTAGGGTAAAGCTGTTTGTGAATGTAAAAAGTCTGAAAAGTTTCAAAGATCAAAGTGCTTGATGAATGGAGTTTTCTACCAAAAGAAAGAACCAATTTTGTAATGTCTGAAACGAGTCGTCAGTAATTTCAGTCTTTTGACAAATTTGCATAATTCCAGACTATGTCTTCATTGGTTCCAGTCTTCATTGGTTGCCTGTGAACAATGTCTACTTTGCCTCGCCCTCAAACACTGTAGTTGCAGCTGAAGCCTCAAAGAGTTTGGTTCATGTTGTTGATATATGGAGAAGATGCTGCTTTCTGCACTGCAAAGGCAAATCCACTTGCATGCACTTCCGAAGGATGAGGACTCATGCTCAAATTGATATGATAAAACCATTGTTATTGTTCATATCATTGTGTATCAAGTGCTGAGGAAGCCTCCGGAGCTGAAATTCAGATATGGTAATAAGTGTTTGGTTTCTGACATGCGCTGTAAGCGGTAGACCAATCAGTGCAGAGGAAGCTCTCAGAAAGGAAGGTTTTAGAGAGACCGAATCCTTTATTGAACCATTTCAGACACTGTGAGAAAAGACATGATGATGCAGTCAATATTATGAGAAAATAAAAGTGTTTTTTGACCTTGGATGTGTAACTGGTCCTTCTCAGCCCGCTCCGAGCGGGATTTGAACTGCCGTCTCCAGCATGGGAGGCAAAGACCAAAGACCATCAAAATGTGTTGGCATGGATTTAAGAGTATGAACACTCTAAGATCTGTGTGTACACATGTTTTATAAATGAGGCCCACGGTCTGTAGCGTCAGTCACAAGTGTGCCTCTTGAGGCCAGGTTAGTGAGGTTTACTTACTGTCTACTTAGCTGTTTACTCAGCTCCTACAAGCTTGCTTCCATTACAGATGCATAAACCTATTGTAGGAGACTCCAAAAAATTAGGAACCTTTAAAATAACATAATAGGGCACTTTAATAATACCATGAACTGCAGAGTTTTTGGTTTGTAAACATCACTTAAAAATTCAAAGGTTTCGTGCTCTCAGCAACCAATAATGCACTGCACAAAGCACAAATGTCAGCGCAAACTGTGTTTATTCTGCATGTAAACCTGTATTTAAAGTTGTCTGGGTTGTATTTTTTTTTACCTTGTGGAGATTTGTTCATGGTTTTAGAGGATGAGGGCTTGCACTCAAACTGTCAGTGTTGGCACATGTCTACTTTGGCTTCTACCAAGTGACAGATGAATTTGTGGCCAAATGCTGTAGAGTTTTATTGGATGCACGGCCTTTGACTTTAACAGCAAAAGATATAGGAAGAATTTTCTCCCCTTTAACTCTTTCCCCGCCATTGACTGAATTTTTAAGCTTTATGTGTTTTTATCATTATACATCGCTATGACACATCTTCTAAAAGGGTACAGAATCTCTGCATCAAAGCACAGGTGAAAAAGAAGCAGAGACAAGCGATAGAATATGTAAAAAAGGCGATCATCAACATTAAACAGCATATAAATCAAAACTGCCCAACATTACTGAATGAAATGTCGACCTAGGAAGGGTTAATGATTGTGAAGCTTTGGAGGTGTTGATGGACTCGATCTACTCCATCTATGTTCTCATCATCATTCTGAATCCGATATGGAAGTAGTCTTTGACAAAAACGTGATTTTTTCAGCTTTGTGCTCAAAATGTTTTTTTGTTTTTTTTTTATTAAACATCCACATTCAAGTGTTAAAAATAAAAAAATAATGCATGAAGCTAGAATAAAACTTTTCTTTTGATATTGCATGTTCAGATATTCAATATTCAATATATACAAATATTCTAGTGGCCATGAAAGTTTTGTGAAAATGATCAAAAATGCTGGCGGCCAACTTTTTTACAAAACACTGACGGGGAAAGAGTTAAAAGTCCATAAGTCTATTCATTTTTGCTGTCCAACCTATTCAGAGTTATTTGACTATTTGTATTTAATTTTTTCCCTGAACAGACTGTGAAGCATTTTCAGTTTGCAACCCTCCAGTTGAGAAGCACAGCTATTAACCTCACATTGTGCACATTTCCTACGGATCTCCCTTCACATGGACATGCTGAGCTTGGATGAGTTGCGGAGTATAAAGCCATGGTCACATTTTCTTGTAAAGGTGAAGCGCTGAGAGGTGTGCCAAACTCTTCCCGGCCTCTGTTGTTTACAGGCTGTTTTTATTCTCTCTTTGAGGCTCATTCTCAGCTCTATAAACATTTATGTACCAGCAGGCCTGGAAGCACCAACAAATCATTTTGTGTTCATTAATGCTTGCTTCAGTCATCAAAGTCTCCTATATACCTCACCTTTTCTCACTTGCCAATGAGGTAATAATCACATTATTTAATGAGTCTTTGATGCCGTTGGGCTGAGGAATACAATAATGACATTATTTTACTGCCAGTGTATGTGGAAATGGGTGGGAAAGGAAGTCAATGAGCTCATGTCTTGAAGGGGTGCCTTCAAAGCTTTGCCCTTTGTGTCAGAACCCAGTGGAACTGTTTAAGCTAAAAGGCAAAAAAATAGAGACCGTGCAAAATAAATGGTCAAATGACAATGGATTCAACATTACCAACCAGTTCCAAATGACAGTTCACCTAAAAATAATTTACCCCACCATCGTTTACTCACCCTCATTTTGTTCCAAACCCGTATGTCTATCTTTTTTCCAATGACCTCAACAGGACTTTAATGAAAAATGACAAAAGATCCAATAAAGTACTGACCAAAAGTTTGGGTGGTTTGAGACAGGGTTATAGTTAACTAAAACTAAAACAATAAAAAATACAATAAATGTTAATGGAAATGACATAAAATATCAAGAAAAACTTTTGAAACTTTTTTGCCAAAAACATTCCTCATTTTCATTCAGTTTAACTTGATGAACTAAAATAACTAAGCCTAAAACTAAAAAACTAAAAAATAAAAACTATATAGTTACATTAATAAAAAGAACTACAACATTAACGAAACTTGAAGTAAAATTAAAATAAATCATAAAATACATATGAATGTCAGATTTGGAACAATGTGTGACGACTGATTCCACTGGAGGAAAGTTGAGGTGAGGACCCAAACGCAATTTATTTACAACACAAGATAAACATAAAACAAAAACATGACAAGGCATGGAAATTCTAAACTAAAACAGGAACACGAACAAAGACAAGGAAAACAAGATACCGGAGCTATGGCATAGAACAAACAATCCTCGATAAAGACACAGGGCAAACAAGAGGGCTTAAATACACACAATACTAATGACAAGACAAGTGACACCTGTGAACAATTAACAATAAATGCAAATTACAACATGACACAACAGACAAGGGAACACATGGCAGGATCACAAGACTAAAACCAGGGGTTCACATGACAGACAAAAGACAGGAACAAGAAACAACACCCAAAACGTGACATAGCGCCCCCATAGCGGCCATCTTGTCTGAAGACACAGGCGTAGACACAAGTGTAGAGGCGGCCCTCTTGTCCGAAGACACAGGCGCGGAGTCGGCCATCTTGTCTGAAGACACAGGCGTAGACACAGATGTAGAGAAGGCCATCTTGTCCGAAGACACAGGCGTGGAGTCGGCCATCTTGTCTGAAGACACAGGCGTAGACAAAGATGTAGAGAAGGCCATCTTGTCCGAAGACACAGGCGTGGAGTCGGCCATCTTGTCCGAAGACACAGGCGTCTTGTCCGAAGACACAGGCGTGGAGTCGGCCATCTTGTCCGAAGACACAGGCGTAGACACAGATGTAAAGGCGGCCATCTTGTCCGAAGACACAGGCATGGCGGCAGTCTCGGGGGGATGAGACTCTGAAGGGGTGGTCTCGGCGAGACGAGACTCTGGCAGGGTGGCCATGGCCGGACGAGACTCTGGAAGGGCGGCCATGACAGGACGAAACTCTGGAAGGGCGGCCATCCCGGGCGAAGACGAACTCTCAGGCGTGGCGGCGGCCATCTTGGCCGGAGATGATCTCTCAGGCGTGGTGGTTGCCAACTTGGCCAGGGACGAACTCTCAGGCGTGGCAGCTAACTTGGGTGAGAGCTTGTGGGCTGGAGCCGATGTGTGTGCTGCCTACACACACACACAAAATAGCTGTGGCGGTTATCATGAGCGCTGTATCACCCGGAACTGTCTCAGGTGCAGCGAGCATCTTGTCCAAAGACACAGGCATGACTTGAGCAGTCTCTGGCTGGGCAGGCATGACGTGAACAGCCTTGGGCTCGGCAGGACTGACGTGAACAGACTCAGGCTCGGCAGGACTGACGTGAAGAAACTCAGGCTCGGCAGTCATGACATGAACAGCCTCTGGCTCGGCAGGCATGACGTGAACAGCCTCTGGCTCGGCAGTCATGACGTGAACAGCCTCTGGCTCGGCAGTCATGACATGAACAGCCTCTGGCTCGGCAGGCATGACGTGAACAGCCTTGGGCTCGGCAGGACTGACGTGAACAGACTCAGGCTCGGCAGGACTGACGTGAAGAAACTCAGGCTCGGCAGTCATGACATGAACAGCCTCTGGCTCGGCAGGCATGACATGAACAGCCTCTGGCTCGGCAGTCATGACATGAACAGCCTCTGGCTCGGCAGTCATGACATGAACAGCCTCTCGCTCGGCAGGCATGACGTGAACAGCCTCTCGCTCGGCAGGACTGACGTGAACAGACTCTGGACTGACGTGAAGAAGCTCAGGTTCGGCAGGACTGACGTGAAGAAGCTCAGGCTCGGCAGGACTGACGTGAAGAAGCTCAGGCTCGGCAGGACTGACGTGAAGAAACTCAGGCTCGGCAGGACTGATGTGAAGAAACTCAGGCTCGGCAGGACTGGACTGACACGAAGAAGCTCAATATATTGCATTAAAGTCCATTGAGGGGTGTTACGACCCCCGATATTGTCTAGGAGTTCAGGGGTCCAACATTTAAAACTGACATTAAAGAGAAACATATATAATCCACATGTTGTGCAAAAAAAAAACAATCCACCGATCCAGTAACTATGCAAAAAGCCAACACCTTTATTCTGTACAACAAAGCTATAGGCAAAAGGTGAAGTAGCCCAAGGCAAACACAATAAAGAATATAAATATATACAGTGGATACAGAGTTTCTGTAAGATGTTCAATAAATATTTACAGTGGATACAGAAGTTTCTGTAAGCTGGTCAATACCACAAAGAGGAAGAGGGGACGTGGACGGCGCCAAAGAAAATAAAATAACAAAACCAAACGAAGTCTAACTTTTAGATAAAGTCTAATCCTAACTAAGAAAAGAAAGAAAGAAAACAAAAATCTTCAGCGTCCATGACACCCTAAAGGGGTACTAATTCTGATACTTGGTCTTGTTTGGGTGATGTTAAATGTTTCTTTGTCCTGGGAGATAGCAGAAAGCAACAGAACATTTCATTGGAAACCGCTGGCCCCTGAAACACCGGAGGCATGGTCTTGGGTGCAAAAAACTTTTCTTTGCAGAGATGATGATTCTCGAATCCGGCCTCACTTTAGGCTGCTGAGCATGGCGAGCTGGTTCCCAGTCTTAACAAGGGTCCCCACACTCTGGTTCTGTGCCTCTCTCTGCTTAGGAGCCGGACCGGGTTGGGGCTGGGTGGCCGACAGCCCTTCCCCTTGAGTATGGCGGGAAAGAAACTTGATGAAACCCTGCTTATGCCTTTTGCCTCCCGAAATCTGCTCACGACAGTGAGTCCCCAAACAGTCCTGAAGGCGAAACTGGGGCATCAAGCAGGGACGTTTCTGTCTCTTTTTTATTTACAAGAATTGCGTTTTTTAAAACACTCTTTAAAACCACAAAAAACGTGAGACTTTTCAGACGCGCACTCCAACTTCACCTCAGCACCAGGCGCAAGTCAAACGAGTGCGGAAATGTACAGGTGCCGAATGAGCTTCAGCAGAACAACTGTGATCAGTGAATAGTAAATATAGAGTCAACCATTTTGAGTGAGTCGCATAGTGTGCAGTCAAAGAAACAACAACAAATTCAATTCTCTGTTTTTCTGATTCCACTTTTATTTTGAAAGATATGTGTGAAAGCTGGTGACACTTTTGTCAGATGCTGAGAAAAAAGCGTTGTCCTTATTCAGTAGGCTATCTGCGGTAAGATGAGATGTTGTCAGACCAAATGTCATTAAAACTCAGAAAAAATGTTCCTGTCCTGTCTGCCGTTGTACTGTGTTCGCGGTGTGCACATCATACGCAAATGTGGCGTGCTGTAGCCGTAGTTCTCATGAAATAATAAAAAAGGCGATTAAAGCTGTGTCAAAACTGTATGCATGCATGTATTTGTTATATATGCGTCACATGTCTTTAGACTAAAATATGGACTAAAAATAAAATATAATGTGAGATCACAATATAAGACACAAACTGATATGTAATTTTTTAATGCACAACTTTTCAGTTTCTTTCCCACCGTACCCCACGCTTTGGAATCGGACGCAAGGACATCCTGATCTGAAGAGAGAGCGAGCGAAAGGGACGGACCCATCTCTTGCTCCTCAGCCAGATCGACTCGCAAGCCCCACGATCTCATTGTGGGAGCTTGCCCTTCAAAATATGTGAGATGAGCGCAAAGCACTTTAATAGAAAACAACTCACAGTGCTCACACTCGCCATGCTCATACGCAAGGGCAGTATGCTCTTCCCCCAAACACTCAAAACCAAACTCATGTGTGTCATGAGTTTGGTACCAGGGATGGGCCGTGAACAGGGCGGCATGCGTCTCCTGATTGTTTGTGACATGATGTTCTCTTTTTCTGTTTTTTCACACTGAGAAAGATTCTGCACACTGACAACTGGAACTCTAACTCCTAACAAAGTGAACAGATAGAGAGGTAGTTTTTACACAAACACAATGCGGCCTCTGAAGACAAAGAAACCTGAAGGCGCACCTGTTTCACGTCTATTTATAGCCTTTCACAAGAGTGCATTCCAGTAACGTCATCGTCAGAGGTTATTTAAAGTCAAGTTCTTGGCTTGTTTGCCACACATACTTCACAACCGGTCAAACAAAGATGTTTTCCCGTAGCACATAGCACAGCATTGAGAGTAGCTTTTGAAAGGGAATCAGAGATACAAACAGTGTAGTAAATAAAAAAAACAGTGACTGCTCTGTGTTCTAACAACTTTTAACCTCAGTGAAGAACAAATACCATCAGAAGTATCTAGGAAGCCTTTTTTCCATAACTCCGGCCACATTACTCACGTTAAAAAGCCACCAAAAAGAACATTTCAGGAAAATCACACGACGTTTCTCTGACAGATTAACGAATATTAACGGTATGAATGTGAACGAACTACAAATATACACTATAAAGAAATATATTTGCACAATGGGGTCCAAAAGTCTGAAGCAACATTGAAAATCTGGGATTCAAATATAAATAATTAATTAAATCCTGGAAATAAAGTTGCAGGCTTTTGGAAAATTTAGAACAAAAAAACGTCAGTTATTGTTCATGCAAGCCTGAGTGCTTATGTCATTAAAGAAAAGGACAAACCACATACTAATACATTCACAAATTCATGTACATTTCCTTCAATAAACTTCACAGTTTATATACACACACTATACTGTTCAAACTCTTGAAATAATTACAATTCTTTCATATTTCTTGAGCAGCAAATCAGCATATTAGAATGATTTTTGAAGAATCATGTGACACTGAAGACTGGAGTAATTCAGCTTTGATCACATAAATTACATTTTGAAATCTATTCAGAGAAAACAGTAATTTTAAATTGTAATAATATTTCACAATATTACTGTTTTACTGTATTTTAATGCAGCCTTAAATGCGACCCAAATAAATGCAGTCTTGGTGAGCAAAAGAGACTTCCTTCAAACACACACACACACACACACACACACACACACACACACACACACACACAGATAAGTTCCATTTGGACTCTGGAAAAAGGGACACAACAGAAGAAGGCCGGTTCTCTCTCGCTTGACGTAGCCATCCTGCACAGACACACTTTCTGAGCAACAAACACTGAATCTTTCTCTCTGGATTAAAATCTTTAGACAAACACAGGCAGGATGTGATAAGGGTAGATGAATATTTGTCTTCCTTCATGCGGCTGATAGCTGAGAAACATCAGCTGGGCCAGACACCTGTCTTCCATGCAGGGGAACATGGTTCCTCTCCCACTTCTTAATAGGGCGGATTCTGTTGCACACGGAACAGGATACTGATGCTACTGAAGCTAACCGATGAGTCAATCGCTTCATAAACATTACTAAGATTTGATCTTAAACAGTCATGGTTTTCTGTTTGCTCTTTTACATCCTACCCTTGGTATGGACTATATGACACACGTAATGTCTAAGCACAGCTGCTTGAGCCGCAACTGAGATAGAATAAATTATTAAGGCGATCAGGCATGTGTCTCGCCACAGTCCTGACCTCAGCATGACCACATCACTACTCACACATGACCAACACAGACCTCACTAATGGACTTCCTGATGAAAGTACCAGAGGAGCATGATCATATAATTCCACCAATCATAGTGCTACACTTAAAATTACATAGACCTGCAAAAGGTGGTTAAAAGGGCCTTTATAATGTTTTTTTATCATTTTATGTCATTTTATTATCGTGTTGCAGCATCTATATACATCTTTTTTTTCTTTTCTTTTTTTTTTAAGGAATTAATTTTTTTAATAAAAATAAATTGATGAAAAGTGACAGTAGCTATGTTTCCATCCAAAGTTGCAAATTTAATTTGTGTGCAGAACTGGAATATTGCATAAAACATTTGTGAATAAAGCAGCGTTTCCATCCAGGGAGTTGAACAAAATGGTCACATCCTGATAAACTGGTGCCAAATATCACTAAGAAAAATGGAAGTTACTGCAGTAGGAGAAGCCACTGTGGGTCTTTTTTCATATATAATATATATAATGACTTGTGTTTTAGAGCACGCAGATGAAACACAATAAACGCTGTCATGTTAGTTTGCGTTCTGAGGCGGATACCTACTGTTTGAGAACGCAGTCGTGTAAGACATTCCTGGAAGGTAAGTATGTCAAACCATTCTGACGACAGACTTTGGCTAAAGCATTTCAGAATGACCAAAACAACATCTAAGATACTTCTTTTAGGCAGCATCAAAATAAAGAGTTAGAATATATTAAGCAGACAGTCTACTAATACTCTAATGAGAGTTAGCTGACACGGAGTTGCAAAGTTACTAATAGTTAGTAGAATATCCAAAGTAGGCCATCAAAAAAAAAGTGTTTCCAGAAATAATTATTAAAGAAACAATGACACAGCATAGAGATTAAAAAACATCTTAAAAAGGTGAGTTTGTTCACATCTTATTATTAGAACTACAGTTTTAGAAGCACCATGGGTTCATCAGGTTTCTCTTTCGTCTCTCACACACACTGAAACACAGTGTTTATAGGCTTAGTTGTTTAGAGCACTGACACTAAGACCCTTCACTAGTCACTAACCCTCTGTGATTTGCATCTGTGGTGAAGTAGTGTATGTTTTCCAGCTACCACTGCTTTCTCAGTTCAACTTGGATTAAAGCCTTCGCAACCTCCATAAGACGCTGTACACGATAATGTACTTAGTGGACGCTGTACACAGATTTTTTTTTTTTTTTTTCTCTGAACAAGTCTGGATTTTAAAATGTTCCTGCATAAATTCATTTTAAATGGCATTTTGGGAATTAAGTGACAACGACATAATAAGCACACATAACTAGCTAGACGCGTTATTTCAAATCCCAAGTACGTCATAAAGTGCATGTAGTCCATTGGGTTGGGCCTGGGGAGAGGAGCTTTGTGCTCTTCCTCTCTTATGCACACCATTCGTAAGCAGTTGCATTTTCCAGATGTAGATGATGACTCATTGCAGTAATGCACTGCGGCCACACGCACGCACTGGATGAGTCCTCCTCTGTTTACACAGTGATGTGCTTTCAGTCTCGTCTGCCATATGTACGCGTGCTTCCAAGCACTCAGGCAAGTCTCATTTTCCAGCTTCACTTTTACTCAGAGCAGGACGTTACATCACTGCGCCTCTGATCATAAGTTGCCTCAGATAAAAGCATGACAAAGATAAGACGCAGAGATGCATTCAGACTACTGTCATTTCCTCTTTGGGGTTTAGTGAATATTGGGCTAAATCCTCACACAGTGCAGTCCAAAAGTCTGAGACCACATTTAAAATCTGGGATTCAAATCTAATTTAAAGAGAAAGTTTTAGGATTTTTCTTATTTTATTTATTTAATCAGGGACAGTACACATTAATAATACATAACCATATGTAAAATGCGACAGATTTAGCCAACACTGGATAATTTTCATCCGTTGTCCCTTCTGCAGGTTGATGTTAAGGACATATACAGCACAATACAGAAAAATAACAAATAAAAAACTACCATACCAGAATACCTATAAATGTTCACAATTTTGATTTAACATTAACCATCTTTTCAGCTTTTTTGAGAAACCACAATGATCTTTTATTTGTTTTAATTCTTTCAACTCCGTTGGAAGTCTATTCCATTCATGTGTTCCTGTAAAAGCCAAAGATAGCTGACCAAAGGTAGTTCCCTTTCAAGGGAACTCGCGTTGCGTCGAGTTTGACGCTATGGGAACGCTTTGCGTGATGACGTCTTGAAGCACATGTAAAATCAGTCCAATGGTGTAGCGGGACGTCAGAGGCGGGTGACGTCACGTACCAGGAAGCTATAAAAGCCGGCCTGAAGCAGGAAACAACAGCTTTCTGAGTCTTCAGTTGCGCTCTGTGTGAAATCTGTCTGTATATTTGGTGTTGTCTGTCTATATCATATATATATATATATATTCAGTATGGCGAGCGAGCAGCAGTTTAGAGTGTGTGTCCATCCCTGCCCGCGTTATTTTACGGGAGGTGACACACACACTCTTTGTGTTGTTTGTTTGGGAGAGGAGCATGCCCAGTCAGCACTCGAGGGTGGTGACTGTGTGCATTGCTGTGCGCTTCCATTGCGTACGCTCCGATCCCGCTTGGCTCGGTTCAATCCCGACCACGCTCCCCAGGGCTCGGGTCCCGCCGCTGCCGAGGCACGGCGTCGATCTCAGACCTGGGGTTCACAGATGGATTTATCAGTGGATGTTGAGACGGGCTCTGCCTTATCTCAGCATCCGTCTGATAGATCCAGTGCCTCTTATCAGGGTGTGGAAGCACGCGCTGCGGTTTCTTCCCCCCCGATAGAGGTGCCAGTACTGCAACTATCCAGCTCTGAGGAGTTGGATGTTGTGAGTATTGTAGCTGAGTCTGAGGATTCGCCACCTCAGTCTCATGCGTTTGAGGAACTGCTCGATGTCATTACTAGAGCTGTTGACAGACTGTCTATTGAGTGGCCAGAAGATAGGCAGGACGTTCGTTCGAAAAGTAAGCTCGACGAACGCTTCCTGCCATCTCGTGCGCAGCCCCAGCGCAGGAGCCTGCCGTTTTTCCCCGATCTCCACACCGAGGTGTCGAGATCGTGGGCGAAACCAGTGTCATATCGAGTGTATACTGCACAAACATCACACTATTCATCCATTCACAATTATAAAGAGCATGGTTATGGGGAGATGCCGAAGGTGGAAGAGACGCTCGCGAGCTATCTCTCTCCAGCAACGGCATCTTCTCTGAAGGCTCCTGCACTTCCATCCAAGCCAGTAAAAGTTACTTCTTCCCTGGTTCATAAAGCTTATGCCGCCGCCGGTCAAGCTGCAGCGTGTTTACATACAATGTCCATAATGCAGGCTTACCAGGCTGAGTTATTGGGTGATTTTGAGGAGGGCGGGGGTATTAGTGCTGATACGGTGTCTGAACTGCGTAGAGCCACGGATTTGTCTCTCAGGGCCACCAAGGAGACGGCTAAATCCATCGGCCGCTCTATGGCAGCCCTGGTGGCCGCTGAGAGGCATCTGTGGCTTAACTTAAGTGACATAAAGGACAAAGAAAAACATGTTCTTTTAGATGCACCAGTATCCACGCAAGGGTTATTTGGAGACGCAGTTAATAGTGCTGTAGCGAAGTCACAAGAAGCTTCAAAACAGGCAGCTGCACTTCAGAAACTTCTCCCCCGCCGTTCTTTCTGTGAGGCTGCTGAGCGGGAGCAGCCTCACTCCTCTAAAAAGAGCGCTGAGCACCGCGCCACTCAGAAACAGAGCGTTTCCTCCCGTGCTCCCCCACAAAAATCTCGGGGACACGGAGGGCGCTCTCAAACCCAGCAGTCTTCGAGGGGTAAAACGGATCTGCGGACCGTTATTACCGCCAAGAAGGCTGCTGGGAAAAAGTCCTGATGTCTGAGGGCTCAGGACAAATGAGGGTAGTCCCCCCGAAGCAGAGCGGTTAACACCTCTTTTCACGGTGCCCGTCTCTCTTCGGTGCCCTCAGGGGACCGTTCTGCCAACCCTGCCGCCTCCGGCGTTACAGGGCGCAGCGGTCTCCGGCGAGCACATATCTCAAGGTCCACCCGGAAACGTAGTGGCCTCGGGATGCCCGCCCCCTCTGAGGAGGGTGCTAGAGCAGTCTGTTTGGTCGTTCCCTGCCGGTGCGCCGTTACAGGGCGACGAACCGACTGCTCAACAGCAGGAGAAAAATACGGTGCCGTCTCTCTTCGGTGCCCTCAGGGGACCGTTCTGCCAACCCTGCCGCCTCCGGTGTTACAGGGCGCAGCGGTCTCCGGCGAGCACATATCTCAAGGTCCACCCGGAAACGTAGTGGCCTCGGGATGCCCGCCCCCTCTGAGGAGGGTGCTAGAGCAGTCTGTTTGGTCGTTCCCTGCCGGTGCGCCGTTACAGGGCGACGAACCGACTACTCAACAGCAACAAAATCCAGAAACCAGTCTCGAGAGACTGGTACCTCTAGTAGAATCTTTGACAGCGTGGAAGCTACTGTCAAATGTTTCTCGTTGGGTCCTGCAGACCGTGGAAAAAGGGTATTAGATACAATTCTAGTAAAGCCCACCGCGGTTTATGGGGGTCCTGCCCACAATGGTGGGCCCCCAGCAGGTTCTGGTTATGGAACAGGAAGTAAACACTCTGTTAGAGAAAGGGGCCATAGAATATGTACCTCCCTCCAACAGGGAAACCGGGTTTTACAGCCGGTACTTCATAGTTCCAAAGTAGGACGGGGGATTGCGTCCCATTTTAGGTCTTCGAGTTGTCATGCAGCTCAAGTTCAAAATGTTAACATTGAGACAATCGTGCCACAGATTAGTCCGAGGACTGGTTTGTCACGATAGACCTCAAGGACGCATATTTCCTTCCGTCCGTGACATTGGAAGTTCCTGAGGTTTGCTTTCGGGGGCAAAGCATACCAATATCGAGTTCTTCCATTCGGCCTGGCTTTATCACCCCGCACTTTCACCAAATGCGTGGATGCAGCTCTGGCGCCTCTGCGCCTCCGGGGTATTCGCATCACGAACTACATCGACGATTGGTTGATTTTAGCTCAGTCGCATTAGATGGCGGTTCAACATCGAGATGTTGTTCTCGCCCATATGAAAGAGTTGGGGTTACGGCTGAACGCCAAGAAGAGTGTGCTTTCTCCACTCCAGAGGACCACTTTTTAGGCGTGGTTTGGGATTCAGTGTCGATGCAGGCGCGCCTGTCATCGCCACGCTTCGATCCTGGCAGCTGTGAGAAGTGTAAAGCTAGGCCAGCTACTCACTGTCAAACAGTTCCAGAGACTGTTGGGTCTCATGGCAGCAGCTTCCAACGGGATACCTTTTGGACTGCTGCACATGAGGCCCCTGCAGTGGTGGCTCAGGACCAGAGGGTTTTTCCCCGAGGGGCAACCCATTTCGCACAATCAAGGTCACGCGGTGATGCCTACGTGCCTTGGTTATGTGGAAGAAACCTTGGTTCCTGTCCCAGGGCCCAGTGCGGGGAGCTCCTTGTCGTCGCAAACTGCTAACGACGGATGCTTCCCTCACGGGTTGGGGAGCGATCCTGAGGGTCGCTCATCTCAAGGTCTGTGGGAAGACCATCATCGTTCCTGGCATATCTATCGCCTAGAGATGTTAGCTGTCTTCCGGGCTCTGAGGAGCTTTATCACAGGTCTCAGGGGACACCATGTGTAGTACATACGGACAACACGTCGGTAGTCGCCTATATCAAGGGGGTTTGCGCTGGCACGCCATATCCTCTTGTGGTCCCAGGGGAAGTTGCTGTCACTCAAGGCAGCCTACATCCCCGGGGTCCAGAATATAGGAGCAGACACTCTGTCGAGACAGGGGCCGAGGCCCGGGGAATGGTGGCTCCACCCCCGAGGTGGTGGAGCTGATATGGAATTATAAGTGGGTCTGTTTGCGTCTCGAGAGACGTCTCACTGTCCACTTTGGTTCTCCCTCACGCATCCAGCTCCTTTGGACTGGATGCTATGGTGCAGACGTGGCCGAGGCTACGTCTGTACGCTTTTCCCCAGTTGCTCTGCTCCCGGGAGTTCTGGAGAGAGTTCGCAGGGACCGGGTTTGCCTGCTTCTTATAGCCCCGCGCTGGCCGGGCAGAGTATGGTTTCCCGATCTTGTGTCGCTCCTCGACGGGCCTCCTCTGGAGCTACCCGTCAGGAGGGACCTTCTGTCCCAGGCGGAGGGCTCGATATTTCACCCCCGCCCAGAACTGTGGAACCTGTGGGCTTGGCCTCTGAGGGGGCCCAGCTCATAGAGTCAGGTCTCTCAACTGAGGTTGTTGAGACCATTCTACGGTCCAGAGCTCCCTCCACGAGGAAACTTTATGCCCTGAACTGGAGAGTATTCACCTCTTTGTGTAGTGACCGTCGGTTGGATCCAGTCAACTGCCCAATTGGTACAGTTCTGGAGTTCCTGCAGGACCGGTTCACTGCTGGTCTGACCCCGTCCACCTTAAAGGTTTATGTGGCGGCCATAGGTGCTTACCACATTCCTTTGGGTGGAATGTCTGTGGGGAAAGACCCCTTTGGTATCTCGTTTCCCTCGTGGCACTTGGAGGTCCTCCTCCCTTTCGAAATCGGACCAGGAGGCTAATAATTTGCTTGCCCTGTTCGGGCGTTAGACGCGTATGTCCACAGAGCTGCCCTGTGGCGTAAAAGTGACATTTGCTCCCCTAACAAGGGAGGTCCAGTGTCTAAGCAAAGGATGAGCAGTGGGTGGTTGAGACTATCTCACTTGCTTATGAGGCGGCTGGACAGCCTTCTCCTTTGGCTGTCCGGTCGCACTCTACGAGGAGTATGGCGGCCTCTAAGGCCCTTATATCAGGAGTTTCGTTACAGGACGGTTGTGATGCGGCAGGCTGGTCCTCACCGCACACTTTCGTCAGGTTCTACTCTCTGGATCTAGACTCTGCTCCAGGGTCTCATGTTTTGTCTTCCTAGTGCTGCTCACCAGATTTCACACAGGACAGACATTTGTAGCTATGGAGGCGTTGGTATAGACGTTCCCATAGCGTCAAACTCGACGCAACGCGAGTTCCCTTGAAAGGGAACGCTCCGGTTACGACTGTAACCTCGGTTCCCTGAAGAGGGAACGAGCGTTGCGTCACCTTGCCATATCTCCTTCATGCCTGTCAGCACGACTTCAGACTTTACTAAGCTGTTGTTTCCTGCTTCAGGCCGGCTTTTATAGCTTCCTGGTACGTGACGTCACCCGCCTCTGACGTCCCGCTACACCATTGGACTGATTTTACATGTGCTTCAAGACGTCATCACGCAAAGCGTTCCCATAGCGTCAAACTCGACGCAACGCTCGTTCCCTCTTCAGGGAACCGAGGTTACAGTCGTAACCGGAGCGTTTTTCTTAATGGCACCTTATAATCACCCCTAATACCAGCTCGTGTATACCGCCCTGTTAGCTGATCAATATAATCCTTAAAAAACGGAGGAGCAATGCCATTCAGAATTTTAAAAACAAGTATCAAATCAGCATATTGAATCAAATGTTCCCAACTTAAAAGGGAATACTTTGCTAAAATACTACAATGATGAAAACTATTTTGCTTTTTATCTAGAACCTTGAGAGTTTGTTTATATATGTTTTCAATGGGCTTAAGAAATGACTTGAATGTTTTTGTCCAGGTAGTCATACAGTATGTAATATGTGGAACAATCATTGAGTTCATACTGTAAATAAGACTGCTGCCTCTGTAGTCAAGCAATTTCTAATAAATCTAAAATTTGATAAATTAAATTTCACTGTGTTTATCACTTTCTTTACATGTTTTTTAAAAGAAAGCTGAGAATCTATTATTCTTCCTAAATATTAAAATTCTTGTACTACCTCAATTTTCTGCCCCTGGATGAATACTTCTGCTTTTGCGTCATGATCTGGCCTTTTAGTAAAAAACATACAAACAGTTTTTTTTTTATGTAAACATGATTTAACGATCCATTGTGAAACCAGATCCATGGTATCAGTCAATTTCTGTGCCGCCTGTTTTTGACTTTTCGCATGTACATACAGGACAACATCATCAGCATACATTTGACAAATAACATCTGGAGGACAAACATTTGGCAAATCATTTACATACATACTAAACAACAATGGACCCAAAATAGAACCTTGTGGAACTCCAATATTATAATTTCGATATTCTGATGTTGCATTTATAACTCTTACACACTGTTTTCTATTTTTTAGATAGGATTTGAACTACATAATGGCTTCAGTCGAAAAATTTAAATTAAGTAACCTAAAAAATAGAATGTCATGATTTACAGTTTCAAAGGCTTTCTTAAAATCCAAGAACACAGCACCAACTACCCCTCCTTTGTCCATCTTAGATTTGATATTTTCCAACATAAAACAGTTTGCAGTTTCTGTTGGATAATTTTTTCTAAAACCAAATTGCATAGGATGAAGAGAAAACATACTATTATTGAGATATGTAATTACTTGCTCTGCTACCCATTTTTCAGCAACTTTAGACATTATGGGGAGAATACTTATTGGTCTATAATTACTTATTTCTACACAATTTCCAGATTTATAAATTGGTGTAATTACTCCATATTTCCATGCAGAGGGAAAGATTCCTTGCTTTACTGATAAGTTAATAACCTGAGTTAGTGGTCATCTGAGTCATTCTTTATGAGTAATTTTGAACTGGCCATTTAAAATGGCCATGATACTATTTTGTTTATTGGGTGGAATAAAATAGGTTAACATACTTTAATGCTAAAAAAAATCCATTATTTTTCACATACTGTATAATTGCAGTACCTCTTCACAGTCTGTCTGAATTGTGTTGATTTCTGCAAAACCCCTTCTTCCGAAAAGTGCTCTGATTGGCCAGCTGAATCCTGTGTGTTGCGATTGGCCAAACACCTCAAGCATGTGTCGGAAATGACACCCCTTGCCATAATTGCATTCTTCAGCTTCCAAGGCTTCTAAAGCGATTGTAAACACACAGTTAATAATGTCATTAGTATTACCACGTCAATTCAAGCCCGAGGCAAATTCCCAGAATGTTTCACAGTGGTACGTTTTTATTTTGAAACTCTCTTACCTTTTAGATGCAGTGCTATAATGGTTTAATTTATCTTCTTCACTGTAACAACTTTATGTCCTGAAGTGACAACATAAAATACTGTTTATAAAAAAAAATAAAAAATAACTGAAGTGTGTATTTCCAATTTATTTAGGTGTGTATAGCCGGCGTTTACTCTCCCAGGTTCAGGAAGCTGTCCTCCTTTTTTTGACTCTTTGCATATGTCTTTGGGCGGGCATTATGCTAATATTTCACATTGTGAGGAAAATGTTTGAGGAAGTAATATCTGGACTTAGATCGAGGCGTTTAGGCAGGTCTGGATCAGTGCTCTCTGTTAGTGTCACGTTTTGGGTTTGTTCATGACATGTTTCCATGTCTGTCATGTGATTCCCTGTTTGTCATGTGATCCTGCCATGTGTCTTGTCATTGGTTAATTGTCTGATCATTGTTCACAGGTGTCCCTTGTCTTGTCATTAGTCTTTGTATTTAAAGGAGAAGTTCACTTTTAAAATGAAAATTCTGTCATCATATACTCACCCTCATGTTGTTTCAAACCTGTATGAATTTCTTTCTTCTGCTGAACAGAAAGGAAGATATTTAGAAGATTATCAGTAACCAGACAGTTTTTGGGTCCCATTGACTTCCATAGTATTTTTTTTCCTACTATGGAAGTCAATGGGACCCAAAAACTGTCTGGTTACTGATAATCTTCTAAATATCTTCTTTTCTGTTCATCAGAAGAAATAAATTCATACAGGTTTGAAACAACATGAGGGTGAGTATATGATGACAGAATTTTCATTTTAAAAGTGAACTTCTCCTTTAAGCCCTCATGTTTGCCATGTGTCTTTGTCAAGTATTGTTTCCTGTAACCACTGTTGTATGTCCATGTCCATGTCCATGTCCTGTTTTGAGTTTTCATGCCACGCTATGTTTTTGTTTCATGTTTGGTTTTGTTTATAATAAACTGCACTTGGGTTCTCATTTACACTTGCCTTCAGTGGATCACTTTACAGAATACTTGACCACAACAATGAACCCAGCGGTTGCCCTCCTAAACCTACGCCAGGGGAATCTTCCCCTGGAAACGTATGTGGAAAAATTTTGTGGACTGTGTTGCCAGGTAAAATTTAATGATGTGGCTCTTAAAGAAATTTTTCGTTTTGGGCTGAACGATCCGGTGCGGTCCCAATTGCCAGGGGGGAAAATAAATTTTTCCCTGGCCCAGTATATTGACTATGCCCTTTTATTAAGTGGCTCAACTTTTACTGTGGGTTTGGTGGACGAGGAGCCCCGCAACCCTACAGTACTCGCCAAGTCTGAGTCTCTTCACGTCATGCCTGCCAAGCCTGAGCCACTTCACGTCATGCCTGCCAAACCTGAGCCACTTCACGTCATGCCTGCCAAGCCTGAGCCTCTTGACGTCATGCCTGCCAAGTCTGAGCCTCTTCACGTCATGCCTGCCAAGCCTGAGCCACTTCATGTCATGCCTGCCAAGCCTGAGCCACTTCATGTCATGCCTGCCAAGCCTGTGCCACTTTACGTCATGCTTTCCAAGCCTGAGCCTCTTCACGTCATGCCTGCCAAGCCTGAGCCTCTTCACGTCATGTCTGCCATGTCTGAGTCTCTTCACGTCATACTTGCCAAGTCTGAGTCTGTTCACGCCACATCTGCCGCCGAGCCAGTGTCTCCGGACAAGATGGCTGCCACCACGTCACCTGAGCCATCAGCAAAAATGGCCGCCGCCACGCCTGAACCTGAGTCCTCAGCAGAGATTGCCGCCGCCACGCCTGAACCTGAGCCCTCAGCAGAGATGGACGCCGCCACGCCTGAACCTGAGCCCTCAGCAGAGATGGCTGCCACTAATCCTGAGCCCTCAGTGACAGCTACACTAAACATTATGGCCACAGCCATATGGTGTGTGTGGTCGGTGCACACATTTGAAGTTCACGTCACGCCTGCCGAGCTAGAGGCTGTTCACGTCACGCCTGCCGAGCCAGAGGCTGTTCACGTCACGCCTGCCGAGCCAGAGGTTGTTCACGTCACGCCTGTCGAGCCAGAGACTGTTCACGTCATGCCTGCTGTGTATGTGTCTTCGGATAAGATGACCGCCGCCATGCCAGAGTCACGTCCCCAGATGGCAGCCACGGTGTCTGTTCCTGAGCCGTTGTCTGTTCCAGCCCATAACCCCATAGCTATCCCCAAGAAACTTTTGGGGGGCAGTAGGGTCCTTGATAGGACCATGGGGGTGCAGCCCCTGAATTGCCGGCACCACCCTGGCCACCTGAACTGTCTGGTCTACCCTGGCTTCCTGCACTGCCGGATCCGCCCTGGCTTCCTGCACTGCCGGATCCGCCCTGGCTTCCTGCACTGCTGGATCCGCCCTGGCTTCCTGCACTGCTGGATCCGCCCTGGCTTCCTGCACTGCCAGATCCGCCCTGGCTTCCTGCACTGCCGGGTCCTCCCATGCCATGCCACAGCCCAGGTCCGCCCACGCCATGCCACGGCCCAGGTCCGCCCACGCCTTGCCACAGCCCAGGTCCGCCCCCATGTCATGCCACGGCCCAGGTCCGCCCACGCCATGCCACGACCCATGTCCTGTCCCCTGTTCACAGGTGTCCCTTGTCTTGTCATTAGTCTATGTATTTAAGCCCTCATGTTTGCCATGTGTCTTTGTCAAGTATTGTTTCCTGTAACCATTGTTGTAAGTCCTGTTCATGTCCATGCCCATGTCCATGTCCTGTTTTGAGTTTTCATGCCATGCCATGTTTTTGTTTCATGTTTGGTTTTGTTTATAATAAACTGCACTTGGGTTCTCATTTACACTTGCCTTCAGTGGATCACTTTACAGTTAGATACAATTGTTCTGACTATTTAAGTAGTCATTTAATTTTTGTTTCATTTAATTGGTTAAGATGCATCAAGTGGTGGCCATCTTAGTTTTCACTTCACAACAGCAGTGATGATGCAGCAGTTGTCTCTCTGATAAAAGATATATTCCTCTGTTATTTCATGCCAAAGAGGCCATCGTCTGTAAGTTTATTTAATATCATTTATGTTAAAAAGGAGTATTTCATGGGATTTAAGAAAACATTTGCTGTACATTTTCAAAGAAGATTATTGTTCTCTTTTTTTCATATATTAACACTAGATTGTTTTCTTTCTTAAATGTTAATATTATTCATACTTAATGTACATTCTCTGTTTGTATATTATAGTTTCACAAAAATTACGTTGTGGGACTGAAGATTTCAAAGTAAAACACCGAAAAAGAAAAAAGAAAAACTTTTTCTTCAACCCTCATCCTGTTTAACTGCTTATCTGTTGAGGTACCAAGGGACAGAATAGTGAAAAGACGAAGATTCAATCCAGTGGAAAGACGGAATCACTTCATTCAAGCTACAGAGTCTGCTCTCAAGTGAATGATCTCCTCATATCTCATTTATTCTGCATCATTCTGCAGCGAGGAAAGAATATTAGAGGAGGCTGTAGAGAGCATGGAGGAAGGCAGTTCACGTAGCCGATCGCTCCTCCTGCAGACCCTGTGCAGCGCACCAGTAGCCGCGTTTCCACTGTCGGGCCAAAAGCGGGCGTGCTAGTGTGTGCCAGGTCTAGTCGCGTTTCCACTGTCACTTCCGGGGCTTGATCGGGCCTCGTCAGGGCTTTCTCGGGGCCAACGGCCAGGGTTTTCTGGCCTGCTGAATACCTTGGTCCAGAGCGGGCCAGCTCGGACTAGAGGAGTGGTTACGAACAAAGGCGAAGTTTACCTGAGTCTGGGGAAGGCAGCGGCGGATGATTCTGTCAGTGTCAGCTGACATCAGCATTAAAGACTTTTAAAATAATTTATCTCAAAACTCACTTTCATGTTTGAATGCCTTCTGTTTGTGATCCGATGTGGATTCTGATCACCGTATAAGGTAGAAATATTTATACGCAATGCAAAAGACTATGCACGCTATCCATTACCATAGTAAACATGGTAAATATGAATGCTTGAAGAAATCAGACAAATCACAATCATGTTTTTATTTTATCTGTCAGTAGCCTACGTCTCGTCTCTTTATACCGGACTATCAGAAAATAAAGCAACTTGTTTGCGGGAGCTTCCTCTGTTTCTCTGACTGAAAATATAACTGTAGCCTATAGCCTACTGGGAGAGAGTGCTAAAGCTCCTCAGGATGTATTTTTGGTGGCATATTTGTAGAAATGATAATTCTTTCTAAATGTGATATAAATATGTCCTGTAACTACCAAATAAACAGAAACAGACGCGACTGAATAAGTAAGTCTGTCCTCTTTCCTTTTTTTAGATAGACCTAACGGTAAACCCCTTTATTTCCGTGTGACTAATGTGCAATTTTGACACAAATTAATTCATTATGATCAATGTACTGTATCACTTTTTATTGTAAACCTGTGGTAAAACATCGATTCTTGGGTTTTAAATATTCAAGTAAACAACAAAAATGCCAGCAAACGGTCGCTTTTATCATGTTTGTTTTGCGATCAAGCTATTTTCCAGTGATTTCTTTCTGATTAGTTTTCTGATAAAAAAACATATTTTTTTATAAAACTTCCATTTGTTGGTGAAATTATGGGTTAGTGTGACGTTGTTCCAGAGAGGTGTGTTACGGGCGTGTTTTAGTGAAGCACTGTGGAGCTTATGGCCCGACAGTGGAAACGCAGTGTGTTTTGGGCTCGGTGCTTCAGGCCTGGGGCTTTTAGCCTGGCACGGCCCGTTTAAAGCCCTGGCTCGGCCCGTTTAAAGCCCTGGCTCGCACTGGCCCGACAGTGGAAACGCGGCTAGTGATTACGTGGAGCTGCACTCAAATCACTCCATTGTTGTTCCTCCTGAGGAAATTAGTTTAGCCACCCCACCTGTTGATTTCATAAACCGTTACGGAAATGAAAATAAGCAGTTAACGGAAAGCTCTCATAGGAGTGTGCCCCCTGATTTTGTTGAACGGGTCAATGATTCAGTCTCAAAGACTAACGCTATCATGATTGAACAACCTCAGTCTGCCACGTACAGTCCAGTTAATTACTGGCCCCTTGCACAGACTTACAATTCAGGCGCTCCTATGCAGCCACCTTTCCACAGAGAAGTTGAAATGAGTGATTTTGAAAGGTTTCTTGCCTGTCGTGAGATCATTAGTTCCGGGCTCACAAAAATTGACGATCACCCAAAAAACTACTGAAGGAAAATGAGGAAGTGTGGTACCTGCCTATATTCTGTATCTATCACCCTCGCAAGCCAAGACAGATCGTTTTTGACTCTAGTGCACAGTACAAAGGCCTTTCTTTGAATCAAGTGCTTCTCTCAGTTCCTGACCTGAATAATTCCTTGCTGGGTGTTTTGCTGCGTTTCCGTAAAGAAGAAGTTGCATTTACTGCTGACATTGAATAGATGTTCCATAGCTTTGTGGTGAGAGTGGATCACCGCAACTTTCTCCACTTCTTGTGGTTTGAGGACAATGACCCCTCTAAAGATGTCACGGAGTATAGGATGAAAGACCATGTTTTTGGGAATAGTCCCTCTCCCACGATAGCAATCTATGGACTTCATCGTGCAGAAAAGGATACTCCACCTATTCAGAGGAGCCTTGGTCTGAGCTGAAATCTTAAAACAGACACTTTCACTTTTCGTGTTGATGCAGAAGAGGAGCCTTTTACACTTAGAGGTGTCTTAGCAACTGTCAACAGCGTTTTTGACCCTCTTGGGTTGGCAGCACCTGTTACCTGACAGCAGACACCAAAGACTGGGATGCCCCTCTACCAACAGTCAGGGAAGCTGAATGGGAGGCTTGGAAACACTATTTGCAGGATCTAGCTCAATTTGAGTGTACTCAAAGGTTTCGCTATCTTCAGCACAAATTCATGTTTTCTCAGATGCTTCCACAAAGACATTTGCAGCAGTAGCTTACCTGAGAGTGATGAATGACAATGGATCATGTACCGTTGGGTTTGTGTTAGGCAAGGCTAAGCTTGCTCTTCTGTCTGCTCACACTGTACCTCGATTAGAGCTTGGAGCAGCAGTCCTTGCAGTAGTGGCAGAACTCATTCAAGATGAGATAGATATTACTCCAAACGCTGTAGAATTCTATTCCGACAGTAAAGTAGTGTTGGGGTATATTCATAACCAAACCAGATGGTTTTAGTTATACGTGAGTAATAGAGTCCAGCGGATTAGGAAATCTACAAGGCCAAAACAGTGGCATTACATTTCCACAAACCAAAACCCTGCTGATCATGCGATTCAGAGCGTCTTGAAGACAATCCATCATACAATCTAATTGACCCTGATTCAGATGTGGAAGTACCTCTAACCGTACAGATCTGACACCACATGACTTTCCTGTTAAACTTGGCTCACATCGCTTTGAGCGCTTTTCGACCTGAAAATGTCTCTTACAAGCTATATCCAACTTAATTCACATCATACATTAATTCAGACTCGAAACTGAGTTAGCAAGTACCTGTAAAAAATGGCATCTTTGTGACAAAGGTTTGTCTTTGGTTTTGACTTTTTCTTCAACCCTCATCCTGTTTAAATATCTGTTCAGGTGCAACCTACTTGCATCAGGGACAGAATAACAATAAATCCCTTTGTATAAAACTATGAGCTTTGTAACTTTGCAGATCATATAAACAGATACATTACACACTAAAGAAAGCGGAAAACAGTAAAAAGCATCATATGACCCCTTTAAAGTCACCATGACTTTACAAAATTGACAATTATTGTTTTTTTAATGGAATATTGCAGTATTTATTATAAATGATTTATCAGTGCACATTATTTTTAAATTCATGCGCCTTGTAATCTTGAATCAAAATAACCTCTTGCAGTGACATCTCTCCTCTTCTCTGATGATGCGTTTACAGGTGCGAGGGTGGGATAACCTGTCAATCACAAGAGATCCACCAATAGCAAACCACAACCATCCAATCAATTCCCCATGGACAAAATCAAGCCCTGGCCTACATTTTTTCTTGTTCTAAAAGCCGTTTCACATACGTCACAATAGGGAAGAAAAGATAATCGCAACTTCCGTTTCATGCCGACTTTATTTTACATCATGTTTCTCGGTTTTAAAGAAATATAGATCAAGTGTATAATCAATATGATTTATATGATAAAAATTATATCAAAATTATATGATAATCAAGTGCAAGAAAATGAGTGACCGATCATGTGAATGTTTGAACAGACGGTCAGATTTTCTTCTCGTATTGAAGCTTAAGATGCTCAAATCATGCAGGAGAACACGATTACCAGGTTTTATGTCATGACTTGGACTATACCATCAGAAGCAATCTAGTATAAATTATACATTTATGATATTTTTTTGGTGTTTTTGCATTTTTAAATAAATGGACCCCACTGTATGCAGCGTCTGTTTTTTTGTAGGCAGACCAAAAAAATATGGAAAATATGGATCTCTCAGGGCCAGAATGCATGCTGTCATATGAGGAAAATGATATTACTTGAATTCAGATCCTGGGTTATAGTTTAGTTGCTGGCATAGAAGTGAGCAAGAAAGGTAGATTACAGAGCATAAATGGAAAAAAGAGAAGGGTGTGTCGAGTTGAGTGAATTGAGATGGTGACACAGCATACTTTCTGGTTACTCTGTTGTTTGGCTGTTTTCACCTCATGTGCCCTTTATGTCTCAAAAGTCTCATCCATACCAGGCACTTTTCTCTGATACCTCATTTTTACCTTCTCAACTGTTTCAACAATGTTAAAATGTTAACATAGGACCAAAAATAACACATTTTAACCTATTATTAACTGATTTTAATGATCAAAAGTATTATATTTAACTGTCTGACATCATTTTACCACAGGATTTTTGTTGTACAGAAAGCCAGATACATTCCATAAAATTGGCATCAAAGAAATTACATAATTCAAACCCTTCATACACCAAACAATTCATCCCTGTAACCATAATGTATTTTTTTTTTTTTTCAATGGTTCATTCTTCATTACATTTGATTTCCCAACCCTGAATATATCGTCACATATTCTTGTCGATAACTATAAAACAACATTTGGCCCCTAACTAGTTAGTCCCTACTGAATGATTTAGGCTAAACCTGCAACCTTTTACCCGGTTTGGATATTTATTCAGTTTTAGTTTATTTGATACTTGTTAAAAACTAGCGAAATCACACATATTGTGTTTTTACACCATATTTAGGAATGACCCAAATTGGGGTAAGTGGTGTAAAAATTGCAAACTTGACAGTAGTTGAGGTTTGTAAGCAGCCGAGGCTGTTTTTTTCTCCAATTCCAATAATTTAAAATAAAATAAATTCAATAGATTCAAATTAAAGGTGCTTATATGATTTTTTTTTTTTTTTACTTATTAAACAAGTCCTTAAGAGAGCTTATTTGCATTTAAATCAGAGCAGTCCAACAAGATTTTGAGAATTTAAGAATTTGAAATAAATAATATAATTTATAGTTAGACCTCCTGAGGCTGACAATCAGTACTTTCTGAAGGTAATGGCCCTCCTTTCACTGACCCTATATATTGTGTTAATCTTTTGACACTGCCACTCCTTTACTCACATATTGTACATTGCACAATGCACTGGACTGAATTAAAACACTGAGTTTTGTGTTCCTTTCTCAGCGTGAATTATTTTGGTCCTCAACACTTAAGCTTGAAATGAAACAAAAACAATGTGTGCTGTCAGCAGATTTCCAGCAATTCAGGCCTTCTCAAATAAAATACTGAATTTACCTCACCACATAACCTGCCCATCCCTTGTGTAGATTCACAGCTGCGTGCACTTTGAAGAATATACTCATCCAAGCACATACACAAACATGTGCCCAGACACTTCAGCATTAGAGAAACCCTCTTCATTCAAGCTTTGCCTTAATTACCAATGAAATATTCTCATGTAAAGTCATTTGGCAAGCACTCTTGCCCACATCTAGAGGCAAAGGGGAAGCAGGAAAAAAGCTGAGCTGCTGCCTTTTGTTCCACACAAACGTCTCTGACTGGCCATTAACGCATGTTTCCGGGGCCTCCAAAAACAGGGGGCCCCTTTCCATGGGAGCCCCTCTTTCTGCAGGACTGCATCCAGCATTTCTGGGTCACTCACGTGCTCCTTTTCTCTGCCCTGCTACCCCACCGAGAACGTAACAATGGGAAGCAAATCAAAACTCGATTTGATACTAATCCGTCTAATTGAGGAGCCAAATCCCTAAGGTAGAAGGTGGCTTTGATCTGGGAAAAAGGGCGGGTGGAGGTGGGGGAGGGCTATAGATTAGCAAAGGCTTAGCTGCTTTAATGCAGTACAGAGAAAGTTAGTGTTTTCCAAATAAATTTCTTCTCTTTCCTGCTGTTATGTTCTTAGTCTTTATTTCTCCACTGTAAAAAATAAATCTGTGAAAGTTACGGAAACACGTGACGCTAATATAATGCATAATTATAATGTATGCATATAATGCATTTAAATAATTTTTTATCACTTTCACAAAACTTTCATGGCCCCCAGAATTTTTTTTTTTTTAATGAATATCTGAACATGCATTGTATCAAAAGAAGAGAGCCTCTGCTCTAAAAAAATAATAATAATAATAATAAAAACATAATAATATATATATATATATATATATATATATATATATATATATATATATATATATATATATATATATATATATTTATAGCTTCATGCATTCGTTTTTTTATCAACAGTTGAATGTGGGTAAGTTTAAAACAAAAGCAACATTTTGAACAAAAAGCTGAGAAAAACATGATTATGTCAAAGACTACGCTCGGGTCGGATTCACAATGATTATCAAAACATAGATGAAGTAGATCACTTCAGTCAAAGCCCCCAGCACTTCACAGTCCTAGACCACTTCCTGGGTCGACATTTCATTCTGTATCGTTAAGCAGTTTTTATTTACATGCTGTTTCAGCATGCTTCCATCACTTGCTTCTTCCGCTGTGTTTTGATCAGGAGATTCTGTACTCTTTCAGAAGATCCATAATAGTGCCCCCTGCCGTATAACAGTGAAAACACGGATTGCTGGAAAATTCTGTCAATGGCGAGGAAGCGTTGTGTCATAAATGATGGAAAATGCCGTCAATTGTGGGGAGAGAGTTAACAGGTATTTACAGTGCCATTTTTACAGTATTTTACTGTTAAAATTACAAACTGTTTTGTTCCTGTTCATGGACACGAAGTTTTTCCACACTGGAAAGCACCCTGCTGTTGACCTGCCACTTTTACTAATAGAAATCTAACTGGTAACCAATCAGTTGATTTATTCCTTGACTAACAAAAGCAAACAAAAAGTAAAAAAAAAACCTGCATGCAATGAAGAGAAATGCCCAATAAAGTAGACACAAATATACAGCTGCATACAGAAATGCTCAGCATTTGGGTCTCATGGCTTGTTACGATGAGTGGCGTCTAGCGACCAGATACTCAGCACGTCTTCACTCTGCCACCTTTACTCAGCACCAATGGCAGGTCTTGAGGAGAGCAGTAGTGACCCCTGTCTGCCAAAGGCATGCCATTCAATATTCATGTGCTCTACATTGCAAGGTGTCCTATTTAAGAGTATCAACAGATACAAACTTACTGACACACTTAACAACTCCATCAGATAAACTGCCTAGACAATCATACACACGGAAATCAATTTCAAATTGTCTAGAATCGGTTTTAAGATTTAAAGGTGCACTCAGAAGTTTTTCATATTGCACTGACCAATCCACCTGCTATGCTGCTTGATATTGCAAATTGGTATTTGCTGTCATATTATTTGAATTTATTATCGTAATAGTAAACACACATGTTTGTATCACAAATATTTTTACTGTTTAGTTATTTATAGTTATTTACCTATAGCGGCTAATTAATCAGAAGTCTGGTACATTCAAAGGATATAGCTTACTTCCAAGTTGGAAAAAAATAAGGTGGATATGATAGTGGTTTTGGGCATCATACTGACGTACTAACTATTGGTATGGATGAAGCCTCACTCAAAAGTTTTAGCGATGTAATTTTTTGTAAATCATGACCGTCAATCCATTGATGATTAACAGTCCAATAACGGCTAAGATTAAAAAAAAACTGTTTGCTGGTTTGTGTGATCTTATTATGTTAGGCCATATGAGGTGAGCATGTTAAATAAAACAGCTTTTATTAGGCTAGCGAGATGTGTTTTCTCATGTCTCATTTTTAACATATAAACAATAGTTAATTTCTTTATGTATAAAACTTTTAAAGAGTGGAAAAGTGCATATATGATAGTGATTAAATTACTAGATTTACAAAACCACTAGTAGTGTGATTAAGACAATGATAATATGCATTGCTTGAAAACAGGTGTGTGTGTGTGTGTGTGTGTGTGTGTGTGTGTGTGTGTGTGTGTGTGTGTGTTAGAAGTGACCTGAAAAAAAAAAAAAGGACAGGATGAGATTCAGCCTCTTAAAATGACCTTAAAACTCAAAGTCTGGCCACTACAACATCTCAACTTGGTATGTCCATAAAAGCTGACCACTTTTCCCATGCTCTCTATTTATCTTGGGCTCTAAGTGTTTAGTTAAGCACAGAGGGCATGTATGGTAACTGGTACGGACTGCCTGTGTGTGGGTAAGAGCTAATCTACCGCTTATCTTATGTTGTCTTTTGAGCTCAATGGAGGCTAACGTTATGGCACCAGCTGCCCCACCATTAACTTCTTTATGCGGGACAGCTTAATACCTCCTTAAGTGAGAGTTCCTGCTTTGTAAATCCCCCTGGTGTGTGCTTTCTGGATATGTTCAGAGGCCAAGTCGAGCACTGACAGAGGCATCTCTGATTTCAGTGAAACGGCAAGCCAGATAGTCCATCTTCAAAGAGCTAGAGAGATGCGGAAGAGACACAAGTCAAAGAAAGAGACATAGGTGCTGTCTCTGTGTGTTTTTAATACATTCAACTTCAAATTTCTGTAGGAATGAATGGGAGATTTCCACAAGATTGTCAGTAAAACCTGCTCATCATAAAGTGGTATAGTTGATTGGCATTATTCTTACATGGGCTCGAATAAATTGTGACCTTTCAAAGATTTGTATTAGCTTTTTTGGTAAATCTCTAAAATATAACGCTTTTCACTAGTGTATTTTTTATCTGTGTTCACTGGAAAACCTGCCTGTGTAGCATTTCTGCAAAATTGTTATTAAGTTGTTTTTTTGCACATTTCGTGATGCTTTCAAAATGAAATATCCAGTTAGTGGTGCTAAAAGCACGATCAGTTTTATCCCAGTTTTATTAAGATTAACATAAATTTAGCTATGTTTTATGACGTTAGTGGTTGAACAAATCATTCAGAAATTAGATGTAGTGGTGCTAAAAGGTTAATGCTCTATTGCGTTTGAAAATAACCAGCTACACTAAAAACCATTTAAGTGTACACTAATCCTGCACTAAACCTAACCAATAGTGTTAACAAAAGCAAATGTAAGCTAAAAACACATTTGCTGAAGCAACCATGCCATTTTAGCTTGCTTCTACACATCTACACGTTTGAGTTGAATCATGGTCTCCAGTACCAGGTGAGATAACGAGCAAGTTTTCTACGTCAGAAAAGCCAAACATATGCAGTTGGCTTTGTGATGGAAACGTCAAAATGTATTAGTATACACATCTTGCACTATGGTAAAAGTCTTTTGAGCTCATAATATTGTATTTTCCAAGTAATGGTGTGAACACAAGTCTTTATAAATTGATAATCTGCTCCTGTACTCATAATATGTGTAAAAAGGAATCAAAGTCATTGGTGTTTTACTGCCACTAGTGTTCAAATTAGGGTGTGTTCACACCTGTAGTTTGGTTCGCTTGGTCCGGAACAAAAAAACAAACATTTCGTCCTGGTCTGCTTAACGTTCACACTGACATTTTAAGACCAAACCTAAAGGCATAGGGATATGTTCACAACCTGATTGGACAGCTTTTATTGTGTATATTTCACAACGTAATTTTTCCGAACATCCAAAACAATGCTGTGTACTGGGATAAATGTGCTCGTTGTATGTGCATAGCCTACATATGATGGTATTTTGACCAGCTAAGAACTAGTGAAGACCTTATAAAATGTGCAAAGGTGTCAAAACAGCGGCAGGAATCCCTCCGTCACACAAACCCAGATCTGCTGTGAGGAGATGCGGTTCTGATGCCTGTACCAAACTGTGATGGGCAACATCACGACTATGATGAGAAAAAAACAGGAATGGTTGAACATTCTGTCCTTTTAAGGGTCACATGTTGTGACATCATGTCCTGTTTTTGGTTCATTTACATGTCTTTGGTCCCATCTTTTCAGCGTCTCGGTCCTCTTGTTTGATGTGCACCAGGGTTTAGATGGCAGCGTTCACACTTATTAATGAACCACACTAACAGAGCAATCAAACCAAACATGACAACTGTGAGCACACCCTTAGACCATTTCATTTAGATCAATACCATTTTTCCATTCCATTAAACAAGAGCAAAAGCTTGTATTATAATATGGCAGATGTCAACATTTGCTAAGGTAGGATTGGACAGTCTTAGTGAAGGGTCAATGTACTCTCAGAGCACAGACAGTAGGGGAGCGTGTAGCGAAAGTGAAATGAGCAGGTGGGTTTGTTTCTGTGCCTCTTTTCCTGTGGGTCCTGAAAAGCATGGCCCGCTTATGGGGTCGATAAGCTGCATGCATGGAGACAACACTGCCTTTATTTCTGTTTGTTGTCCGCATGTCTCAGAGTACAAGATGCACTGTGCACACATACGGTCAGCTTTCCATACAGAAAAACATTCAAGGCGCTCAAAGACATCATAAAGTGAACTGGAAAAAAATACAGTTAATCAGTGATCCATGACCAACACATCTGAAATGTGTTTGGTTTGGTAATTATCTTTATAGACAACACATTTCCTTTTTTTTTACCTTCACGTTTTCTCAATTACACACACATTCACAAAATAGAGACCTTAAGTGCCGAAGGAAACCATAGAATTCGATAAGCTGAAAGCTCAATGGACCTTGTCACACCTAAACTCTGCCAGATGTGGGTTTGAAGAGATGTGGGAAGAAAGTGAGCGAACACACCAGCCAGGCCCGGGTTCAGGGGCTAAACGAGTAGAGCCAAGTTCAAGGTAGGTGGGCTTTCCTCTCTGTGCGGTTCACAGGGGGACAAGAGCCAGGTGTGTAAGGATGTGAGTGGTTCCCTTAGTACGACACAGTGGACTGTCCAAACTAGAAGACCCCAGTAACCTATTCTATTGAAAGAATCTTCAAATATAAAGGAAAAACATGGAAGTTTGGAGACACAAAAAATAAAATAATCTGATGTCTTCTGATATCAGATGGATCCACGGCAGCTGTTTACACTGCTGTATGTCCTGAAGCAAGAAAGGAGTGTACTGTGGGAACAAGACCTTTGAGGAGATAGAGACAGAGGGAGAGGCAGATCAGCACCAGACCAGCACAGGAAGAATCACATGACCTGAAGGTCTCCAGAGATCTCTCCCCAATTCACACACATCACATTTGACGCACAACAGCAAAGCTCCCCTCGCGCTTATGCAAACGTAGATACAGCTGCAGGGAAACTACAAGTCAACAAAAACTCTTACGTCTAAATGGCTATTTCGCATGATCTGTAGAGTTTTGACAACTTTTGAGTATTGGACGTAAGCATTAATACATGGATAAAATGCTGTCACTTATCCTTATTATGCAAATGTAAAGGGTTAAAAAAAAAAGTGTTCAAAGTTAGGCATAAGAGATAAAAAAAAAAGGTAATTGAGTACAGTTTATTATACTACCATTTATCGCAAAAATAAACAATGTGGGAAAAATAGACACCCATATATTTTTTTTATGATAATGTGTACTAAATAGTTACGAAGAGACCAATTTCATTGTATTGTACTTGTTTCTATGGTGGGGCAATACTTATAGAGGTCACTAGATGGCGCTGAGCGCCGGGAGGAACTTAAAACCATTATGAGACAAGCGCTGCAGAATAAATACTGCAGTTGAGCTGAACAGAAGCTAAAGTTTTCGTCTCATTGTTTCTATATACAGGATCTAAAATCACACTCACCCCCCCTGACACTCACCAGGCCAGGGGGGCAACAATTTTGGGGGCTCGTCCGGGATTAGCGCCTTGTCCTGATGGCAGCTAATCACCAATAAATTAACCTGACGTCAAGTTCCTGGACCAACGTGCTACACCAGCGATTCCTGAGGGGAAGAGATGTCTGCTCTACAAGAACTGCGAAGGGGAATCCAGAGGCAGCTCCATCAGCTGATCAACTCCGCCAAGACAGATGTACTCCGCAAGCTGGCAGCCTCCATCAAGGATGAGGTGGAGGAAGATCTACCAGGGGATGATGCAATGGAGGTGGAACTCTATGACTTCATCGTGGACTTTTTAAAAGATGACGAGTTGGCAAGTCAAGAGGACCAAGGTATGACCCGCTTGCTAGTCTTCAACGATCTCATCACTGAACTGCAACAACCTCCAGCGGCTGCAGAAGAGCAACGTGAGTTACTGGCAGAAACTGAATCATTAGTGGCACCTTCAGTAGTGAATGTTAAGGCTGATTGATGATAGATTGATGAAGGGATATCTGAGAATTTCACAGAGGCAGAAGTAATTCGTACTGTTCTAAAGATAATTAAGCCTGGTACTTTCAAAGACATTCTGATGACCAAAGATGGGTTAAATGTAGCTGAGCTTAAGCGTTTCCTCAGGGCACACTTACAAGACAAGAGTAGTGCAGAGTTATTTCAGGAGCTTAGCAATACCAAACAACAGGACCGAGAAAGCCCACAACAGTTCATGTACCGGTTAATGGGGCTTAAACAGAGAATATTGTTTGCCTCTCAGCAAGGTAGCTCAGAGTTTCAATATGACGACAAACTTGTCCATGGGGTATTTCTTCACTCGCTGTATCAGGGGATAAGTGAAAAATATGCACATGTAAGGCGAGACCTTAAACCCCTCCTTACCAATACAAGTATAACTGATGATTTCATCTTAGAGATAATGACAAAGTCAGTTAGTGAAGAGGTTGAGAGACAGGCACGCCTAGTTCAGACACACAAAACCAAAACAGTCACAGTCAATGCCACACAACAACGGGAGAGACAACATGCAGTCCAGCCTCCAGCTGAAGTGCAAGCCAGTCTTCTTCAAACGCAAGCCGAAGTCCAGGCGAACCGCACAGCTATACACGAACTGACAGCACATGTCTCAGCCTTAGCAAAAACTATAGAGAAGGCTCTCACCCCTACAGCCAGTACTCCAGTGCCGTCACAGGCCAACCCGTTAAGTACGGTGCAACCACCCAAGTCTGCCACAAGGGGAAAATGCAAGTCATGTTTAGCTCAAGGGACTGCAAACTGCAACCACTGTTTCAGGTGTGGCCAGGAAGGGCACAGAGCTGTGGGCTGCCTGTCAAAGCCTAAGCCAGCGGGAAATGTGATGGGGTCACTGGGGAGGGACCACCAGTGACCAAACAAGAGCCAGAGTCCCCTGCTTCCGTAACCAGCCATGACTCCATAACTCCCACTCATTGTCTATCACTATCGAAACACAGAGTAAGAAAAGGAAACCATTTAGCAAAACTGATTGGCAGAAAGTGCTTGCTAACCTGTACTCTCAACGGTGTGCAGATTGATGCGCTACTAGATAGTGGAGCTCAGGTTACGATACTGGAAAAGTCCTGGCTAAAGAAACACTTACCTGACATTAAAATCCAGCCACTCACAGACCTACTACCAGATAATCCACTCAGAATCACAGCTGCTAATGGCACAGATGTACCTTTTGAAGGGTGGGCTGAAATATTGGTGGAAATCAAAAGTGTAAGACATGGTCAAGTAGCCATTAATGTACCCATGCTAGTGAGTCAGAGCTGTGTTAGTGGCCTGTTGCTAGGGTTCAATGTGATAGAGGAAATCATTTTAGAGAGTCTGGAAGAGCCAGGAAGTGTCAGTCTAAATGATTTGCTAGCAGAGGCATTAAAACTCCATCGAGATACAGCTGAAACTATTGTCTCCGTAATTAGTGATACTCCAGCCAAAAAAAAGCCTGCAAATGACACCATCAGAGTGGGGAAGAAAGGTCTTACAGTTCCAAGTAGCCAAATATGTGAACTGAAGTGTCGTGTCAGATCATGGCCACAGGGAGGAACAATGCTTTTTGAACCCACCTTAGAAAGTGTCTTACCGGAGGGATTACAACTATTTCCTGCATTAGTTGATGTGCCCGGTGGTGCCTCCAAAGCTGTGAAAATCTCCATCTGCAACTCCACCAAGCATGACATTTTTCTGCCACCAAGGACAGTCTTAGGCTGTATAGAAGAAATCGTTGACAGCAAAACCAGTCAATCTGTGTTCTCCGGCTAAGCAGCCAGCAAAGTCGAAAAGTGATACATACACATGTGTCGCACAGGTTAGCCCAAGCAGCGGTGCCAGCAACAGAACGAACAGCTCAGTAGAGTCTCACACACAAGAAAAGTGGCACCCCCCGGTCAAATTAGAACATCTTGATCAGCAGCAGCAGGAGATTGTGCGCCAGATGCTTTTCGAGGAGTCTGATGTGTTTGGCATCGGTTGTATACCCGACTTACAGCTGAAAATCAATGTGGTAGACAACAACCCAGTTCAAAGGTGCTATAACTCCATACCTAAGCCCTTATACAAGGAGGTGAAAGAGTATGTGCAGAATCTCCTAGACAGAGGTTGGATCCGCAAATCTGTGTCTTCATATTCATCTCCAGTTGTTTGTGTCCGGAAAAAGGACCAGAGTCTGCGGCTGTGTGTAGATTTCAGAGGCCTGAACCAGAAGACCATTCCAGATCGTCATCCATTGCCCCAAATCCAAGACCTGCTTGACAGTTTGGGGGGCAACACATGGTTCTCCATCCTGGATCAAGGCAGCGCGTACCACCAAGGGTTCGTGAGCGAGGAATCCAGACACCTTACAGCCTTCAGTACACCCTGGTGGTTGTATGAATGGATACGGATACCATTTGGCTTGACGAACGCACCTGCGGCTTTCCAGAGGTGTATTGAGGGTGTGTTGGAAGGTATTCGAGATGAATGCTGTGCTCCATACCTCGACGATGTGCTGTGTTACTCAACGTCTTTTGAGGATCACATACATCACCTCAGACAAGTTCTCAGTCGCATGAGAGAACACGGGATCAAACTAAGATCAACCAAGTGTGAGTTGTTTAAAAGAGAGGTTCGTTACCTCGGCTGATTGGTGTCTGGGGAAGGAGTCAAGATTGATCCACAGGATTTGGCAGCAGTGATGGCACTCAAAGAAAAAGAGCCTCGCACAGTTGGAGATGTCAAGTCCCTGCTGGGGTTTCTGGGGTACTACCGCTCCTTTATCCAAGACTTCTCTCGACTTGCTAAGCCACTGTTTGAACTGCTGCAGAAACCCACGGAAACAGACGGAAGTCACACCAAAAATCGGACAAACAAAAGTAAAGGTGGAGCTCAGAAAGTAGATAAAGGACAACTCCCATCCAGAACCCCGATCACATGGAGAGCACAGCACAGGGATGTAGTAGCCAAGCTAGTTGACATGTTGACGAATCCACCTATCTTAGCTTACCCAAACTTTAACCTCCCATTCATACTGCACACTGATGCGTCCAATGAAGGATTAGGAGCAGTGCTATATCAGCGCCAGGACAACAAGTTGCGGGTCATTGGGTATGGTTCCAGAACTCTTACACCTGCCGAGAGAAATTACCACCTCCACTCCGTAAAATTTGATTTCTTGGCTCTCAAGTGGGCCATTTGTGATAAGTTTCGTGATTACTTGTATTATGCTCCAACATTCAAAGTTTTCACGGATAATAACCCTTTGACATATGTCCTTAGCACTGCCAGACTAAATGCCGTTGGACACAGATGGGTTGGTGAACTGGCCGACTTTCACTTCGATATTAAGTACAGGCCAGGGAAGATGAACACTGACGCAGATACACTGTCAAGGTATCCTGCGAAACTTCAGGATGGCATGAAAGACCACACGGAGACCATGTCACCTGAGGTTGTGTCTGCGGTATGGCAAGGCAGCAAAGCCCTTCAAGAAGGTGACGTACCTTGGGTTGCAGCCTTGCAGCTGGATGGTGGAAGTGCAGAGGTTGTGCCATCTGTGAGTATTTCCAGTGTTCCATCAGAAAACATCCGGGCAGCACAGCAAGAGGAATCTGCTATCTCAGAAGTTGTTTCCCTAAAACTTCAAAACTGGATTCCCAACAAAATGGACAAAAGAAACATGAGGAAAGAGACCAGGAGACTGCTGTATGAATGGAATAAGTTAGAAGTGGATGACGGGATTCTCTATAGGCGGACTGAACAACACAGGCAGCTCGTCCTCCCTGAGAAGTGGAAACCCATGGTGTTTAAGACCCTGCACAATGACATGGGACATGTTGGTGCAGAGAAAGTATCTCATCTCGTCCGCGAGAGGTTTTATTGGCCAAATATGCAGCAGGATATAGAGGACTATGTAAACAAAAGATGCAGCTGCATTAAACAGAAACGCCCAAATCTTCCACAGAGAGTGCCCATGGGACACATATCCACAAGCAGTCCATTTGAGTTGGTGTGCATCGACTATCTCCACCTGGAGCAAAGTCAAGGCTATGAGTACATCTTGGTCCTCATTGACCACTTCACACGCTTTGCTCAAGCATACCCAACAAGGAACAAATCAGGAAAAACAGCAGCCGATAAGATATTTCAAGACTTCATCCCTCGCTATGGTTATCCTGAGAAGCTCCATCATGATCAGGGGAAGGAGTTTGAGAACAGTTTGTTCAACAGGTTACAGCAGCTGGCTGGTATTGGCCATTCACGAACCACACCGTACCACCCACAAGGTAATCCCATGGAGAGACTGAACCGCACGCTTCTGCAGATGATGCGTACCCTGGAAGAGGAAAAAAGAGTCAGTGGAAAGATCACCTGCCCCATGTCGTGCACGCCTACAACTGCACAAGGCATGAGGCCACCGGCTTTTCCCCATTCTTCCTCTTATATGGTCGACCTCCACGCTTACCTGTTGACTTACTGTTCACACCAAAGACAGAGCCTGAGTCATCTGATCGACAGACATATGCACAGAAGTGGGCAAAGAGGATGTGTTCCGCATATGAAATTGCTGCAAACAACAGTGAAAAATCATCAGCCAAAGGAAAGAGTCAGTATGACAGAGCAGTCAGGGGTGTTCTTCTTCAGCCAGGCGACCGAGTGCTGGTAAAAAACCTGTCAGAGAGAGGCGGGCCTGGAAAGTTACGGGCTTACTGGGAGCAGACAGTACACCGTGTTGTGGAGAGAGTTGATAATGGACCAGTTTATAAGGTGCAACCTGAGAAGGGACCCAAAACTTACTTTTGCCGGTGAACGAACTGCCACTGGAGGAAACACTTCCTGCACCATGTTCAAAAGGAAAAACAAAGTAAAAAAAACAGAAACAAGCCATTGCAGATACTCATGAAGAAAACACAGACAGCTCTGATAAGGAATACACTTACCAGCAGATTACATGCTACAGGTTAGTGAGATCCCAACAGGCAGAGCATCATCAAGCAGTGCATCATCCTCAGACTGATCAAAGGCTAAGGGCTGAAGCTCGTGAGTTTCACTCTACTGTCAGAGAGGGCATAGACACCCAGGATCATGTTCAGAACACATCACACACACAGGACAGAGCTCTTGAGGATTTCAGAGTGGAGGATGAACATCAAGTGGAGGAAGAGCAACAGGACAGGTCGCAAGTGGACATGGCAGTGGGGGAGGATGAACACCAATTGGAGGTGGAGGCAGTCAGAAGATCCCAAAGGATAGCCAAGCCAAAGAAACTGTTCACCTATGGTATACTGGGACAGCCATCTTATCAGCAGCAGAATGCAGGGGTAAACTCATTACTGTCAAGCTACCCTCTCCAAAGTAATCTCAATACTGTCCCTCTTCCGTACTTCACATATCCACACCTTTACTATTACAACTGCTTCACCCATGCATACTGACATATCACAGACTCACGTACATCTTAAGACATACAGTCAAATGTCAGGAGACATTAAAAAAAACAGGGGAGAGTGTTAAGGGTTAAAAAAAAGGGTTCAAAGTTAGGCATAAGAGATAAAAAAAAAAAAAAGGTAATTGAGTACAGTTTATTATACTACCATTTATCGCAAAAATAAACAATGTGGGAAAAATAGACACCCATATATTTTTTTTTATGATAATGTGTACTAAATAGTTACGAAGAGACCAATTTCATTGTATTGTACTTGTTACTATGGTGGGGCGATACTTATAGAGGTCACTAGATGGCGCTGAGCGCCGGGAGGAACTTAAAACCCTTATGAGACAAGCGTTGCAGAATAAATACTGCAGTTGAGCTGAACAGAAGCTAAAGTTTTCGTCTCATTGTTTCTATATACAGGATCTAAAATCACACTCACCCCCCCGACACTCACCAGGCCAGGGGGGCAACACAAACCACTTAATTACAAAGCATGACTGTTGAACACAAATCATGCAAAGTAAAACAGATTTCTGAAATGCTTCTACATAATGTGTCCTAAATGGAACCCTAGGCCCTAGCGATCTTCCTCAAGTCCACGCTTTCATAATGTAACGCCTCTTTAACTGTTGGGTAGAAGTCTGCTGTGGAGCTCACGGGCTTGGCAAAAGTGCAAATTGAGGGCACATATCAGCCGCAAAGTGGGCGCTTGCGAGCACTCTTCTGAAACCCAAAATGACAAATGGGACACCCTATAGTCTTATGGACTAAACGGACATGCGGCGGCCATTGTTAGTCCACAAGACCACAAGTGCACATGAAGTGTGCCATTTGGGACAGGGCCTTAGAATTGTGTGACAATGTTTGTAACAGCTTTTAAGCTGGAAAATTGTCCTTTTAATGGACTCCAAATATTAACTACTGGTTTCCTATTTATATATAAAACATTATTGACTTGTATTGACTGATTTATTGATCAGTAACTCTGCATTCTTGTAAAAATTTAAACAGAAAGCCTTTTCAACTGATATAGTTTCATTTAATTTAATAATTTAATTTATGGTGAACGTCCAGCATCTGGGCCACATTATATGGGTCAAGTTATTTAAAAAATACATGTGGACCTGCTGACGTGGCTGTAGTTTTTGTTCAAAGCAAACATGAGAATGTGAAAGAAATTGTTGATCTCCTGGGGTTTTCACTTTCAACAGTCTTGACAGTTTAGAGAAAATGGTGTGAAAGACAACAAACATTCAGGGAGTGGCAGTTCTGTCGGTGTAAACACCTTGTTGGTGAGAAATGCCAGAGGAGGATGGCCAGATTGTTTCAAGCTGACAGGAAGGTGAAAGTAAATGAAAAAACTGTGTTACAACACATCGGTTTCCCCTCAACTCAGAAGAGGAAACTAAACTGAGAACAAACTCGCTTAAATCAGAGAGTAGAAGATTGGACACACGTCAAACAGGATCACATCTTGTTGTAAACAACATGACTCTATGTATCCATCCTGTCTTATGTCAATGGTTCAGGCTGGTGGTAAAAGTGTAATGGTATTTGGAATATTTTCTTGATGAACAGTATGCCCCTGAAACCAAATGAGCATGATTAAATAACCACGTGCATCTTTTTATGGTCACATAAGGCATCTTGTAATGGCTTATTCCAGCAAGATAACAAATCAAGGCACACATCATATCAGGCTGGTTTCATGAACATGACAACGAGTCCGTTGTACTTTAGTGCAGTGGTGTGCGGTCCATTTAAGCTGCGAATGCCCTGCATACCCAAGCCATTCGAGGACTCGCTAATAAATAATAACATTATAAATTACTATAAATTCCATTATTTGAGGTGTACCATAAAGTTTACATGATAATATTTTGGTTATAGGTATGTAACTGTCATTTATTTATTTACCAAACAACGGTAATTTTCTTACCACTGCGGATCCACAACAGCTTTGGCGCCTATGCTCTGTTGTTACTGTATGTATTGTCATCATTGTCCCTCGTTCTCATTGGTTTGCTGGCATACAGGGATTTCATGCGGAGAGAGAGCTGTCCGCGAATCACTCACCCAAGTGGAAAATTGTGCTGCCAGATCTCAGACACTGAAAATCACATTGTATTTGATAGAAAACCTACTAGACTAAATCAAATGAAAAAAAGTTATAAGTGAAACAATTTTATAGTATTAATTTTCTCCATAGGGAGATTTATTTTTTACGAAAACGTATAAACTGTCAAAGACAGACCTACTGTAAGTAATAATGCAAACATTTTGCGAGAGAACGCAAAAGCATTGACTTATTGATCCTTATTTATTGGTTATTATTTTTAATTAGTTATTTTTTTCCACCACCATGTCCTCTTAGATAATGTTTAAAGGTGAAGTTTGTAGTTTCTGCGACACTAATGGCACCTAGTGGAATTACAAATATACGCATATTTTGCAAATGTCCCCACATCGGGCGCTTTTTTGACATAACGCACCACCCAGTACACCCGGTTAAAGAAGTCACCGCTCACTGCTATAGTGGCCTCCACAGTCAATCCATCTCAGTCTAATATGGATGGAAGAGTCGTAGTATGAATGCACAGCAAACACATCTGCTTTCACCATAGACCAGAATCTCTCAATTCTGTGTGCCCCAATCAGAATGTTTATGCACTTTTCTACACCATTTTGTTGTATAAATAGTAGTGGGAGAAAAAAAAATATTCTTTGTGATTCTCTCTTCAACGATTCTGAATCGGAACATTTATTCTGAGCATAGTTTTCCAAATATGCGTGATGGCATTTGGGTGTCCTAGACAAAATTGTATTCTGCTTGCTGTCAATTACACATACAAACCCAGACAGCAATTGCTGATTTCACACGTACCAGATGTGGGCCGGCTCTGGCACGACACGTTGTTGCTGTCTCGGAAACCAACGAACAAGTATATAAACTTGCATAAGATTTCAAGGTTGAACTTAAATAATAATGGCAATCGCGTGCTTTATTGTGTTGTATGCTTGTATGTTTGACAAGTTGTATGCTTGTACGGCTATTTGTGTGGAAATGCTGATTGCTGTTACTGAATTAATGTGCTGATGTTTTGCCGTTCATTGTTGCTTTGCATGGCTTGTGTCCTGTGCTGAGAATTCTTCTTTTGATGTTATTGCTGTCTTTATGGAGTTATGAGGTCCTTGTAATGTACTTTTTATTATTTTGAAGGTTTCAAAAGCATCTTGCCAAAGGACTGCAGTTGAAAATTAGCCAGCTGGCTAACACTTGCACATTTACAGAAATGAATGTGTGTTGTCCTTATAAAATAAAGAAAGAAATAATTAATGTAAACACAGTCAGTTAGCTATATTTAGTTAGCTGATGATTTTTAACATAACTTAATGTAAGTATGAAGTATACTTTATAATAAACTTTTATTATTTCTTAGAATTTTTTTTAAAATAAAACCTTCTATACTAACCCGATGAAACAGAAGTAGAGACAGAACTTTTCTTCCATGTTGTGACATCAAAGTGTACCTTATCGAAAAAGAAAATTTGGTTATATGTGTTGGTTGTTGATTGGATTTTGAGAGTTACAGTCAAAAGTGAGTAAAAACTTATAGCTGGTGGTAAGAAAGGGCTGGAAAAATTACGAGATTTGGAAAAATAGAAACCTATAGATTAATCGTTCACAGTTACATTGGCGATATCAAAATATTGGATGAATTTTCATTTCATGCTAAAAAAAAACGTTTGTCAGCAAATTCAAAATCAATGTGGTGTGACCAACAATACACAGGTGGTGCGACCAACAAGCAGAAACCTTTAGAAAAATATAAAACAGGAACTCTTCCTTTAAGATTATGCAGCAAAACCATGGTATGGATAAGTACTGACCTGACTTTAGCATTTACCCGTTTTATGTTGTGGCAGTGATGCTTCAGCAAAGATGTCCGATTTACCAGCTGACTGGGGGCAACATGTGCACATCAAGGAGATCCTGCAAGATGAGAAGGATCTCCAAAATCACTTGTCTTGCCACCACATCTACTACAGCTGTGAAGCTGCATACAATAAAGAAAAGTGCTTGCATGATCTCATATAAAAGTGGAGCAAGCCGAGTCCTTTGATGTTCTTCTTGTTGTGCTGCATGGGGCGCACATGGCCAGCTCATGAGCATGACTATTAAAGCTCTGTGAGAGCTGAGAGGCCCTGTCGGCTCAGGCTTCTTTGCTGTTATGTCTATCACTCAAACACTTTCATGCGGGTTTCCCCATCCCGTCAGCCTACGTCTGGGGTCACTGCACTTTCCACAATGCCTCCCTTCCACATCAAACCCAACCAGCAGGATATATCCTCTCTCTCGTCTCTTCTCCGGCAAAGGAACGAAGGTGGGGGATACCTTGCTTCTGGGTGATGACAGTGAGGGTCTCCAGGTCTTTGAAATGTGATCTGAGCCCCTGCAGACATGCCACTGTGATTTACAGTTAATGAAGATCCTCTTTGGGTGGTGTGCAATGCTGTGCATTTGAATTCGGCATTAAAAATTCTGAGCTTATAGATTTCCCTGCCAAACCTGGTTTTAACCAGCAGGGCCAACTTCACCAATTAAAACCCAAATTACTTCTAGCCATGTTCAAGGAGGAGATGTCTATTTCTGTGAGCCACATGAAATCAGTGTTTCTGATTTCATTTTACAGGGATCATGTCACGTATCACATTACACCAGATAACAGCTGTGCATCTGATGCTTGTAAAGCATCAAATGCTACAGCAAGTGATATCTGAATAACTAAGGGGAAAATATGTTGGGCATTCACTAACTACCATATAAAGTCACAGGATGTCATGAGCTTCCAGGCAAAATCTGGAGCATATAACATCAATTCTTTTTAGTGTGCAAGTTTGCATCTGTATGAAAAACATGACTGCTAGATATCTACAAAAATAGTGCAAAAAGACAAGTCTGTGTCTTAAAGAAATTGTTTCAGAAATATATTACAATTATTCAGTAGGATGTACTTCTCAAAGTAATAATAACCATGATAAAATTCTTAAAACTTTAAGAAATATCAAAATTTTGATTTCATGTTTTAATTTTAATGATGTTTTATTAAAGTTTGGGAGGAGCATGTTCAGATAATCTACCTTAATCGATTATTCCAATCCCATTCAGGGATATGAGGGAGTACTCTGGGTTTGAGCCAATTCTGAACTTGGAGCCATCCTCTCTGACATAACGGCAAATTTGCATAGTCTCTACTAACCAAACCCTTAATAACTATCTAATTATATGTAAGCGTGAACTCATAAAACAGTTGCAGCACATTGTTTTCTAATTAAAAAAAATAATAATAATAATTAAAATTTGTAATATTAAAATTGTTTTATATCCTTAGTTGTGTCACGTTCAGATCCAAAGAAGATGATAAAAGTATCCAAAAAGTTTTTTTTTAAACAAAACACAGATAATTGCACTGATGACGAGCAAATGAAACAGCGTGTTACACAGGGACAATACCCGACAATGAATTGAACATAAGGAGGAACTTAAATACACAGTGATGATGGTGACTAAATAAATAACAAACAGGTGTGATGATTGAATGAGCGCCCATGGTAACTAAAGACTGTCTGGAAACTAGGAACAAAGGAAACAGGAAACAAAGATGTGCAAACTAAAAGTACATGAAAATGAAACTAAACACCAATAGAACGTGACAATTTTAATTGTCACCATTTTTGAGAATTGTTATGCCCCATCTAGGAAAAAGTGTGCAACATGAATATGGTACAATGATGAATTTCTTGTCTTAATTTGGGACACATTCGATTTAGGCTGAATGGGCCAAAATATCAAAAATTGAAAAGGCCAAATTTTTCCAAATTTGTCCAAAATCAGCGTCAGAAAACAGGCAAAGGGGTCAAACACACCGACAAAGTTCCTCAGATACAAACAATATTCAATTTAAACAAACAAGCAATATTCACATTCTCTAATACTCTTGACACATTCAAACTCTCCTAACACACACACACATGCGCGCACACACACACACACACACACACACGCACACGCGCACACACACACACACACACACACACACACACACACACACACACACACACACACACACACACACACACAAATTCTGCACAACACAATCGGAACTCTCTCTGCTTAGAACACAAAATGTCTCTAGAGGAAGTGATGATGTGTTTTTTAAAGTACTGTGCACCAATCAGGACATAGCATCAATCAGCCTGCAGGAACCAATCAGACGACATTCCTAGACAGACACACACAAAACAACAGAAGCAAAAAGAAAGACACTAACCACAAAAGACACAAACCATAGGTTCGTGGGATTTGCATCAAATCATAAATCTAGAAAAATTAAGCCAAACGGAAAATTTGGAAAAAAAAAAAATGTTCATACAGCCTTAAAAATTTAACTTTTGTTAATTTTTTAATACATTGTTGTTAAATTCTGTTAAATAGGTTGATAATTTATGATTTTAATAAACTAGACATGCTTAATGATTATTACAATGTAACTATTAAAATAGAATACAGAACATTTAAAACAGGGAAACAGTTTGGGGGGGGGGGGGGATTTCATATGGCCCTAATTATGGTACCTCAGTTTGAGGATGGGGGAAGAATCATAAAAAAAATAAAAAGATCTTCTGGGATTTGTATTCTAATATCAGAAGAGGTTCACCCAGTAGATAGAGCAATCACCTTCCATTCCTCCTCAAACCTCCCCAGGGTTTCTCCAGAAGAGCAGCTGCTTCCTGTCTGAGGGAAAGGCATCCAGCCACGCTGAGTTAGCCATCTCAGCGACAATAAATCACCATCCATTCAGCAAAGCTGCAAAGCTTCTCCCATGCACTCATTCTCCTCTCACAACTCGTAAAATCACTGCCCTACAAAACTGGTGTCATGTGCCCAATATGTTTTCCATTATGATGCAAATAATTGTGTCAACCACTATAAACATTACAGTGTTGAGTCAGGTTTGGGAGGAAGCAACGGGCACAACCCTCTGAATACAATGGCGGGGTCATGGCATGTACCCTAGACGTAGAGACCATAAGTTTCTTAACTAGGGTCTTGCAACTCTTACATGAAAAAGATTATGGTTGCCAGTGACCTCACTGCACTGTCTTCTGCAGAGTCATTGTGTCTGAGATGAGACTGCCCCCTACTGCCTTACTGCTCAACTGCACCCAAGGGTCTCATAATTATATAGCTATTGCTCAATCTCTGAATTGTTTCTCAATCACCCGCTAACTCATAGACATGGTTTCCTTTCCACTGGTCTCTTTATGATATCATAATATTTATATGGGTCTCCTCTTGAGGCTACAAGTGGTTTGTTCCTCCTGGTCTGCAAAATCAGAGACCTACTATAAAATTCACAGCATCTAGGTCAGAAAGAGGTAAAAATATTCATATGTATCCATAATCCTGCCACAAAACCCACATCCACAATGAGACAGGACACTGTCCTAATCAACTGATTTGGACCAGCACTAGCATCATGTGTGGTTTTATTCTATGGGATCAGATATGGGTTTGGGATTTAGGGCTACAAAGGGATAAAATATTAGGCTTGGATATTAGGGCTTGAAATTAGGCGTAGAGATAAGGATTAGGATTTGAAGGCTGAGATGAGGGGTTGGGGTTAAAAACACAGTGTAACCGAAGTAGCAACAGATCGTTTCTTCCGCACTGTGACACATCCGAGTGAAACGAATTATCGAAAGAGAGATACATTTTTCTCTTTTTCGATAATTCGTTTCACTCGGATGTGTCACAATGCGGAAGAAACGGTCTGTTGCTACTTCGGTTACATTGTGTTTTTAACCCCAACCCCTCATCTCAGCCTTCAAATCCTATTACTAATGCACTTTGCAGCTTTGGACAAGGACTTGGCTCTACCCATCATTGTTGATTGGATGGAGGGAGATCTAAATGTGATCTTTGATGTTGATTGTAAGAAATACATTTCCATTTTATATTAGCTTTAAGAGTAAAGGTTAGGAATTTGGTTTAAGGTTAGTGACTTGAGTTAAAGGTTGGAAGCATGGATGACAATTAGGACAGGAATAGTTGGAATCAGGAAACTTCCAGGCATCAAACAGTTGGTGTAGCTGGTATGGAATAGTAATTATAGTAGTACATAATTTAAGGTATTGTGACAGAATCCAAAAACAAATGCAGTGGTAGGACTATTTCAAGAACTGAGAAACCTCTTTTCTCTGAATCCTTGAGCGTGACTGAATGTTCTAGGCAATTCATCCAATTCCCATTAAATTTGGTGTGTATTTAGAGACAAATCTTACAGAGTTATGAAAAGAATTTGGATTTGCCAAATCCTTTGGCAGATATGAGTCATGACTGTGGCCCATCATCTCTAAATGGCCTGTATGTTGTTAGCATAATGTCTAAACTTCACAACTTTATATTCATAACACAGACTCAAAGACAATCTAAGGACACAGCATAAATTGGATCTCGTCTTTCTATCTGTTGTGGCCATTTTGTCCACTTTTCCAATCTGCTTAGACCTTACGGTTATTGTTTATGGCTATATTTACATTTTTTTAAGGTTAGTTAGGGTGAGGGTCAGAGTTTAGTTGGTCATTTATGACTACTTTTCAACTAAAGGAATTGAAGAAGACAGATTGCCGCTCTGGGGATGTGCTGAAGATGATGAGTCAATTGAAATACAATGGACATGAAGCAGCTGTTTGCATTCATGTTCATTTCCTCATAGGTGGAACGCAGCAGCCATAAAAGCACTGAAGAATGTCCATCAGCTCCACCCTGCATATTCCTGCACACTTATTCCCTTAGCCACAGCATGCAAGGACACTTAACTTGCTCTGTGTGCGCGCGTGCAAGTCACACATCTGGTGTCCATTCGAGGCCTTATTCGTGTAGAAAAATGATATAGTTTATCATTAAGATGGATGCGAGGTCGACAGTCCACTTCATCTGGCAAACTTCACATTTTTGCTTAGCACTCGGTCTTCAATAAATCCACATAGTGTGATGGGGATTAGTGAGATGATGTCTCTTCAGTGATGAAAGCTTATCAAATTATTTGTTTCAATTATTCCATCCATCATGTAATACTTAAGTTGCATAATTTATCTCCTCCTTCCTCCAGAGTAGAGAAAAGGAAGCCTGAGGACCAAAACTAACATTTTGCCTTGACAGAACACAGAGTATTTATTAGCAGAGCATATAAAAACAGATACAATTTCAAAGGGTTCTGCACGCCTCATTTAAGACCTGTAGCCTGTGCGTAATATTAGCCTAATAGCCTTGTAACTTGTAGCCTTGATATATGTGTTCTGCTGAGTGAAAACAGTACTACAAGGTCAGTACTCACACACTTTGTCATGTGCTTTTTGCCATAAATATGAAATGATTCTTTCATATTTATGCCATCCATGTTTCATTTATTCACATTCATTTTACAGTTCTCTATGTCAACAATTGTCTAATTTGTTTATTTTTTACTCAAGCTGTTTTAGTGGAAACATAACAGATCTCCTGAGATATTAAAGAGCACCCAAGAGAAAAAAACCTATACCAAAAAATGTATTTCATACTAAGTATACTACAAATCTATTAACATATTTACTGATATTGCTTGTGACTTACTGATATAAATATACTAATTAAACTTATTTAGAGTACTTCTTTATTGCACAATGCATATTTCTTAATTTTAAGCCTATCAAAACACTCACCGCACTCTCCCAGCTTAATTAGGTGCTGAGACCTATATATCATATCATTTTGCATTTTAATTTTAAGCCTAAAATGTGTTTAATATCACTGTTAATATCACCTGTGAAACTAACAGGTGTGTATCATAGGGAAAAAAAATGACCAATTTAGCAGACTTCAAGTATACCAATTTATTATACCAAAAGTACAATTTCAGGGTATTTATATTAATATCTATATTATATTAAGTACATAAATATGTAAATGTATTTGTAGTATACTTAACATAAAATAAATGCATTTGAAATACATTTTAGTATATTTGTTTTTCACTAAGGCAATCTCTTGGCAATAAACTTATGAGCCTCATAAAAAGTTTGTTATGCTTTTAAGTATATGTGAGAGGACATGTACATCGACTGAGTTGTGACGCACGACTGCCACACAAATGCCTTTGACGGTTGATGGCTAGATTGCGTGAGGGTGCAGAAAGTATTGGCCATGCAGAAGAGAGTCAGCCTAACCTCCAAAGCCACTCAGCATGATAATTTTGACGTAGTTTCCAGAACGTTCCCATTTCATTCATTCTGCTGGTAATTATTCATTTGAACAGAACTGCTGGCCTGAAAAGAGGAACAGAAGCTGCTGCCAGAGTCAGGGATGGCAAAAACCTAAGCTAGTCTACACCTAATTTGTCTTTTAAAAGGCTGACAGTGGTCGACAGAAAATATAACCGGCTGCAAATACGCAGAGTTTGCGTGGAACTCAGGTATGCCACAACATCACGTGACCAATAACACGGGAATGTTGTCAAACACTGCTGAATGGGTGGCCATAGATTCATTATGCGACTAGTGATGCATCATGCATGCAATTAACACAAACCTCTCTCTCGCCCTCATTGGTTTTCTGTTCCCTTCTTGGGCAAAGATAAAGGGAGCTATGTGTGCATCTGCGTGGTTGTACATTTGTGTTTGTGAACAAGAGGCAGGAAACAAAGGCATCAGGCAGTTACTATGGGGTGATGCTGGCTCACAGGGTGACAGGGAGAGGCATAGTGTGGGATACAAACACTTGTTCAGAAAGGATCGAGAGAGAGTTAGAGAGGGAAGAATGAGAGATGGAGGAAAAAGGAGGGGGCTCCAGAGGAGATGCTGCCAGTCGGCACGTACACCCCAGTCTCAGGGAGCGAGTGGATGGGAGTGAGTGGTCCTGGCAAAGTCTCCCGGCACTCGCGTACAGCGGCCACCCCACACCGTGTCATAGAAGGGCAAGAATGTTCATTGTGCCCAATATGAATGTAATCATTCAGTCTTACCCTGGGTTGGGAACTTCAAGTTGATTAAGAAAGTCCTTTTCAATGGTCTTTTCTGGTTTATAAATTCTTGTACTTGGCTTTAATGTATTCCCCACTTCGTTCCACATGAGTGGAGTGTCCTTCAGTGCAGCTATTTTGTCTCCTTGATAGTGACAGCACCTTTTAATGCATCTCTAGATAATGGAACCACTGTGTCTTCAAAGGGAATAACTAAAAATGGACATTGCCAGCATGACAACTTTACAATTGACAAAGTCAGCATCCGAAGGACACTACACAGTCCTGGTTAAGAGTATCAAGTATCACAAGTGTCACTGTCTGGATCTAACAACAAAAACTCTTCCCTCACAAGATTTCACAGGAGACACATTTGAGATGCGTCATGCAGAACACCAGAGATGGATCGTAGGTGTAAACTGAACCTTTGTCTCAACCCAGGCTCAATATAAATATGTGATTCTGCCTACATTTCTCCATAACCTGAAATATGTTGCTCTGAGTAATTTTTGCTGCACTTTTCAGGTTACACATTCACAACAGGCACTACAAGCGATATCATTTTTCTCCACTGCAGATGCGGGTTTATTAAACAGCCCAGTGTCATATTTTTTTTGCCTGTGGCTACAGAATTATATTGCTTTGCTTGCAGCAGGTTTCACAGAAGTTTCCAACTGAAATGTCCAGTGATTTGCTAAATAGCATGTTCAAGTTTCTACAAAACAGTTAAATGTGATTGTGTCAGTGTTTTAATTACATTGGTTGTTGTACGTATCACAGAAGTTTGGAAATGAAATGTCCAGTGAGTGGTGCTAAAAGGTTAATACTCTATCATGTTTGAAAGTAACAAACCACCTACACTAAACTGATAGTTTTATCAAAAGAAAACTTGAGAGTGCTGTTCAAGCTTTCTTCTTTGAGCTCTTTTGTGCAGTGTCGTGACTCCTGTTTTAACAGACTCATACCTGTTCTAGGTGAGATACCGAGCAAGTTTACTGCATCTAGTTACTGAGCTAGTTATGTGATGCAAATGTCAAAATGTATTAGTTTACAAATCGAGTGTTTTGAGGTCATAACATGGTATTATGCAAGGAACTCAATCAATAATCTGCCCCTGTAATCATAATTTGTGTGAAAAGGATTAAAAACTTCCTCTAGTTTCCATTTCACAAATGTAGGCAGCCATGAGGCTGAGTTCCTTTGTCTTTGCTCTAAGCTGGGGGTCTCTCATTCACCATAATCTATGGTAAGTTTCTGTTTTAGGATTAATGTGCATGTAGCCAGTTATGTTGAATCAGTCCTAGTGGGACAAGCCTTGACATCCTTTTTTAGGGTCATGTAAGAGAGGCCTCATTAAGTCTCTTGACTGCTGGCCTTCTTGTTGTGTAAACCTCGTACAGGAGTTTCTTTTGGAAAAGGGTTGTGTTTTATGTGTATTTTCTATATTTAAGAACATTAATCTAATACCATCTAACTCACTATTTGTTTCTCTGATGGCGTGATACTATAAAGACTGGGGTGAAAGGTTCTCCCCCATTTCTTTCTTACCCTGACATTAAAACATTGTCCCATTGTTCTGCATGGCTTGCTGTGAAATGCCAAGGAATCTCTTTTCAGCCAACCCAAATTCCATCTAATTCTGCTAATGCCCATAACATTGGACTTTTGGTAGCGTAGTGCCATTTGAATATCAAAGCCCATGAGAAGATTGCCAGACACTATAGCTCTGTTCCAAAACCTAGTGAGCTCCCTCACAGTCTACAGACAACATAAGCAGCTGCCTTTTCTGGCAGCATCTTAATAGAAAAAGTAATATCATAAGTTACTGATTTAAAACTCTACACAGGCAGGAATTGAAACATGGTAGACTTGGCTTAAGACCCCAATATCCTCACAGTAAAGTTGTTTTTTGTTCTTTGCTACGACGTAAAAATACTTTTTGGTGGTATACTTTTAGCAAACATCAGCGTTTAGATGAATATGTGAATATTTGTTTTGTTTTTTTTAATCTTGTTGTACAGATTTAACTTAAATTTACAGTAAAAAAAAAATAAATAAATAAATTTCATTAACTGATATGTTAATTGTTAATCTATTGAAGTACTAACATCTGTTTTGTACATTTGTAATACAATGACAACCACCAATAACTTGTGGTGAATCAAAGCCTATCACAAGCAGCTTTTCCACAAGCTGAGAAGGTAAATACTAATATGTAAGGTGCACAGTGTCATTCACACAAATACTAAACAACACACATGACATTAAGAAAATGCAATAAACAATAATTTAACAACTTTGGATGTAACATAAACCCTACATAACTGATTAGAAAAAACTACCAAAAACTAAGAAGTAACAGTTATTTCCATGAAATTACATCAAATGTGAAGCGTCACGCAGGGACAAACAAAAACTGTAAAAAAAATTACAAAAACTCTACATTTAACAGTATTTTAATGTAAAATGACATTAAATGTATGGTTAGATCTATTACAGTTATTCACCGTAAATAGTACGGAAACTTTCTGTTAACCAATAAACAGTTTTTTAACATAGTTCAATTTGACAAAATATTTTGACGTCTGAGCGACAGGCATAAGGGGATGATCAACAGAACGCGTTTTTTGCTCTTAAAAACACGAGATGCGCATAACAGTATCCAACTGCAGAGTGGAAAAGAAGGCTGGGACTCGAGCACAACGCGCTTAAAAAGTTGCGGGTCGTGGCGCAACGGTCAAAGATGTCCATCCAGCACATATTTACATAAACTATTAAAAGCAGCAGATCTTACTGCAAACAGTGCAGAGTAATCACAGCATCTACATAAGGACTGATTAGCCCAGAGCAGACTTCTTACGTCAGCATAATAATAATAATAAGACTTTCGTCCTCTTTGGAGAAATTGTGTCTTATAATTAATTCCATTATATATGTAATATAGGTTATGTAGGCAGCATTATTAAGTTACCTAACTTTTGAAAATGCCTTCATGTCTGGAGCATATCTCTGATGGTTTAAAATGCAGCCTATGGTGGTGGGTTTTTTGGGGGGGATTCTGCTAATGGAACATAAGAACAATGTGTGCCTTGTCTTTGGGGCAGTGCTATTTTTTGCATTTCATTGTTTACTCTCTAAACTTGGAGTTTGTTAATTAAAAAAGGCTTTGCCACCCCCATTATGGTTGAACAGCATGGCCTACTTGGCTCAGCTTTCACTACCCACTCAAGGTTGATATGTTTCTCCTTAACACAGAAAACTCATTACTTTTACGTCAGCATATGAAAAGAGGCCCTATCTGTTTGGGGATCAATGAATCAGACACAATTTCTTCAAAGAGGGCAAAAGTTTTGTATGAACATATGGCATGGCAAAAGAAACTCAAAGCTATCTACATTTCAGATAAAACAATTACATTTCAAAGCAAACCCTACCATCAGGCATCATATTTAAAGGTCTTTGGGGGAAAAATATGCCTTGATATTTTATGCACATAATGTCCTATGTCAAATGTGTGTCGAGAGATGAAACCCAAAGTGGACAATGTTTTAAAAGTGAACAGCATAATGTCACACATTTTGAATGATCCTTGTTTCTCAGGAGTGTAAATGGACCTCTTATAGCTGTTCAAAAACCTTTTTATTCCATGGATTATGCTAAACTATAGCCCATCCTCACAGGACCACAAGAAACAGGTCAACCAAGGATAAGTAAGTTAAATGATGACTCTACAACAGAAAGAAAAAAAAAAGTAAAAACTAGGGGCCAGATTCCCAAAAAATCTTCTTAAGAAAGAAAACATTTCTTAAGATAAAAACGTTTGAAGAATGATCCAAAGTGTCATTCTTAAAAATAATTAAAATTTCAGATGAATTCTTAAGAAGTTCTGAAATATTTTATATTTTATTTCTTAAGAAGAACACCTGCCAATTTTTGTAATTGTTCTGTATGTCATCTTTTTGTGTTGCCTGCAGTTTTAATGCTTAATATAAGTAGTGAATTCCAGTGAATTCATTAAACATCTTACCTTTGGACATTTAAGACAAGTTAGAGGTTATCCTCACATGAGATTATTATGAGGATTTTTTTTTTTTTAAATAATATTCTTTACAGGAATGTAATTTCTTCTTAAGTTTTGTCTCAGAACAATCTTCAAGGAAAAAAAAAGATAAGAGCATTCTTAAGAAATGTTTTTGGGAAGACAAAATATTCTCAACTTTATGATTAAGTTAAAAATTCTTTATTCTTAAGAATGTTTTCTGAATCCAGCCCTAGGTTGTTCCTAAAAATACTTTTGAAAGTCACTGACAAGGAAAGGATCAGCCCATGAGTAACTGGCAATGTTTCCAATACTCCACTGTCAATCGCAAAATCGCATATGATTCCAAGCGGCTTCAAATTTCAGTCAGCAACTGAATGAGGTTGATCAATGATTGTGAATGATTAGCTCGATGGTGTTTTAAGCCCCCAATGGCTCCTTAGAGGCAGCTAACCCTACCCTAAACCTTAAACCTACCCATCCCCTCGCTGCCTGGAAGGCGCCGTTGGGGGCATAAAACACCAAACACCGAATGATTATATCTACTTAATAAATTACAATCAAACTGTTATCTAAACATCTTATGTAAATCTGTAGCATTCTTGGATATATCATTACCTTTAATTCTGAAACATCTGGGTCTGTGCATATCAAAGCAACCTTACTTGTTTACATGCTCTCTAGAAACCTTTTGTCAGTAACTGAATTTCAAAATCAGGCCAAATCTTGGCCACCTTTTCAGAAACAAATTATCTTTCAAATGTGCTCATTTACAGTTTTTTACAATCACTTTGTTACTATTTTCAGAACCTTGATGTCATTATTCACAACTCTAGACACAAAACTCACAACCAATGATCAAAATGCACATTTTTCAAAACTCTAACCTGGATACAATACACATAAAACTTAGATCATTTGTTCATTCAACAAAAATCACCTGTTCAATATGACACAACTTAACATCAAATTACTACTATTTCAAAAGGCAATTCATACATTACATTTCAAATGAGTGTCTATTCATTTACTTATAATGATCTAACTATCAATTGATACAACTGCTCAAAATGATAAGTAACTGTTGCATTACTCTTAATGCCCAAAGGTTTTTTCCAAGATGTTTGGCTAATGAAAACATCCATTGTGATGTAGATGAGAACCTGTGGCCAAATCCACGACACGAGTTGATGACAATGTAGAAGTACAGTAATCACTCCTGTTTTGTTTCTTATAGTACAAGCAAGCAAGTTGAGGAACACTGCATTTGATGTTTTACAGTACTGTCTTTTCTTTTCTATTTCATAGCTAATTATTTTTGCTTTGATTCAAATAAACCTATGTTGTGATTGTACTGTAGTGTTTTGCATCAATATATTACAAACTTTGTTCAATGATTCCACTGTGTCTGTAGTATTCTCTCTACTACTGCTGTACTTTTACAGAGATGTATTTACTGTACATGTGCAATGTGCAAAAGTCAATATACGATTAAACATCACTGAAATGTTAAAATAAATATAACATACAGACTATATGCAGAAACACACATTAAAATATATTTAAAATAAATGTAAAAGTTGATTCAGAGTCCTGTCCATTTTTTGGTTTTATGTTTCATGAGATGGAACAAAATTCTTAAAATGGTTCATTGTGTCAATCTTAAGACACTGCATGTCATAAAACGCGCTCGGTTACTAACATAACCTCGGTTCCCTATCGGTTCCCGGTTCCATAACCTCGGTTCCCGAGTATTGCATAGCTAATACGCAATGGGGAAACTCCTTTCCTCGAAAATATTGAAGCCTATATTTTAAAACGCAGTGCAGCTGCACAGCGAACACAGCAGAGCATCTAGCTCGCCCATTGGCTGTGCTGCAGCAACTGCACATCCTATGGCGAGGCAGCTTCGCGCCAAGCGGTCAGAGCCCGCCAGAATAGGCGTGGCTTATAGCTATAAAAGCCCACCATTTCGCTATAGCATCAGGTTAAATTGACTGAAGCGAAACACCTGACAGATTGCAATAGTGCGGCAGGCAACGCAATACTTGCTCCCTACTCTCAGGGCACCGAGGTTACGTTAGTAACCGAGTACTTTCCCTTTCGAGAACGGTCACTTTGTATTGCGTAGCTAATACGCAATGGGGACGCAATGTAAATTGCCACACCCTTAGCAACTGACTCCGTATAAAGCCGGTATAGAAGGGGGCCAAGGGTGGTCCATCCTCCTGGCCCCTTTGAGGAAGTGAACGACGAGGTCGCTTCTCCCTAGTGATTGGCCAGCCACAGGAGCGTGGTAGGCTGTTATGGCCGCCACATACACTTTGAGTGTGGAGGGGGTGTGTCCCGCATCCAAAAGCTCTTGAAGGAAAAAGAGTACCACTGGTACCTCACATGAATGGGGGTCGTGGTCCCTAGCTGTGCACCAGCTGGTGAACACCGACCATTTCAGAGCATGGAGGCGCCGCGTAGACGGCGCTCTAGCCTCAGTAATAGTATTTAGGACTCTCTCTGGGATGTCCCAGCAAGGGGACAAGGGCCCACAAGTCGAGGCGAGGGTGCCAAATCGCCCCGTTCGCCTGCGTGAGGAGATCCTTCCTCATTGGTATAGGCCAGGGGGCTGTGTTCAGCATCTGCGCCAGCTCTGGGAACCATACCAGTGTCTTCCAGAGGGGGGCTACTAGAAGGACTGTGCTTCTGCTCCTCCTGATCCGCTCGATAACCAGAGGAATCATCGAAACGGGAGGGAACGCATAGAGCGGGCATCTGGGCCAGGCATGGGTCAGCGCGTCCCTGTTCTGAACATGTTCTGAACCTGTTGAAAAGAACATTGTGCAATGAGTGTTGCTCTCTGAGGCAAAGAGGTTGACCTCCGCCCTGCCGAACACACTCCAGATCAGATGGACTGTCTGTGGGTTAAGAGACCACTCCCCGGGGGGAGTGTTGTCTAGGGACAGCATGTCCGCACCCAGATTTTGGATGCCTGGGATGTAGGCAGCTCTCAGGGAGCGCAGGTTGGCTTGTGCCCAAAGGAGGAGGTTTCTGGCCTTGACATACAGGTTGCCTGATCTGAGGCCGTCCTGGTGATTTATGTAGGACACCACCGACATGTTGTCTGTTCGGACTAAGACGTGGTGTCCCGTCAGGTCTGGCAGAAACGCTTTTAGAGCTAGACAAACCACTCTCATTTCGAGGCAGTTGATATGTAAGCTCTTCTCCGGGCTCGACCAGAGGTCGGAGACAGGCTTGCTCTCGTGAGGATCCCCCCACTAGCCGCTGGATAGAGAGAGCGCGCTCTGACGTGAGCCGTGCTCTCATCTGTGTCGAGTCGATAACTGTGCCCAGAAAGGTTACGTTCTGGATGGGTGACAGTCTGCTCTTGGAAAAATTTATCCTGAGGCCGAGGCATTCCAAATAACCAAGGAGCCAGGATTTGTGTGTCAATAAGCCAGAATGAGCCAGTCGTTGAGATAGTTCAGTACGCGCACTCCCCGTTGCCTCAGGTGAGAAAGTGCTGCGTCTATGCACTTCATAAATGTACGGGGTGCTAGAGACAGACCGAACAGTAGGACCATGTATTGATAAGCCTGCCCCTCGAAGGCGAATCTCAAGAATGGCCGCAGTGAGCAACGATGAGTGTCAGCCGTAGGGCGGGGATGAGTGACCCGAGGCGCTGGCTTCGCTAGCTGAGGAAGCGACATTCTCTTGGAGCGACTCGAGGCTGAGCTGGAGCATTTGGGCAGGAAGTGCCGCATAGCCTGAGACGATTTCTGCACCTCAGTGAAGCACTCCGAGAACCCTCTAACAGCTGGGCCGAAGAGGCCGGTGCTGGAGACTGGCGAGTCGAGAAAAGCCGCCCTGTCCGCATCTGTGATTACTGTCAGGTTTAACCAAAGATGGCGCTCGAGCACGATCAGGTTAGCCATACTTCTGCCGATAGCCTGAGCAGTGGACTTCGTAGTCCATGGGACTGCACAGGTCTCTAAACGACTCAGGATCCGGGTCAGACACATCCATAGCCTGGAGAAGTTTGGCCTGGAATACCTGCAAGCACCGCAATGGTGTGCAGGTCCGAAGCAGCCTGGCCGGAGGCGGTATAGGCGCGTCCAGCGAGGGCTGAGTTGTTCCGGCGGGATGGGTGAACTGCTCTAGCTTTCCATCCAGTAGCAGTAGGCGGGCAGAGCTGAGCGGCGACCGCTTCTTTGAGAGGAGATAGCTTCTCGTATCCTTTTTACGCGGCGCCGTCAACAGAGGAGAGCGGAAGTAGAAAAGCCTGTGCTTCTTGAGCTCTACGTGTACTTCAGGGAAGAAAGGTGCTGGCTTGTGACGGGGGGCCAATTGGCACCTGGGCAGAAACCATCCCAAACGGCTCTTAGTAGGCTCCTCGGGCGAGGCCCACTCGAGCCCGAAATCTGCCATGGCTGCAGTGAGGATGCGAAGCATCTCCGAGTCCGAATTAGTCCTGGCCACATTAGCACTTGACTGGGAGAGAAGGGCGGGGTCAGCCGAGCCCCGACCACTCTTCTTTGGACGCTGCAATGGAGAGGATGTCGTCGTGCTCTCTTCCTTGAAGAGAGCTAACGGTGTCCACAGAGCTTGCGCTCTCTGAAATTTGCTCTTTTATTACAAAAACTGTGAGTCGTGAAGGCGAGCACACAGAGCAATGAAAGGATATAGCGTAGTCGCCGGATGGCCACAGGAGAACGGCAACAGAAGAGAAGCGGCTTCTAGCAGAGTGAAGAAGGCGCTTGTCCGCTGAGGTAAGGCTCGTTCCAGCTGAGATGGCTCGATGCCACAGCGAAGGCTTCGGGATGAGACAGTGACGTGAAAGGTCGTTGAAGAAGATTAAATCTGATGCTATGGCAAAATGGTGGGCTTTTATAGCTATAAGCCACGCCCATTCTGGTGGGCTCTGACGCGCTTGGCGCAAAGCTGCCTGATTGGTTCACGCGTCAGAGCCGCCTCACCATAGGATGTGCAGTTGCTGCAGCACAGCCAATGGGCGAACTAGACGTTCTGCTGGTGCTTGCTGTGCAGCTGCACAGCGTTTTAAAATATAGGCTTCAATATTGCATTTCACATGCATTTAATGTGTTATGAGTTAGTTAGTCATCAAACCGCCAAAAATCTTGTAATCCTCCCCCAGGACAGATAAGATCTTAAACTGGCAATGTTCTGCCACTTACAAGGTGGAAGTACAAAGCAGCTTTTACAATATCTAATCATCCTGGTCTCAAGGCATATAATGTCAGTTTACCCTATGTTACAGTACCAGATGTCTTAACCAGTTGCCTAAAAACTGGAAGTCTGCACAACCAAGAAACTCAATACGGGTATTCTCAGTCCAAGAGCCAGCACAAGCCCATTACACTCTGTCTTTCCTACCTGCCATTGGCTTCTGAATGAATTATGATTGTCAGATAACTCTCTATCCTTCGCACTCGCAGAGAGATATCTAAGAGAGATATCTGTTTTCTCTTGTTTGTCAAGCCTTCACCTGTTCCTGGCTACTATCCTTCATATTCCTGGTTCTCTTGATCCTCCTTGTTAACCTTATTTATTGAAAAGAGCAGTTTTAACATTCTGCCTAAAATATAAATAGAATGTTTATTTAAAGTAATAATAATTGTCTTTTTTCAGTGAATTATTATTGCATAAACTAAACAAATAAACAACACTAAAACCCTGCATTCAATGGCTGTTTCTCAAAAGCTCTTCATAACATAATTACAGCAAATGACAATTATACTGATGTAAGATTACTGTAACTCTTTTTACTTTTTTTTTTTTAAACAAATCTGCTCTAAATCGTCTTCAAAAAGGTTCAAAATGCTGTGGTAAGGCTTTTAACAGGATCTAGCAGGACACACATCACACCCATTCTCCGTACACTGGCTACCCATCAAATTTCATATTGATTTAAAAATATTAGTTTTAACTTTTAGAGCTTTAAATGGTCAGGCCCTACAATATATTGCTGTTCCCTTTCGAAGGGAACCTCGACAATACGTCATCGACGTTATGGGGAATCGCCTCACCGTGACCAATGACTGAAGTACCTGTGGAAACCCACCAGTCACATTGGCCCGCGTCAGCCGTGACGTGACGCCCTGGCGTGCCCAGGAAGTATAAATAGAGCGCCCAGAGAACATGTCATCCTCTTTTCATCTTCAGGGACTGATTTACTGAGTGCTGTAAGTTGGTTATTATGGAGAAGATAAGAAAACATATAGGAAGTGCGTTTACCCGTGCGAGAGGTGTCTCGCACCTGGTGATTCACACAACCTTTGTGTTTGGTGTCTGTGAAATAATACTGTTTGGGTGCGAGGCATTCACAGTCAGCTCCTAGGGTGCTGCAGTGTTCATTGAGAAATATCTCGGCGCGCGTGCATCCGTGCGCTGTCGGATGTTTCAACCTCGCACCTGTTGACTTGTGTAGGCAGTGTGTAGATTACGAGAACGTATAGATAAATATTAAAACAGTATTTTAATTCAGAATTTAGATATTTTAATTCAGCCTACCATCCAGACCGTGTTTCACTTATCCAGTGTTTTTGATGCATTTAATTCTGAGGAATTAAAATGAATAATAATAAAAAATAAAAAAAACATATGTGGTGTTCAGGTAATAGGCTTCAAAAGGCCTTCCTGAGTATGAGCTCCCATATACAGTGGTTATCGGGTTATAGGCCTCACAGGCCTTCCTGAATATGAGCTCCCACATACTGTGGTTGAATATGAGCTCCCACATACTGTGGTTATCAGGTCATAGGCCTCACTAGGACCTCCTGAGTATGAGCTCCCACATACGGTGGTTGAGTATGAGCTCCCACATACTGTGGTTGAATATGAGCTCCCACATACTGTGGTTATCAGGTCATAGGCCTCACTAGGCCTTCCTGAGTATGAGCTCTCACATACTGTGGTTGGGTGTGAGCTCCTACATACTGTGGTCGAATATGAGCTCCCACATACTGTGGATATCAGGCCATAGGCCTCACTAGGCCTTCCTATGAGCTCCCACATACTGTGTTCACCAGGTAACAGGCCTCAGCGGCCTTACTGAGTATTAAGCTCCCACATTCAGTGGTCACCAGGCTTCAGGCCTCCTCTGCCTTTTTGGTTATGAGCTTTCACATGTCAGGTTGCAGGCCTCACCAGGCCTTCCTGAATGTGAGCTCCCACTCACTGTGGTCGCTAGGGTATAGGCCTCACTGGTTGTGAGCTTCCACATGTCAGGTTGCAGGCCTCATCAGGCCTTCCTGAATGTGAGCTCCCACGTATTGTGACTATCAGGTTACAGGCCTCATCTGGCCTTCCTGATCATGGGCACATGCTGTGGTTGCCAGGTTACAGGCCTCACCAGGCCTTCCTGGTTATGACATTAATTTAGACATTACAAGTCCTCATAGCTTATAATAAGCTAGCTTTTAACAGTATATGTAGTAGGCTTCCTCTCCATATGAGGGTCGTATTGCTGAGGCCTCCATATACTTATTGAGCCTAGGTGGGCTAGTTATTGTTAGTATATGTGTTAGGCTTCCTCTCCCTATGAGAGTCGTATTGCTGAGGCCTCCATATACATATTGCATGTTTCAGGCTTCCTCTACTTTTAGAGTCATCCTGCTGAGGCCTTCATGCAAATAGCAAGCTAGTTTTTTATCAGTATATGTAGTAGGCTTCCTCTCCATATGAGGGTCGTATTGCTGAGGCCTCCATATACTTATTGAGCCTAGGCGGGCTAGTTATTGTTAGTATGTGTGTTAGGCTTCCTCTCCCTATGAGAGTCGTACTGCTGAGGCCTCCATATACATATTGCATGTTTCAGGCTTCCTCTACTTTTAGAGTCATCCTGCTGAGGCCTTCATGCAAATAGCAAGCTAGTTTTTTATCAGTATATGTAGTAGGCTTCCTCTCCATATGAGGGTCGTTTTGCTGAGGCCCCCATATACTTATTGAGCCTAGGTGGACTAGTTATTGTTAGTATATGTGTTAGGCTTCCTCTCCCTATGAGTGTCGTACTGCTGAGGCCTCCATATACATATTGCATGTTTCAGGCTTCCTCTACTTTTAGAGTCATCCTGCTGAGGCCTTCATGCAAATAGCAAGCTAGTTTTTTGTCAGTATATGTAGTAGGCTTCCTCTCCATATGAGGGTCGTATTGCTGAGGCCTCCATATACTTATTGTATTTCTGATATATGTGCTAGGCTTCCTCTCTATATGAGAGTCGTACTGCTGAAGCCTCCACATACATTCAGGTCGTTGGCTAAAAAATAAAAAAAAATGTGATAGCCTCCCTGGGATGCTACCCCAAAAGTAGCAGGTCAGAGCCCTGTCTCAGGCTGTACTCCCTTTAAGGAACCCCTTTCTTGATGCGGTATCCAGGCTTTGAGCTAAAGCTCGGCGTTGGCCCTAGGGAGAAATGTGCTACTGTTAGCCTGACGTGTAAGCAGTAGGGGCTGTTACCTGGGTTATTGTGGTGGTCAGGCATCCCCTCAGCATGGCGGCGTGGGTACAGGCGTGGGTACGTCGATGATGTATTGTCGAGGTTCCCTTCGAAAGGGAACGTCTCAGGTTACAAATGTAACCTTTGTTCCCTGAGAACAGGGAACGAGACAATACGTCTCCCTGCCATGCTTTCGATTCTGCTTGCTCAGTCCCTTCAGACGAAGAGGATGACATGTTCTCTGGGCGCTCTATTTATACTTCCTGGGCACGCCAGGGCGTCATGTCACGGCTGACGCGGGCCAATGCGATTGGCGGGTTTCCACAGGTACTTCAGTCATTGGTCACGCTGAGGCGATTCCCCATAACGTCGATGACGTATTGTCTCGTTCCCTGTTCTCAGGGAACAAAGGTTACATTTGTAACCTGAGACAATTTGTTATGCACATACTCCCCAGGCCGTGCCCTTCGATCCTCAGGCCAGAGTCTTTTAATGGTCCCAAAGACTCATTATAAAACCCGGGGAGACCTGTCCTTTCAGGCTGCAACCCCCAGACTGTGGAACGCCATGCCCGTCCTTCCATGTAGCCGACTCTGTCGATTCTTTTAAAAGGCAACTCAAGACACTATTACTTAAACAGCTTTTAGTTGACTGGGTTTTATTTTGGGCTTTTTAAATTAATTTTTTTTTATTGATTGTATACTGTTTTATTATTTTGATTGCACTTTAGTGATTTTATCTGTGAAAAGCGCTCTATAAATAAACTTTACTTACTTATTTATTTCATATTAACAGCCACTTATACAGTTGTAATCAAAATTATTCATCCCCATTACAAATCAGGTTATTTGGCAAAATTTACAGACTTTCAGTTGTTTGCAATGAACAAATCAAACAAAAGTAATTAAAATAGCTCAACACAACAAATGTTTTCCCCAAAAGTGGTTTTCCCAAATTCAACTGAAACTGCAACTTTTAATGACTTCTGCAGTCTCAAAATGATCCGACCCCTTCATGATAAGAATATTTAGTACTTCGTAAAACACCATTTTGCTGCTATGACCTGCTGCAAACGAGATGTATAACCAGACACCAGCTTCTGGCAGCGTTTCTGAGGAATCTTAGCCCATTCCTCATGAGCAATGGCCTCCAGTTCTGTAATATTCTTTGATTGCTGCAACTGCCTTCTTCAAATCCCACCAGGGTCATTCCGTGTCAACTCAACCAGAGGTCCCCGGCTAAAAAAAATTGATTTGATAATTTTTTTGTCTGTTGAAAGAAATGCATAAATGAAGAAGAAAGCCAAAATATTAAATGTCATGCATGTATATTTTCTGAATAATCCACTATTTTGTAGAGGGGGTCAAAATGACAGTTTTCACCTGAAAATTGGAGCCAAATTAGAGGAGAGAAAATGACTTTAGAAAAATGTCAGCATCAGTATTTTATTTTTACACAGAGAATGGTAGGTCTATTAGTTAAATCTGTTGACTTTAGCAATCTTTGTTGCATTATATGCAAACAGTGAAAGTTCACAAATGGGTTGTTTGCATCACTTTGCAATATCCAAGTTTGCATGACTGTAACTCAAGAAGTATTAAAAACATCTTAATATCCTTTTAGATTCTGGTCCTTAACAAACATTTATTTTGGTATCTTCATTTTAAAGGCCCTATATGGTACTATCCCAGAGATTTGGAGATCTTAATGTGGCTCCATGAGTAAACTGGTCAATTGTGCACATTTTAAGTGGTCAAAAAACAAATGTGGGTCACAGCTGATATTTTTTTCTTTTAAAGAGGAATATCTAGAAATGTATCTTGTTTATTTCTATTAACACAACTGCATAGAATATACCTGTCTGAGTGCCATAAATTGTTCCAAATCTTGCCGAAAATTTCAAAGATTTTGAGCATTTTTCTTCAGTACACAAGCACTTCTTTGGATCAGTAGTGGTGTATGTCTTGGAGTTCTGCCATGGAAACTGCATGCGTTTAGTACGCGTCTTACTGTGCAACCTGAAACCTCAGTGCCTGTTGCCACCAAGTCTTGTTGCAGGTCTTTTGCAGTCACTCTAGGGATTTTTTGAAGCTGCTTGCTCAGAAATCTGGTTGCAGCCATTGAAAGCTTCCTTTTCCTGCCCCATCCAAGTAGTGTAAACACTGTTTCTTTAAATTTTAACTTGCGAACTATGCTTGCAACTGTGTTTCTAGGAACATTTAGTACCTTTGCTATCCTTTGCTACCTTTGCTGTTCCTTGTTTGTGAAGGGCGATGATATCTTCTCTTAACTTTTTGGACCATTCTTTTGACTTTGCCATATTTCTAACATGCAGTCAAACGTGACCCTCCAAGCCAAACCAAACCAAGCCAGTTCAGATATTTCATGTGTTCTAGCTCTAGCACACCTGGTGCAACTAAAGAAGCCCTTGATTAGTTGTATCAGGTGTGCTTGAGACAACATCTGTTTTGCAGATTTGAGCTGTTATGAGGGAATTTATTTAGGGGGTTGAATCATTTTGAGACTGCAGAAGTCAGTAAAAGTTGCATTTTCAGTTGAATTTTCAGCTGAATTTGGGGTACCCACTTGAAACATTTGTTGTGTTTAGCTATTTTAATTACTTTTGTTTGATTTGTTCATTGCAAACAGCTGAAAGTCTGTAAATTTTGCCAATAAACCTGATTTGAAATGGGGGCTAATAATTTCGATTACAACTGTACATACTGTACTGTCAATAGCATTTCTTTTATGAACCAGCCAAGAGGCTTGAGCTTATGATATCTAAAACTGTAGGTAGGTAAGGGCTGTCACGAAATAACAATTTAATTGCACAATTACCATGGCCAAAAAAGTCATAATAACGATAAAATATGAGTGTAGGGAAGCAGAGAGAGTTTTTGTACAAAAAGAATGTGATCGGCACTTACTACAGACTGGGGTCCTCATCTTTTTTAGGGGGGCTGGTAGAGTGTCTCGCTTTTGCCCCTGACATGATTTTGTGTGGCAGCAGTAGCTACACACTATATCTGTCTTTCCCTTTCATAAAGGGAACTCCCGCTCCATCGATACTCAATACTTTGGGGAATGCCTTCGGCATGAAGCGTCTGAAGTCAACTATGCAACTATTCCAATCTTGATTGGTGCAACGTCATTACGTCACCCGTAACGTCGCATGTGACGGTGATCCGGAAGCTATAAAACGGTCACAGGAACCAGGAAATGTTAGCTTCTGGTCTTCAGCAAGCGCTCTATGTACAACTTGTCTGTTCTATTTGGTGTTGTTTGTCCCGTGAAAAGAGTATATATATATATATATATATATATATATATATATATATATTATGGCGGAGAAACGGTTCAGTCAGTGTGCGTCCCCTTGCCCACGTTATTTAAGCGAGGGTGACACACACTCACTTTGTGTGGTTTGTCTGGGACTGGAGCACCCTCGAGCGCTGCCTGTGCTAACTGTGAAACAATGCCCCTAAGAACGCTCCGCTCCCGGCGAGGTATGTTTAATGAGGCCGGCCAGCCTCGCGATCCCCGTGGATCAGGTCCCACGTCTGTCGAGGCAGCACGGCGTCTGCATTCATGGGGATCACAGAGGGATCTAGTGGATAATGTTGAGACGGCTTCGGCCCTTTCTCAACATTCTGAAGCTAGTTTCCGTAGTTCCGCTCAGGGTGCAGAAGCCTGCGCTGCGGCTTCTTCCACCCCGGCAGTGGAACCAATGCTCGAATTATCTGGTTCAGAGGAGCTAGATATTTTGGGCATCGAGGCAGGGGAATGTGAAAATTGCCACCCCATTCCCCTGCCTTTGAGGAGCTGCTAGAGGTTGTGACTAGAGCGGTGGAGAAATTAAAGATCGATTGGTCGCCTGAGATGCAGAAAGCGACTAAAAAAAGTAAACTCGATGAGTGCTTCCTGCAGTCTCGGTCACAACCTCTACGCTGGAGTCTGCCATTCTTTCCCGATCTCCACACTGAGGTGTCGAGATCGTGGAACAAGCCCTTCTCCTCGAAAATATCTGGCCCCAATGTTCATTTATATTCGAATATTATGGGTGCCAAGGAGGAGGGCTATGGGATGATGCCCAGGGTTGAAGAGTCGTTTGCGTCGCACCTCTCCCCTGATGTTGCGTCATCCCTGCGGGCTCCGGCGCTGCCCACCAAGCCCTGCCGTACAACATTGGCAGGTAAGGCTGGTAGTTGTCTGCATACAATGGGGCTGTTGCAGGCATACCAGGCCGACCTCCTCAAAGAGGTGGACGACAGCGGGGAGGTTGCCCTCGATGACATCCGCGAGATGCATCGAGTGGTCGACTTCCGTGCTACCAAGGAGATGGCCCGTGCCATCGGCCGCTCCATGGCAGCACTGGTTGCCACGGAGAGACACCTGTGGCTGAACCTGTCGGCATCGGGGACAAGGACAGGGCTTGTCTCCTCGATGCCCCAGTTTCGCCTTCTGGCCTTTTCAGCGACGGTGTCAACAATGTCGTCGATAGGTTTCAGGAGGCGAAACGACAGTCAGCCGCATTTAAAGAACTTATCCCCCGCCGTCGTTCCAGGTCTCGTGGGTCTGCTGCCAGGGGGCAGTCCCATGAGGCCGCCGCCAGCTCCTCACACCTGCTGAGGCAGAAGGAGAGTGTTGCCTCTCGTGCTCTCCCCAAGGGGCCTGGAGTCAGAGGCAGCACCCTCAGTCGAAGCCTTCCAAACCGAAAATAGATCTGAGGACTGTTATTCAGGCGAAGAAGGCTTCAACTAAGAGGCCATGACGGGACGTTCAGGCCTCTGAGGGCATCCCCCTCCATGTGGGCTTTTTAAAACTTTGCTCCGCGGAGCCCTCAGGAAATCGATGTTGCTTCCCACCGTCAAGTGCGCTTCGGGACGCATCGACTTCTAGCGAATGTATCACACAGAGTGTTCCTATGAAATCTATGGCCCTGAAACGTTCGCTACCTCTCACGAGGCCTGTAGAAAAAATTATTCGGTTAGTTCCTGCTAGAAAATTGCTTCAGGTCACCGAAAATAAAAATGAAAATAAAGATAAAAATTAAAATAAAACACCTGAGGTCAGTCCTGAGAGACTGATTCCTTTAGTAGATTATTTAGACACCTGGAAAGGTCTTCAAAATATATCTCAGTGGGTCCTGAATACAGTTGAGAAGGGATATAGAATCCAGTTCCAGTATAGACCACCTAGATTTAGTGGTGTTATTCATAAGCTGGTATCTCCTGATCAGGCTCAGGTGATGGAAGATGAAGTTCAGACTCTCTTAGCTAAGGAGGCCATAGAATATGTGCCCTTACAGCAGAGGGATTCCGGGATCTACAGCCGGTACTTCATAGTTCCAAAGAAGGATGGTGGGCTGCGTCCCATTATAGATCTTAGGGTATTGAATAAATCTTTGAGGAGATTTAAGTTCAAAATGTTAACTATACCTATGACCGTTCAACAAATCAGATCCGATGACTGGTTTGTGACGATAGATCTTAAGGATGCATATTTTCATATTTCCATCATCCCACAACACAGGAAGGTTTCTTAGATCCGCTTTTGGGGGAAAAGCTTATCAATATAGGGTTCTTCCTTTTGGCCTAGCCTTATCCCCTCGCACCTTCACTAAATGTATGGATGCATCCCTTGCTCCATTGAGACTTCAGGGGATTTGTATCTTAAATTACATAGATAACTGGCTCATTTTAGCTCAGTCAAAAGAACTGGCAATTCAACATCGAGATGTTGTTTTGCATCATCTGAGGTGCTTGGGGTTGAGACTCAATGTGAATAAAAGTTCCTTAACTCCTCTCAGAGGACAACGTTCCTGGGAGTAGAGTGGGACTCAGTTACGATGCGGGCACAATTGTCTCCTGCTCGTATTAATACTATCTTACACACAATGAAGAGTATTAGGTTAGGCCAGGCTATCACTGTCAAACACTTTCAAAGAGTTTTGGGTCTTATGGCTGCAGCTTCCATGGTAATACTCTTTGGTCTGCTCCATATGAGGGCCTTGCAGTGGTGGCTCAGAAACAAGGGTTTTTCTCCTCTGGGAAACCCTTTTCGCACGATCAGAGTTAGGCGCAGATGCCTTCGTTCTCTTGTCATGTGGAAGAAACCATGGTTCCTGTCTCAAGGCCCAGTTTTGGGAGCACCATGTCAGAGAAAGACCTTGACTACGGATGCGTCCCTCACGGGAGGGCAGTCCCACCTTATGGAGGGCCGTTACACCCGAGGTACTTGGAAGGACCATCATCTCTCATGGCATATTAATCGCTTGGAGATGTTTTTTGCCCTGAGGCACTTCCTTGTGGACCTCAGAGGCCATCATGTTCTTGTTAGGACAGACAATATGTCGGTGGTCTCTTATATCAACCGCCAAGGAGGTTTGAGATCTCGCCCTCTTTGTAGACTGGTGCATCAGATTCTTCTTTGGTCCCAGGATAAATTTCTCTCTGTCAGATCTATTTATATGCCTGGGGTTGAAAATTTGGGAGCAGACATCTTGTCGAGGCAGGGGCTGAGGCCCGGGGAATGGCGGCTCCACCCCGAGGTGGTTGAGCTTATATGGAGAGAGTTTGGCCGGGCGGAGGTTGACCTGTTCGCTTCTCATGAGAACTCGCATTGCCCGCTTTGGTTCTCTCTCTCACATCCAGCTCCTTTGGGCCTGGATGCCATGGTACAGATGTGGCCGAGGTCACGTCTGTACGCTTTTCCCCCGATCGCTCTGCTCCCTGGGGTTCTAGAAAGGGTCAGGAGGTACGGTGTGAGATTACTCCTTGTAGCCCCGAACTGGCCGGCCCGAATTTGGTTCTCGGACCTTATGAGTCTCTTGGAGAGTCCTCCATGGCAAATCCCTATTAGGAGAGATCTTCTGTCTCAGGCTGGTGGTACATTATTTCATCCACGACCAGAGTTATGGAGACTATGGGTCTGGCCCCTGAGGGGGTCCCACCCATAATTACGTTGCCCTTTCCACCGAGGTGGTTGGGTCATCCATTCTAGAACCCCACTCTACTAGGAACTAAACAATTAAGTTAGGGAGGGCATTGAACCCAGTTTATAACTGCCCACTGGCTTCAGTACTGGTGTTCCATGCTTAGGGCCTCTGTGGCAGCCTTAGTGCCCTCCGCAAGCCTCTAAGTGTGTGCACGTAGGGACATTCCCACTGAAACTCCATGTTCCTGTAGATTGGAGGATGAATCCTTTCATCCAGCCAATTGGCATCAGGCTGATGGGCTATCCTGGCACCCATCATGTCCTGTGGATGAGATATATGAATATATATATGAGTATATATGAGTATATAGAAGAATCTGTTGAGTCTGCTTCCTGCTCGTCTTACTCCCTGGAAGGTGGTGGTGCTGCCCCCTCTTACTTGCTAGCGTGGGAGCCACTCAACGCTATTCTTGCCCGGTACTGAGGTGCCTGTATATTCCATCCTCCATCGCATGTGTTGGATGATCAAGATCATAGCCTTGGAGGTTCCTATATAGGCCTCAGGCTGAGAGGAGTCAGTCCATCTAGTTATGCATCAAGGGTTAGGAGCTATTTCCCTTTATTAAGAAGACAGCTGGTTATCTAAAACCACTCATATTTGAAGCACAAGGTGCGCTTTTGCCTTCACCTCTTATCTAATACTTTCTACTGTCTGGGGCTCCCATCCAGGAGGTCAGTCTAGCCTCCGGCTCCAGACCTCCTCTTCTTACACCAAATCTTATGACAAGCTAGTTTGGATCTGCCCTCTACTCATTCTATCGTCCATGAGTGTACCAGATGCTTTATACCAGGGCGTTTTTCTCTCAGTGTGGCGGCGTGGGTATTCGTTCCCCAAAGTATCAAGTATCGATGCAGCGGGAGTTCCCTTTACGAAAGGGAACGTCTCGGGTTACGCTGCATCCCTCGGCCACACTTTTCGCGCCCCTGAGAACGACTTGCTTTGACCAATTAGAAGCTAACATTTCCTGGTTCCTGTGACCGTTTTATAGCTTCCGGATCACCGTCACATTCGACGTCACAAGTGACATAATGACGTTGCACCAATCAAGATTGGAATAGTTGCATAGTTGACTTCAGACGCTTCATGCCGAAGGCATTCCCCAAAGTATCGAGTATCGATGCAGCGTCTCGTTCCCTACTCAGGGAACAAGGGTTACATTAGTAACCCGAGACGTTTTTCTGACATGTGGCTACCAGCATTAAGGTGCAATACCACCACCTACTATTTTGGAGTGTCAACAAGCTACAGTTACTAGCACTGAATTATTTACGATATTATTGTATGTGTGATATTAATGGAATATCAATATTTCAATACTGGTATATTGCGACACCCCCTAGTTAAGGCATATCCATAATTTTCATTAGAGAGACATGCTAATTATTTTGGTGATTAAACAGCAATGTGCAACTTTTTATTCAAACAAAAAAATATACTATCACATACAAATAACGTTTCTGCTACAACATCTGCATATAGCAAATGTGATCCTATAGCAATAGGCAAACATCTTTCTCTTTGTCTAGTGCATGTCAGTATGGCCGTTTCTTGTGTACTGCTCACAAGGTTATCAAGTTTCAATCATGAGAAAACATGCCACTGAGCTGCAGCCTCGTGTCATGTGGACAAAATACCCGGCCCTGCCTTTTACAGTATTGTGCTGGCTGTCTACAGGACGGAGATAAATGTGACTGTTGGAGTCCTGCTTTAAAGCGCTTCAACATCCACAGCTAAAACATGCCAGCTTAAGATGTGAATCTCTATCTGATGTATGCACCGATACATCTATTCTTACTCTGCATGGAGAAAGGGCCAGCAGGATTTTGAAAAGGCAACTTAACAAAAGCCAGCACTTCCCCAGATTGTGCAACCATCATCCACTTGGGCCTGGGGCAGGATTTCATCTCTTTGTGCGTCATGCACAGTAACTATGGCCAGGATCAGACAGGCTGCAATGCATTGGGAAAGAGCTCTACGATACAAATTAATTATGTACTACTCATTATTAAGATTATTATTATATACTCATTATTTGCACAAGAGATGCTACACACAGGCAAACTGTCTGCAGATTTAGAAGCAAGCAAATAATTTTTAAAACCCAAATCGAGGAAGCATCTGTAAATATGAAGAAATGATCCAGAATGGATTTCTCAATACACAATCAATTGACTGACCTCATTCAAAACATGAAATGTACAAAACAAATGTACAAAACAAAGTGACATTATTCTCTTTTACCCTCTGCCATCGATAGAAAAACAAAATACAGCAGCATTTCTCACTGTCATTTAACTATGTCCCTGTTTGATGGTTTATATTGGCAGGGCCAATTAATCATAGGTACTTGGGACACCATGTCTACATAACCAATGTTATGTCAACGTAACAAATGTTTGCACATTTTCTTAAGAAACCACATTTTTGTTTTCTCCATCTGTAAGATTGCAGAATGTTTTTTTTTATTTTCTGTAAAATAAAATCTATTTTACAAGGTGGTGGCATGTATCAAGATAATATTGCACAAATACACACAGCAAGACTGGTGACAGAGTGGTTTGATGAACAAAATATTGAAACTGAACATCTCACATGGCCTGCACATTGACCAGATCTGAATCTTAATGAGCTACTTTGGGGTGTTTTGGAGGAGAGAGGCCGGAAACGTTTTCCTCCTCCAGCATCATGGAATGACCTGGCCACTGTTTTGCAATAGGAATGGCTCAAAAATCCTTCTGGCCACAGTGCAGGCCAAAAAAGAAGGCCCTACACCATACACTCTGCACGGAGAGGAATACATCAAGATATTTCTAACTGCAGAACCACACGTCACTGCAGATTGAGGACAGCAGTCTATTTGCATTAGTTTACATCCAGCTGATCACATTTATGCATTAGTTAGCCAGAAAAGTTGCATATTGATGTGAGAATGTGGTGGTATGGTGGTCCTCGAGCACCACCTTTGGTTAAACTTAACGGAGATCAAGGATGCCAACAAGACAGCCCTCCTTGACTCCCCTGTCTCCCCAGCAGCTCTGTTTGGTTCTGCGGTGGATGGTTTTCCTGAGCTTTTAACAGGGGCCCAGAAATCATCGCAAGTCATGGGCCACTTCCTTCCAAAGAGAGCTAGTTCTGCTGCTGCTGCTGCTGCTGCTGCTGCTTCTGCTTCTGCTGCTTCTCCCAACCCCTGTTCAGGTCCGGGCGTTGGGGGCATTGTGTTTGTTACCAATACTGGGTCCGCACTGGTTTCCCATGGGGAAAAAAGTTTCCCCAAATTCAACTAAAAATGCAAATTTTAATGATTTCTGCAGTCTCAAAATGGTTCAACCCCCTGAATCCCTCACAACAGCACAAATCTGCAAAACAGATGTTGTCTCAAGCACACCTGATGCAACTAATCAAGGGTTTCATTAGTTGCACCAGGTGTGCTTGAGGTAGAACACATGATATATCTGAACTGGCTGGGTTTGTTCAGTGTCACTTGACTGCATGTTAGAAATAATAAGTCAATAGAATAAGTCAAAAGAAGATATAATTGTCCTTCACAAACAAGGAACAGGATATGAAAAGACAGCGAAGGCACGTGTTTTTTCTCTGTACAGATGAAAATGTTATCAGAATGATTTCCATTCACACAGATCCACAGAAACGACTAAAAACGCTGTATTATGCATCCCAGATAAGTGATTATCACTTTGTAAACAAGACCCGAGCACATACAGTATGCATTCAGATGCGCATGCCTATAGACTAAACACGTAATGCCATTTTCACAGAAAAAAACACCATTTTCACAGATTCATGTTTTTGAAGTTTACACAGAGATGATAATGGTATCAATTTCAAAACACATTTTCAAAAACTTGCACATTGAAACTTATTTCAAAGTTTGCATTCTCTGGCCAACAAAACGCCTCGCCGTTGTCGTGTAAATTAACGGCCAGACGCATTAAAAGTTTTCTGTTTTCAGTTGAAAATGTTGTCATGTAAGCGGCCCCTTAGTTAATAACTAAAGATTTTTACAATGGAAATTAATCAATTAAAAACGTACTTAAAGGAACACGCCGACTTTTTGGAACTTTAGCTTATTCACCGTATCCCCCACAGTTAGATAAGTTCATACATACCCTTTTCATCTCTGTGCGTGCCGTAACTCTGTCTGACGCACCCACCGCTAACCTAGCTTAGCACAAAGACTGGAGGTAAACGGATCCAGCTAGCATACAGCTCCCAATAAGTGACAAAATAATGCCAACATTTTCCTATTTGCATGTTGTGATTTGTATAGTCACAACGTGTACAAATAACAAGGTCACATGAGACACAGCCATCTTCTAACTGTATACATACTGGGAACTATATTCTCAGAAGGCAAAGCACTGCTACTTGGGTGGAGTGATTTGCTCGCAGCACCTGAGAAGCCCCGTGGTGATGAACAGAGAGTTTGCTCAGAGTTGGAGTAAATCACTCTGCAGAAGTAGCAGTGCTTCATATCGTACAATGTTCTCAATGCTCGAGTTCATGTGTAGAGCCTCTGGTGATACTTCAAGCAAAGTTTCATGTTGTGTCGAACCTTCTTAGTGTTTTAAAAATATCGATTTTTGATGCTATCATAAAAGTGCCCCATTCACTCCCATTCACAAGGCATTTAACCTAAAACGAAAATACGGTCAAACTTAAAAGTGGCGTTTCCATTCTAATTATGCTTTTAAACAAAAGTTTGCCTTGAGTAAATTAACAAAAAGAACCTAGGTTGCATTTTGGGGAGAGTTATCCTTTAAGATCATTTGCGTTTCAATAGCACGCACTCTCCATAGGCCTGTTCACATTAGCAGATAATGAGTTGCCATGAGAACGACTGACATCTCTCTTTTTCATACAGATTACATAAACAGAGAATATTTGTATTCGTTTTGAATTAGATAATTTAAAAGTAGACACTTAAATGTTTATAAAGATATATTGCTCATGCCTGTGTGACTAGTATTCGCTGAGTTTTGTTTAAGTTTAGAGAGAAAAAAAGTTCATGGAGACGGAGAGGCAGAAAGCACACCCTGTTTATTTTCTTTATTTTACAAAAGCACAATGTTTTGTTTCGATTGTAAGTGGACACATACAAAAGTAGACATTTTACAGTTTATTTTTTCATATTTCTTATGTCTGTATGACCATAAATTATGGAGTATTTTAAGTATATTTTGCTGCTATGTGAAGAAAATCCAGCAAAACGCGCCAGTGCGTTTGTGGACCCCGGGTTAAGCATGGTGGTAGCATGGTGGTTTTCCACTCCCATTGGTGCTTTTTTGGTTTCACGCTCTTATGCTAGTTTGCCGTTTATTTTGCTTTTATGGATTTTAAATCTGGCCCATGGACTATATATGTCATTTGTGCAGTCACATTGCATTGCTAAAAATCATTTAGTATACTTGTCTAGTTTTATAATAAATAGGCTATCAAAATATCCATAAAAGCAAAATTGTATAAAATACTTTTCAGAGAAAAGTAATTCTCATTCTTTTACACTGGCCAAATAGTATTTTTAATGATTTTAAACAAATCAAATGTATGCAATTTTGCCCATAAGGTCAACTGTTTTAGGATGTTAATTCAACATATTTTTTTGGATTTTTTATTTTATTTTTGCAGTTTAAATACAATTGTCTGACTCAGCGTGCCACTAACAAAACATCTAAACACATTTTCTTAAATTCTATCCTTCAAATACAATTGTATTTTTCATAATGTTGGGAAGATCTCAGAAGGAGTTATCATTAGGATACTGTCTGCCTGCACACAACATCAACAGCACACCTCCGTGCAGCAGTGGTTGTACAATATTGTCATCAGACCTGGGCCGGGTTTCCCGATAACGATGTATCTTAGCTCTTAAGAGCGCTTTCTACGTGCAAAGTTACGAACGCTCGCAGCAATTCCACGAGCGTTTCCCAAAAATGCACTTAACATGAACGCGCGAAAACGCGCTCTACGTGCTACTTAAGAGTCGCTGTCCATCCGTGAAGTGCTGAAACATAACCTTATATGGAATCGTATTCTGAACGTTTAACCTAATAATTGTCATCTGTTGTGGATTAGCAATCAAGACAAGCATATATAAAGCACCTACAGGCGGAGGCACTGACTAAATGGCTGGGGAAAAAAAACAAACAAAAAAAAACACACGAAAAGATACCTTTCAAAAAGATGAAATTAATGTCCTTTTAGAGGAGATAGAGCGAAACAAAGATGTAATTTTTAACAGATTTAAAGGATTTATTTTATTTATTTTTTTGTTCATTCATTTAATTTTGATTCAAATTATTAGATTAAATTATTTCTATTTTTTTTCTGACCTTTTTAATTATTTAATTTATACATTAATTTAACCAACAACAAAAAAGAGTAATAAAGTGTACAATAAAGTACAATCAAAACCTTATAATCACATTGCATTTGAATAAAGCTAAAGGTGTAATCTGCCGGTTGTCCTGCAGGTGTCCTCATAAATCTGTCTTCTTACGATGCACTTGGGGATGTACGATTACTCCAGAGCACTCGTAGATCTACGAAGATTTTCAAGTGCTACTTAAGCTACGATGCTTTTGGGAAACAGACCGTAATATTAAGATCAGTCGTATGATCGTTTTTACGATCAACTTAGGCTTACGATGCTTTTGGGAAACGCAGCCCTGGCCAATGGACATTCTATCACCAAACGAAAGTGCACATCATTGATCAATTTTCTCTGCAATTTAGTTTAATGATGAATTTTTATTAATGCGCCTAGCACTCCTTGCTGTCATTAAAATATTCATACCACGGGAAAAGTCTTCAAAAGCAGTGCATCCACTACAAATATTTCATTTAACTCATATAACCTTTGTTAAACTTCTGGATAATGACTTTCCCTGGTTTCACAGACAAGGCTTAAACCTAGTAGTCCCAGACTAAAATTCTTGTTTGAGCTTTTTAAATGAAAGGAACTACCACTGACATATCTTAAAATATGTCAGTGCCATTGTTTTGTCTCAAGATTCACACCAGTAATGTTTTTGTTTTTTTCTAGGGCATATTTATTAAAGATACTTAATGTCCTAATTGAACTAAGGCCTAATCCAGGCTTAATCTAAACTCTGTCTGTGAAACCAGGCCTTTATGTAATTTTAGTGCTTAACTCCATTAATGTGAGAGGAATATAATATTAGTTTACTTAATTAATTCTCTCACTCCAGTAAATGTGTGCAGACGTGCACATATTTAAGTTACGTTTATTTTTTATAAATCCCGATATGCAGAAAAGTCGGTATGCACATTTCAATGCCTTTTTTACATCAGTTAATACATCAGGTCCCAGATCTCAATGGTCTGCTGTTGACATACATGCCGTAAAAATACAGTCAGCCTATGAAGCAACTGTGAGCAACATTCACATCAAGCATTTAGTCAGTTTTATTCTGCAATCATTTGTCAATAGTACTCTTGGTTTCCTGATGAAAGAGAAACGAGGTCCAATTACGCAAAGCCATGTTATCTGTACTAGACAATATGTTGCAGATAGGCAAGCTATTATTACTGTCAGCAGATGTCTAGAGAAAGCGGAGGGGGATGGAAGGAGATGATAATGTGGCTTGAAGTAGAGCTCCATCATCACACATTGAGAAGCAGTGTGCGGAAAGCAGGAGCATGTTTGAGGTGATTGGTATGTGCATTTTTCCCTTCTGACTGTCAGTCTTGTTCAGCCCTGTCTCACCCTCATATCTCAGTCGCATCCCTCAACACTGACAGACATTCCCCCAGTTGTCACAACATGTATATGTGTGTGATTGTGTTTTTGTGTAAGATTTCACAAACCTTTCATCTGCACATTTCATTCACTAGTGGATCATTTTACTGACCTTTCAAAGTCAGAATCTGCTAAAGGTCTCATTAGCTTGCAGTTTCCTTCCCTGATTCCTAGAGAAAATTACATTTGCACTGTAAATAAATAAATATCAGTATTTTGTCATTGGCACAAATTACATAAAGTTTTCTAGTTGCATCAGCTTTTTTAACGCATTAACCTCCCCAAATGATGCTAGACTTGTGCTTAAAATGAGAAAGAAAACAAGACTGATTCAGTTTGATGCCACAGTTTGGTTGTGGAATTGATTTTGCTAAATCAAGAGACTGTATGAAAAGGAGGTCTGAGATTCTATAATGCATTTATCATAACTGCTGTATGAATATATTGCCTTCAGAGATCAGCTTACATTATTTGCATCTCTTCTGTGCGTGTGAATATTTGCTATACATTCAAAAAGTCAAATTCTTTAGTAACACAGTGGCCTCTACAAACTGGTGTCTTCTCCTGGGTCGAAATAGTTACAATAGTAAACAGCTGCTGCTAGTATACTCATGATATTAACGTTGAGAACACAAAACTACCACAGTTTGGAGCCAAATAGTTCAATAAGGCTCTAGTTTGGAACAATAACATTAAAGGTTCACATAGTTGTCTGGAAAAATCTTTATGAGGTAATTGTAGCATCCAAACAAAATAATACTTTGATTTCTATTGAAAATAATCTCTCTTTTTTTACTCTCAGCTTAACTTCAATGTGGCCTCACACTGACAATTCAGTGATTCCTACACTTCTATTCAGCTCTGCTAAATGTACAGCATTTCAGTAAATTAAATTTCACTTGAGTTGTGAGCTTACAGTTTGAATTAAATTGAACATAATAAAATAAAAGACTTCACTGTAAATTATGTTTGTTGTTTTCACAGTAATAGTACTGTTTCCTACTGTATAAGCTGTGTACAGTATATGTTAGTCTATTTTCAATATGGAATTCTACAGGAAACACTGCAATTAATTACATCATATTTTCTAGCCTTGACCTTATCCATACTAAATGATTTAACACACACAGAGGAATTGAGTTTCCTCAGGCTACAACCTGGCTAGTTTAAACTCTGAAATCCTCTTGAATATCCTCTTGTATAACTTGGTGCCACAGGGGCATTCAAGTGTTCTCTCTGCATGTGGTGCTCCTTTTGTTATATTTAAAGACACAGCGACAGATTGAGTACTGCAGGCTGGCTGCTATAACCTTACCCTGAGGGCCTTTACTTAGGACACAGAGCAGGGCCGTGCACAGACCTTTTGAGGGGCATGTGCTGAAACTGAAAAAGGGCACCCCCTCCCTTTTTTATATCAAAATTATTTAGTAAGCCTACATAAAAGGAAAAAATGGTCACATCTTCGTGACAAATTCAATAACACAAAATAATAGTCTCAAAAGCTTTAGATTTATTCACGATTAATAACAACCATAATAATAATATAGATAATATAGATAAACAGGGTTTTAAGGGCCTCTTAACCTAAATACAACAGCAACCTTCTGTTGCTCTTGTGTACTCCCTCTTTTTTAAATTGCATTTATAGAAATATGTCAAAAATACTTGACTCATACATAAACATGTTAACTAAATAATACAAATTAGCTTATAAAACCAAACAGAATAGCTAAAACCATGTTTTACTACATTTTATACATGTGAGGATCATGATGAGCGGAAAGTATAGAATAATATAGATTAAAAATTAGCTAGATAGCGAATGCATATTAACAGCCTTGAATTAACCATAATTGAATATTATTATTACCATAACATGATTAGCCTAAATGTTAATAAATTAAGTGTATCAGCATGCAATCATAAATCAAAGAAGAAATTTCTTAGAAATATGTTACCTAGGTGATGAGGATCGCTTTGTGTAAGTTCCAGTACGAAACAGCGCGGGGGCGCACCTGTTATGATTAAATATGTTGTTGTATTACTTATCAATATATAGTTTTTGACCAGCGAATGTGTGCAAATGTGCATTTGTTACATTTGGCAAAAATCGCATTTTATAAAAGATGAAATACTACTGTATGCACAGGCTATTTAAGGTATTTTCGTTAGGCTATGTATTGGCTATGACTAGATGGCAAATGCTAGCCTAGACCTCTCTCTCAGGCGACGTCCCACATGTCTCAGTCAGTGAGTCATCAAATAAAATATGAGCCTTTATAGACATAGTGTTTAGTAGTACTACTTATTCAAACAACAAGATATTTATTTACCCTTCGCAAAACTTCGTTCAGCTGCTGTCTACTGTGCGGCTGCTGTGGAACTTAAGTTGATTCAGTGAGAGGGGGCGGAGTTATCAGCTTACTGACAGCTTGAGGATCGAATAAGAATTACACAAGCTCGTGTTAAGAACTTTCATTGGCTAAATATTTGTAAAACAGACAGACAGACGTAAAGGATGACCAATAGCATTGATAAAAAAAAAAAAAAAATAAATAAAAACACCACCAAAAAAAGGGCACTTCGGAGTGTGAGGGCAAAAAGGGCATGTGCTCTGCACAGGTTGAGCCCTACCTGTGCACGTGCCTGACACAGAGAACATCTCATCCCTTAATTTATGTTTAGCTGTGATCAGTGCCTTATGCCAGACGCACTGTATCAAGGCCAATGAGATTATCGAATGTGTGTGCATTGCTGATGGGGAAGATAGTGATGACACTTGCTGACATCATATAGGTCATGTAACCTATACAATGATTTATTCGAGAACATTTTTGTTTTCAAGAATGAAAAACTCATTTTCAAAATATTCATCCTGTACTCTAAAAAATGCTTGGTAAAAAATTACCTAATTTAGGACATTTTGGCAAGGCAGCGCTGAGCTGTAAATTTGAACCCAACATGCTGCGCTGTTTTTTAAGTCAACCATTAATAAAATAAATATACTGCTGGGATAAAATGCATACTGAAATAATTTATATTGAAGCGGCAAAATGTCTCAGGCTACGCATGTAACCATGGTTCCCTGAGAATAGGGACCGAGACACTGCGTCCCTTTTAGGGTCGCTATGGGGAATGCCTTGGGCACAGGTGTGTGAAGTGAAAATCTAAACACGACAATGAACTTGACATTGGCAGACAACAGGCCATGATGTCACTACAGGTGAGACAGAAAGTATAAAAGGGCAATACGTCATCCACTTCTTGTCTGAAGGAGATGTTTGCAGGAATGCCAGAAGCATGCCCTGGTGAAAAAAAAGTATACTTTATTATATTTGAAATATATTCCCTTTTTCAATAGTACATTGCAAATATATTTAAAAAAAATATACTATCTTTAAATATATTAAAAGTATATTAGCATCATGCTTTTTATCTATTTTTATAATACAACTTTTAACACACTTTAAAATAATAGTACTTTAGTATATTTTCTAAAAATATATTTAAAAGCAAGCATACTTTTAACATATTTCTAACAAGTGCACTATAAGTTCATTGGTAATAAATATATGCTTAATTACACTTTTAAGAAATATGCTAAAAACAAGCATACTTTTAATATATTTCTAACTAGTGCACTATAAGTACATTGGTAATAAATATATGCTTAATTACACTTTTAAGAAATATGCTTAAAACAAGCATACTTTCAATATATTTCTAACTAGTGCACTATAAGTACATTGGTAATAAATATATGCTTAATTACACTTTTAAGAAATATGCTTAAAATAAGCATACTTTTAATATATTTCTAACTAGTGCACTATAAGTACATTGGTAATAAATATATGCTTAATTACATTTTTAAGAAATATGCTAAAAACAAGCATACTTTCAATATATTTCTAACAAGTGCACTATAAGTACAATGATAATAAATGTATGCTTAAATACACTTTAAAAAAAAATGCTAAAAACAAGCATACTTTTAATATATTTCTAACAAGTGCACTATAAGTACATTGGTAATAAATATATGATTAATTACACTTTTAAGAAATATGCTAAAAACAAGCACACTTTTAACATATTTCTAAAAAGTACACTACAAGTCCTTTTAAGTTTTTGTGTATTTAAAGAAAACATACTTATGTTGATCTACTTAAAATAGATTTGAGTATGCAGTGTACAAATGGCTACTTTTGTAATTGTGATTTAAGTATTTTTAATTTAAGTTTATACAATGTTAAAGATAGGCACAATGTACAATAAACACAAATCCATTACAAATTTTACATCAACAATCACACCATTGGAACACACAAGAAAATGTGTTTTCTACTGTACAGAAAGTGGCAGCTACTGGATTGTGATGTCACAAGTGGCCGTTTAACATGCAGCCAAGTAAACACTGGCTATATTGCATGGCCAAAAATGGAAGTTCACTCACTAGGTAATCCTGTTCAGAAACACTTTTTTTTATACTGGGTGAAATGGTCCTTCCATCCTGAGAGTAGTCAATACATTATGTGTTCAGAAAAAGGAATGAAAAAAATCAGACCTCTGTAGCAGCTGCAGGACAGTAAAAACTCTGACCAATCACTGCCATTCGGTGCGAATGTAAAGAACCAATCAGATGCCTTCATGTCTCGTGCCCGAGCCCCACTGCGTGCGCTGCCCTGCGTGCACTCATCACATGTCACCGTTCCGGAAACATTCAGCTCACTACACCCAGTAAGCAGGAGTTTGCGGCACAATGGAAGAGAAAATGCAGCAAAATCTACCAATGCCAGCTTTGCTGGTAACTGCTCGCCCTGATAAAAAGCCTAAAAAAAAGAAAATCGGAGGCAGAAAAGGCTGCAACGAAACAGGCACTGGATAAAGCCAGAGAACAAACTTGCGTCAACATTGCAGCATTTGAATGGTGGAGACAACTGAGGGAGCAAAAGTGATGAAAAGCGATGCCGAGGTTGCGTTCTTTCTGCTGAACAGGTAATTATTTGTTTTGCTTCGGGGGGATTTGTTATTTCCATGATATATGTTACGTTAGGCCACGTAGCTACTTTTGTAGCTAGTGCTAACTAGCAATGCTAACATTAGCTTCTCTGTCGGTGTAAGCCAGTTGCGTTACAGGTCTGCTTATCTGACTTTTAGGACATGCCATTTTGAACATATTGCACAGCCATAGTCGCAAGTGTCTGCATTATAATTGTGATAAAATGACGTTAATATTGCTTATAAACGGGACAACTGTGGTGATGTGGCATATGTGTTTTGTTAGCTACGAGAAGAAATGTTTGTTACTGTGTGAAATGGAAACAAAGTTTTGTTGTCATTCTTTGTGTGTCTTTGAGATGCAGTAATTATTGTCAGATGTGTAATTGTGATATTCTTCCTAAAGGTAAATCACTGCCAAAGGAGTAGATCACCACAGCAGACGACGCCTCATGCAAAGCCTGACCTGTCAGCCATCCCTGGACACTCCTTTTCTTATATATATTTATTTCTTATTTATTATATGTAAATACAGATTGTTTATGACAATCAAAAGCAGCGAAAGTACAGATACTTGTGTAAAAAAGTATTTCTCTTAGGTCTCTCTTGTTCGTTTTAAAAAAAAATAAAACAAAAAGTGTTATACCACATTCATTGTCATTATTCATTTAGCATGTAAGGAGGTAAGAAAAGTAATAGCTTGTTTATAATGAAATGGTAAAGGAAAGGCATTTATCGTTTCAAAATATTTATTCCAACATGACAAAAATACTCTGCTTTCCTGTGACCTGCAGCTGACTCCGACTGTGGATGCGCGTTCATGTTTGTGGGGGCGTAGCTTTGGACGGAGTACTGACGGGAGGGGGTGGAGCTTAGAAGAGGTGCCGCTTTCAAATCTTGCTAGCTCTCCAACATTACCTACTATAGCTTTAAAGTATATTGTACAAAGTATAGCTAAGTAATATTTGTTTATTAATGTGCATTTGTTATTGAAGACAAAGTGTGCTATTTGTAGTATTTGGATTAAGCCAAATGTATTACGGAGAATATCATTTTTACTCAAAAATAATAGACTTGTATATTGCTCGTAATGATTTTGTAATGTACTTGTAACACAGATAAAGTACACTTTATTATCACTTATCAAGTATGTAAATAGTCCCTACACAGGCATATACTTAAAGTATACTAAGTATACTTGAAGTTGTTCCAATTTAGCACACAAAAGTACACTAAATACACTAAAAGTTATGCTTTACTACAATTTAAATGCAACTAAAATATACTTAGTACAAAATTAGTTGTTTCAAAATAGCACACTTAAAGTTAACTAATCCTTAACACACTTGAAGTATACTTATAATTAGTGTGGCTGCAAGTATACTTAGTATATATTTTTAATAAATTTACGGTATATTTCTTGTATGTTTCGAAGACACTTGTAATTAATTTGTAATGTACTTGTAACACAAATAAAGTACACTTTAATACACTAATCAAGTATGTAACTAGTCCCTACACAGGCATATACTTAAAATATACTAAATATACTTAAAGTTGTTCCAATTTAGTACACAAAAGTACACTAAATACATTTAAAGTTATGCTTTACTACAACTTCATTACTACTAAAATATACTTAGTACAAAATTAGTTGTTTCAAAATAGCACACTTTAAGTTAACTAATCATTAACACACTTGAAGTATACTAATAATTAGTCTGGCTTCAAGTGTACTTAACATATTTTTTTTTCACCAGGGTGGCAGCAAGCAGCATCCCTATTCTCAGGGAACCAAGGTTACATGCGTAACCTGAGACGTTCCCTTTTGAAAGTGAACTCGCGCTGCGTCCCCTTGGGGTCGCTATGGGAACGGAATACCCACGCTGCCATGCTGAAGGGATGAGTGCCCTTTTGGCTGAGCTAAGTCAAAGAACTTAAAGGAGTCTTCATCCCTATGGTCAACACCAGCAGTCATAGACTGGAGTTTCTTAAGAACGGAGGCTTAAACCGGAAGCCTAACTACATTTATATTCAAGCCAGCGTCCAAGGAGGCTCAAGAGAGCCTAACACTCAGAACTTCTATAGGCAACTCTGAAGACTGGAGGCCTCAACAAGAGGCCTACAACACTAAATCCAGGGCAGTTCAGAGAAAGCTCAGAAAGAAGCTAAACTCAGTCTGACTGGCCTGTGAAGCTCAGTCCAGTGGAGGCCTTAATACGATGACTCTTATAATGAGAGGAGGCCTAGCAACACTCACTGAGGTCAGAAGCTAAGGAGGCTCCCAGTGAGCCTAACAACCTAGAATACTACCTTAGCGCCTAGCCATGCTCTAGGATCGGAGGCCTGCAACACCCAACGCTCAGGACATCTTGCAAGGAGGCTCACAGACCCCAGGGGTCAGCCAACGCGACAGCCTCGATTTTTTTTTCTTATCAGTGCGAAAGAGACTCAAATAACTGTCCATTTTTGTCGTACATACATGGTGTCGGCGGTGTGAGTTTGAGCGTTTGATGCAGCCAGGCCCGCAAGATGATTAGATTTGCCTTCTAATAACTTGTAAATCACTTCATTATCTCACTACGAAAGTAATTTATCTTTGCGAACTGATGCTTTATATAATCAACGTTCTCAAAGCCTCTGATCTACAGTGCTTCAGCGATCTACAGCGCTTGTCCATTATGGAGCAAGTAGTTACCAACAAGTTTATCGTGGACACTATACAACAACTGAAAGTTGAAATGACACAAACGTGTCCATATATTCCCGGATTTCAGTACCAGTCTTCTCCAAAAGCGTTGGGAATTTGATGTTATCAAAAAGAAACTCTGTGAACTTGACATGGATTATTCCTTGCACTATCCTGCCACACTCAAGATTATCTCCTATGGTAAATCGGTGCTGTGCAAGACCCCAGGGGAAGCTGAAATGTTTCTTCAGGAATTACAACTTTTACCTGAATGACGGACTGCTCCTGTCTTGTTCAAGGTAGTCTATTGCAAAAAGGTTTTGGTTGTTGCTGCTGATGTTTGTTTGCCTGCAGTAGCGCATTCGGGACTTATTTGTTTACATCTTGAAGGTTTAAATGATATGGAAATGATTTATTTATTTATTTATTTCAATACCAGATTATTGATATGGTTTTCTTTTTCTCTGACTCTCTTTTGTCTATAGGACTGGCTTAAATTGAATCCCATGGCTGATAAACATTACATAATTTTTTTTTTTTTGCCTAGGTAGTTTCTTTTTTAGGCCTATTTCTACTAGGCTATTTATCTTCTCATTTTTCTATAGCCTAAGGGATGCCTCATAATGAGGTTTTCACACAGGGAAATATTTTGGATATGTATAAAGCATTCCCAGTTAATATTTTGCGGTCTTGGTCTGCATTCTTTTTCTTTCTTTTTTTTTTCTCTTTTTTTTCTGTTAATTCTAGGGTATGTCTTGGTTTGGCCAGTTTGTGTGTTTTCGTGTGTACATGTTCGTGTTTGTGGTTTATTTGTTATTCATTTGAATATTAGGAGTTTGGCACATAAAATTGATTTGTTAAGAGCTTGGCTTGCTTACAATAAGCCCAGCGTTATCACACTTTCTGAAACATGCATGAATAGTGATATATCCGATGCAGATGTTAAACTTGATGGTTATACTTTGTATAGAGCAGACAGGGCTACTCGTGGTGGGGGAGTAGCCATGTACAGTGAGGAAAATAAGTATTTGAACACCCTGCTATTTTGCAAGTTCTCCCACTTGGAAATCATGGAGGGGTCTGAAATTGTCATCGTAGGTGCATGTCCACTGTGAGAGATATAATCTAAAAAAAAAAATCCAGAAATCACAATGTATGATTTTTTAACTATTTATTTGTATGATACAGCTGCAAATAAGTATTTGAACACCTGTCTATCAGCTAGAATTCTGACCCTCAAAGACCTGTTAGTCTGCCTTTAAAATGTCCACCTCCACTCCATTTATTATCCTAAATTAGATGCACCTGTTTGAGGTCGTTAGCTGCATAAAGACACCTGTCCACCCCATACAATCAGTAAGAATCCAACTACTAACATGGCCAAGACCAAAGAGCTGTCCAAAGACACTAGAGACAAAATTGTACACCTCCACAAGGCTGGAAAGGGCTACGGGGAAATTGCCAAGCAGCTTGGTGAAAAAAGGTCCACTGTTGGAGCAATCATTAGAAAATGGAAGAAGCTAAACATGACTGTCAGTCTCCCTCGGACTGGGGCTCCATGCAAGATCTCACCTTGTGGGGTCTCAATGATCCTAAGAAAGGTGAGAAATCAGCCCAGAACTACACGGGAGGAGCTGGTCAATGACCTGAAAAGAGCTGGGACCACCGTTTCCAAGGTTACTGTTGGTAATACACTAAGACGTCATGGTTTGAAATCATGCATGGCACGGAAGGTTCCCCTGCTTAAACCAGCACATGTCAAGGCCCGTCTTAAGTTTGCCAATGACCATTTGGATGATCCAGAGGAGTCATGGGAGAAAGTCATGTGGTCAGATGAGACCAAAATATAACTTTTTGGTCATAATTCCACTAAACGTGTTTGGAGGAAGAAGAATGATGAGTACCATCCCAAGAACACCATCCCTACTGTGAAGCATGGGGGTGGTAGCATCATGCTTTGGGGGTGTTTTTCTACACATGGGACAGGGCGACTGCACTGTATTAAGGAGAGGATGACCGGGGCCATGTATTGCGAGATTTTGGGGAACAACCTCCTTCCCTCAGTTAGAGCATTGAAGATGGGTCGAGGCTGGGTCTTCCAACATGACAATGACCCGAAGCACACAGCCAGGATAACCAAGGAGTGGCTCTGTAAGAAGCATATCAAGGTTCTGGCGTGGCCTAGCCAGTCTCCAGACCTAAACCCAATAGAGAATCTTTGGAGGGAGCTCAAACTCCGTGTTTCTCAGCGACAGCCCAGAAACCTGACTGATCTAGAGAAGATCTGTGTGGAGGAGTGGGCCAAAATCCCTCCTGCAGTGTGTGCAAACCTGGTAAAAAACTACAGGAAACGTTTGACCTCTGTAATTGCAAACAAAGGCTACTGTACCAAATATTAACATTGATTTTCTCAGGTGTTCAAATACTTATTTGCAGCTGTATCATACAAATAAATAGTTAAAAAATCATACATTGTGATTTCTGGATTTTTTTTTTTAGATTATGTCTCTCACAGTGGACATGCACCTACGATGACAATTTCAGACCCCTCCATGATTTCTAAGTGGGAGAACTTGCAAAATAGCAGGGCGTTCAAATACTTATTTTCCTCACTGTATATCTCTTCTCATTTATCTTCTGAACTCATTATACCAAAGGAGAGAGCTTTACATTTTGAATGTTTATTTGTTAATATTGCTTTTCATGAAAACAAGCAGATAATTATAGGTAACATCTTTAGACCTCCGAATTCCCCTGTTGAATCTACAAATTGTATTCTTGCTACTATTAATTCATTAGACCATGCAAGCGAGCTGATTTTATTGGGTGATTTCAATCGTAATTGGCTGGATCGTTCATCTTCTTATGAGAAAAATGTATTTAATGGTCTAAACCTTACTCAACTCATTACTGATCCGACTAGGGTAGTTAATAATTCCAAGTCTCTTCTGAAATGGATCTTTGTTACCCATCCAAATAGAATCTCTCAATCTGGTTTATTACCTGATTGTTTTAGTGATCATTCAATTGTGTTTTGTGTTTGGAAAATAAGATTACCCAGTCTGCCACCTAAAGTAATTAGGATCAGGCAGTGTAAAAAACTGAACACAGAGGCTTTCATCCAAGATTTAATAAGTATTAACTGGTCCAGATTTCAACTAATTCCTTATGTTGAAGACGCTTGGAACTTCTTTCTCTCAGAGGTTCTTAAAGTCATAGATAAACATGCACCTTGGACATCTGTAAAGGGTAGTCATTTACCTTGGATTGACAGTGATTTAATAAATTTATTTAACAACGAGATAAAGCCTGGGTCAGATACCACATGACAAATGAAACTGTTGATTGGTTTGAATATAAGAAATTAAGAAATGCATGTACAACTAAAACAAGGAATGCAAAATCAAATTACTATAAGCACTCTTTATCAGACATCAAAAACCCTAAGCAATTCTGGAAGAGACTTAACTCTTTAGTTAACAAAACCAATACAAATCCTCCTTCCAAACTTAGAGTGAACAATAACATTATCACCAGTGTTGGGTAAGTTACTTCAAAAAAGTAATTAATTACTAATTACTAATTACATCATCAATCTTGTATTTAAAATACTTTTCTAATTACTCTGTCTGAAAAGTAATTGAATTACTCAACAAGTAATTAAACAAATTACTTCTTAATCCCTATAAACCTCGGCCGGATAGATAGACAATAGAAATTAAACTCTTAATAATTAAATGAGTCGAACATGGAATAGTTTATCCTTTTAAAGCATTTTAGCTTTATTTAACATTTCAGTAACAAATGTACTGTAACCTTAAACCTTAAACAGAATTCCTCTGCTACATATCTGAATAACAAAAAAAGCTTAACTTAAGAGAAGTTAAATGACATGTATCAAGCTGTTAACATGAAACTTGCTTTCAAAACAACGAGTACCATATTATATGTAGTCATGCGTTTCAACAAAATGAACTCATTTCTAATTCACTGTAACCTTTAGTTAACGGTCAGAATTCCTCTGAAAAATATCTGAATAACAAAAAATATAATTACTATTATAATTAATCAAGCTGTAAATAGTTCATATTTCAAAGCAATGAGCAACATATTTCATGCATACTGTATGCGGTCATATGTTTTTCAACAAAAACTAATTTCTACTGATCAGTGCTCAGCTAACTGTGCTGCCTCCTTTTTGAAAAAGTGGTTGTATCTCATTAATGTAAGTCTCTCAAAACGTTTGCTTGACAGTCGGTTTCTCCTGGGGGTGAGCACAAGATTGCCCAGGCTGAAAAGCCTTTCAACTGGTGCGCTTGATGGTGTGGCTGTGTTGTACCTCAGTGAAATGGCCTTAATCCTGGGATTCTGTCTAATAACGCCCAGGTCAGACCCTGCAGATTTCAAATATTCCATGACCTCTGTTTCTGCAGAGTAGGTACAATCCTCCTCCTCAAATGAAAAAAAAGTCATCAGTGGAGTCAGCATGCTTGTTGTGATGTTGATCATTATGCTGTTGGTCTTCAAGAGGCAACCCACGGCACTCTGTAGTAAGCATTGCCCTAACAGTGTCTTTTTTCTCTTCTTCTCTGATCCAGTGTAACTTAAATTTGGGCAAAGTAACTGCAGCCAGGAGAGCTTTTTTATTGTCCATCATAGAGGAAAAGCGTATCTTGATAGCCTATGAGGGGAAAAAAAATACATCAGACACATCAGATACAAGAGTATGACAGATAATATTAAAATGGATTTAAGCCATGGGTAAACCAAAAATCTAGCAATTTGTATAAATATCAGATTACCTGAACAATGACATCAGGGAGAGATGCTGTCATCCTAAGCTCATCCCGCAGTGCCAGCGTCCTGGACATTAGAATCTCGAGAGTTGGAAGAAGGGTTCCAAAATAGCAGTTATCTTCTCCTTGCAATATGTCTAGCGCTACAGTGAGTGGCTTCAACACAATACAATATTCCTTTAGGAACAGATACTCCCGATCATTGAAGCATTTAATTCCAAACTGAGCGCAAACAGTATTTAACTCAGCAACTGGAATGTCAGTGATCCTGGACAGGGCATCGTGAAATGAATTCCATCGTGTTGAAGTAGGCACTATGAGTTTTTTCTTGAAAAAATGATCTACTAACTCTGATGGCACAGAAGAACGATTCACTTTTGTCCACAGTGCAGAACACTTTGAAATAGCACTTCTGTAGATGACTTTGGACTCATTTGCTGTTAGCCATTTCTCAACATCATGAAAAATTAAGTTCAGTGTGTGTGATGCACACCTTAAGTGTGGAGGGAGAGAAAACTGTCCATCAGAGTCTGTGGAGAGAGTCTCCGCAACATCAGTAAATGTCACCTCTTCATCTTCCTCTGACTCCTCATCAGAATCTGATTGCTCGAACATTCTAAATGCTTTGACAAAATTGGATCCGTTGTCTGTCACAGTTGCTGTCACTTTAGAGTTAAGTCCATAAGCTGAATGGACTTGTTCGATTTCATTGGCGATTACATCATATGTGTGTCTCCCTTTAACTCTTTTACAAGCTAATGCTGCGTGTCCACGTAGAAAAGTAGAAGGATCAATCCAATGTGCCGTCATTCCGAGAAAACTTTTGTTATGGCTCGTCCAAATGTCGGCAGTCGTGGAAATATATTCCAAACTTTCGAATGTCATTTTAAGCTCAATTTCCATGTCAGTGTAACACTTATCTAAGTAAGATGAAAACGTTTTTCGATCGGGCAGGGCTGCTTTTTTGCCACACACAGGTATTTTGTTTAGTATGCGCCTAAAAGACGGAGACTCTACAGTACGCAGAGGTAGCATCTCTTCCACTACGTAGCCTGCAATCATTTTTTTAAGCTCACCTTCAGACACTTTCTGCACCGCCTGTGTAAAATCAAGTTTTAAAACAACGTTACGCAATAAAGTTTTGGCTGCTTAACAGGGGTTGCTGTAGCGTTATCTGTCGACGAACATGGATCACTCAAAAGTGTTCGTCGATGCTGCCTTGTCAGGTGCTTCAGTAGATTACTTGTGCTATTGACAGCGGCCGATAGTTTTTTCTCCCCAGGACATAGCTTACATTGTACCGTAATGTTCTTGTCTACCTGTGTCAAAAAATTTAAATAATTGGAATATTTCCATTTACTAAAACAGCCACTCGCTTCTGCCGACATCTTCCACTTCAGACAACGTAACCAACTAGCGCACCCGCGCACTCGTCACGCGCAACTGCACTACAGCTAACGATTTTAAAGAGGCAGCGTTCACTTTTACCTTTGGCGATACATTTAGATTTTAAATTCAATATTGATTTATGCAAACCTGTTGAACTAATTTACTGTATGTAACGCAAGTACATTATAAGTAACTGTAATTCAATTACCTTAAAATGAAAAGTAATCCCTTACTTTACCTTTTCAGTGGATAAGTATTTTAATTACAGTAACGCGTTACTTTGTAACGCATTACACCCAACACTGATTATCACTGACCCTATCTCAATTGCCAATGCCCTCAATCAACACTTTTCTTCTATTTGTTGTTCTCAATCAGCTGAGCTCTCCTATTCTAGCATAACTAATACTGTGAACAATATCCCTTTCTCCTTTTCAACAATCCATCCCTCAGATTTTCAACAATCCATCCCTCAGATGGTCAACAAGCAATCTCAGAAATAAAACATTCTAATGACGCTGGTCCTGATGGTCTGGACATGAAGTTTATTAAACTTTCTTCTCATGTCCTAGCATTTCCACTTTGTGATTTATTTAATTTATCACTTTCCACCTGTGTAATTCTATTAATGTGGAAATTTGCGAAAGTAATACCACAACACAAAGGTGGTGACTCACTTGATGTCAACAATTATAGGCCAATTTCTATAATCAGTAATGTAGCTAAGATATTTGAAAAGCTTATTTTTAGGCAACTGTCTAAATATATTAATGACTTTTCCCTCTTGACTCCAAATCAATCTGGATTTAGACCTCATCACTCTACAACAACAGCCCTTACAATATTTACCAATGATATTTTTTCTGCACAAGATAATAACAAGTCTACTGGTGCAATTTTTATAGACCTCTCTAAGGCGTTTGACATGGTCAATCACTATATTCTTCTTGACAAATTATATGCTATTGGTATTTCTAAATCAGCTGTTCTCTGGTTTAATTCATATCTTCATTATAGAAGTCAAAGTGTGTCTTTTAATTCTGCTCTCTCCCAGCCTAGAATAATGGAAACGGGTGTCCCCCAGGGTTCTTCCCTAGGGCCCCTTTTATTTTCCATTTTTATAAATGATCTCCCTCAAATATGCTCAGACTATCAGATTCATCTATATGCAGATGACACAGTTATGTATACATCTAAATTACAATATATCTAAGATTCAAACCTCACTTCAATTTGATTTCAATCTTATTCAAACATGGTTCTCTTCTAATTTGCTTTTATTGAATAAAAATAAGTCTTATAGCATGCTTTTTGCAACCAGATCTGCACTCCATAAGCAAAATAATTTTCTTGAGGTTAAATTTCTGAATGGTACACCTCTAAGTAATGTTGAGGAGTTTAAATATCTTGGCCTTTGGCTTGACTCACGACTTACCTTCAGACCTCATAACGATTCTATTGTAAAAAACATAAACCGTAGCTTAAGAATGTTATACCGCTCAATTAATTGTTTTACAAAACAGATTAGATAAAAAATTATTACTCAAATATTATTACCTATACTTGATTATGCTGATTTTGTTTATCAGAACACTGCCGTAACCAATCTTAAACCTTTGAATGTGATTTATAATAGTATCTGCAGATTTGTTTTGAGGTGTCCATTTAGAACTCATCACTGTCAAATGTATCAGTCACTGAATATTCTTTCACTAAATTCTAGACGACAGTATTATTGGTTGCAGTTTGTTCACAAATGTATTTTTTCAAACTACCCATCCTATCTGAAACAATACTTGATTCCATATCAAACCTCTTACAGCCTAAGGGACACTGTCTATCTTTTTTTTCTTTTTTTTTCTTTTTTTTACCAAATATATCCAAAGAAAGTGGGAGGAGAGCCTTTAAATTTAAAGCCCCTTCTGATTGGAATGGTTTACCTAGGTCTTTTAGATCGATCTCCTCTTTTCACCAGTTTAAAATGTCTCTTCTTAATTATTTGCATACAAGCTGCAACTGTTTTCCTCATGCTTGATATAATTGTCTATATGAATGACCTTAACTGTTTATTGACTAATATCTAATGGTTGGATTTGGGAAGATATGGGTGGTTTTGGTGTGATGGAGAGCATTTGTCTTTGTTTTGATCTGTCTTTGTTTTAGTATGTATGTATGTATGTATGTATGTATGTATGTATGTATGTATGTATGTATGTATGTATGTGAAGTATGTTTTCCTGAGGTCCCCTCGAAAACGAGATGTCACATCTCAAGGGGGTTTTTCCTCTTAACAGTAAATTCAATATAAGTGTTATATATAATTCAAAACTGTTAAATTACTTTTATTTGTGTACACTCATAATAAAAACAAAATGTTGTGATTTTTGTAAAATAAAGAAAATAAACATGATGCACATTCTGCCATCTCTCTCAGTGTGAAGTCCATTCTGAAACGCGACAGAAAATGAACTCTAACTCAGCGAATACTTGCCACACAGACATGAGAGATATGTCTTAAGAAAGCTTTTTATTTTTAAAAGAAGTAATGAAATCAAAAATAAATATTCTCTGTTTAAGTAATCCGTACGAAACCAATGAGAGGTACAGTTTCTCAAGCCTCTGCTCATTATATCTAATGTGACCACACCCACGTGCGCACAAGCGATTCACATACTAATCATCAACGTAAAGGAACACAAACCTGTAAACACACTCATCACCTCAAAACAAAGCATTAAACTTTCTACTGCTTTTCATCGTGTTTGGAACACATCGTGTTTGGAAGACACGCTGTGAGTTTACCTAGGATTTACCTCAGAAGAAGAAGAACGTGATTTAAATCCAAACAATCAAAAAGCCATTCTTTTCATCTCTCCAGATTCTTTGTTCTAGTTCCCTCACAGTCCCACCTGATAGGGTCTTTGTCTTCCCAGGTGCTGCTCACATATTGTTGTAGCAGAGTTTGTGCTAAATACAGCGTAATCAGACTTTAGCCATGAATATGTTACAAGTAACAGAAATAAGCACAAATGTCAGGGCATGTCAGAACACCTCCAGGGCCCAGAAAACACTTCAGACCCCAGAGGGTTAAAAGTGCCTACACCTAGGACAGCTATCAAGGAGGCTCACAGAGAGCCTAACTACTTGACATCACTGTCTGGGCAGAGCTCTGAGGAGCGGATGCCTCTAAAAAAGCAACGCTCTAAGCAAGAGGAGGCCTGGCGAAGCTCCATAAAAGAGGCAGTAGTCAAGAAGGCTCAGAGGGAGCTTGCTGCTGCCTGATCAAGCTCTGAGGACGAAGGCCTCAGCATAACGACTCTCTGAAGCAGGGGTCGGCAAGTAACTTTGGCCGCGGGCCAATATTTTTTTTAGCCAGTAGATGGCGGGCCAGCTGGGAGCAGGCCTATGGACAGTGACGTAACTTTGTTTTAAAAAGTGGGTGGGGTGGGGGTTGCTACAATGCTAAATCAGATATATGTACAATAACATTACGATGTCCAGCAATCGATTTAAATAGTAGGCTACATTTGTTGTTTAATAAGATGTAGCTTAATAAAGGCTGTTTTATCAGTGCCGAGAATTTTCGTGTGAATAAATATATAGATCCGCCTGTTTGTCCAACGAGTGTTTTATTGGACCAGTGGTAGAATTTTCGCCCAGCGTGTCAGAGGTTCTGAGTTCGAATCCGCACTCGTATAGTTTTTTTTTCTCGTATAGGTTTTTTTTTTCCTCATCAAAACCGATTATGTTCATCAGTGGTTGTATATCAAGCAGGGACATGTTTGTGTGCATTTTTGTTTTGTGATTTCACCAGAACGAATAGAGCGCGCAGACAGCAAGCCAACATTGAATAAACATTGTTTATCCATCTGAATCATCATTATGGTTGATATTGAAATTTCAATGTAAAATAAATGTTGAATCACCATTACCATATCGATGAAAACCTGATGTTATTAATGTTGATGGCAACAATATTGGAACAACATTGATAGTTATCTTTATGATTGATTAAGCATTGATATTTGGTTTACCGGGCAATCGCTGAATGTGTTGAAAAGTCATTGATTTATAGTTGACCGGGAAACGACGCATTGTTGAAAAGTCATCGACATATTTTGACCGGGAAATGTGATTGAAAATCTATCAATTTTTGGTTGACCGAGAGATCAACACCAACGTACTGCACCGGACACAGCTCATTTCTGGACTCTTGGCACAAGCGTACAGGTAAGCTTGCTTATAATGTTCGATATGAATGAATTGTACCTAATCAAATACTGTTAGTGTAGCAGCGGCAGTAATGTAATTCGACTACGCCACCCCGAGATCTAACCCGGGGAACTGTAAATAACCTCCAAGGTTTCTATAAACTTAGGCCATCAGGTTCGGGCATTGAACAAACAGAGAAGTGGTTCCATACAAAAAAATACAAATTTTATTAATCAAATTCACAGCAAATTCACAGCAAAAAGTAATAAACACTCTGAAAGCTGACGTCAGCACATTCCTAAAACACTATACTCTGGGGGAGAATTAATAGTATATCACAGCATATCTAAATTTACAATCCAATGGATTTAGCAATTCATCTTCATCAATAAAACACAATAATAAATAGCACATGAGATTGGTGAGTCAGTGTACTGACAAGGAGTCTCTCACACACGCACACTCACAAGACCGAGCTTGAGGCTTACTGGTGGGCGTCCAGCGACTCGGGCCGTCGGGCATAAGTATCCAGATAATCCACCCCAACGCATGTGCGCAACCACACAACCAGCACAGCAATAATCACACTGTGAGGGTACCCACACTACACACCAAAGGGAGCCCACCACCTCGAGCGCGCCATCCCCACCGTCAGCACTCAGCTCCTCAAACATATAACAAGGACAGAATAAACAAAATTAACTACAGGTCATAATTTCAAACCAGAAATCAGACTAACACCACAATGACAAAAAAACTTTACCAACAACAGCAATACTGATAAAGTAAGTAAACAAACAACAAAGAAAATTAAATCCTGTTACAAAACAACAGTAATGCTAATCAATGAAATAAACTAACTAAGGAGAAAAATAATATTACAAAACAATAATGCTAATAAACTAAACAAAAGGCCAATGAAATAACTTTGCAAACACAAAACACTGGTAAATAAATAAACAAAAAGGGGCGAATGAAATAACTTCACAAAAACAAAATACTGGTAAATGAGTAAACAAAGAGGGCGAATGAAATAACTTTACAAAAACAGAATACTGGTAATTGAATAAACAAAAAAAAAGAACAAGTGAAATAACGTTGCAAAAACAGTAAGACTGATAAATGAAATAAGCAAACAAACGAGACAAACAAAATAATCGTTAAGAAACAAGGACGCACAACCCACTCAAACAATCACAATTAAATCACGTAACAAACACATTCATCCGTGGATAACTGAATGAGGGCAGATACTCAGTCGGCCACAAAAGTGGCCAACGAGGCGATTTCTTTGGAAGATGAACTCAGTCCATTAACTCGGACTCGGCGAAGCAAAGTCCGCACTTAGAAGGGACGTGCATTCACAGCACAAAACAAAGCAGCAGTTTCCCCAAGGCAGGCCGCAAACGCTTCCTTGCGATGGTAGCTATCCCTTAAAACACACAATAATAGTTCTATTAAACTACCACCCAAATAAGGCAACCACATAGCCCAAACGCAAAATTACTTACCTGAACAACAGCACGCTGACACATGAATCTCGCAGGCAATGCGCAGTGCGCGAGTCAACAATAACACGTTATTCCGTTCAATCCGGTGGGAAACGGGGTAGCCGCAACAAAGCAAGGAATTCTATGGAAAATCGAAATCCTACATAAACCCCAAGCAAACCAGCGACAGTTCAACATTTACAAATGACCTCTACATACCTGCGACACCACCAAAAACTGGGTGAACCCAAACAACACGAGCCTTCAGCGTCACGCACTACCCGGGGTTACGTTCGAGCTATAACATGCTCCTCCTGACCTGATTGGCTACCACGAGCCAATCGTAAACCGGCTAGAAAGGATAAAGCCAATATAACTAAATGGGGAGGAGGGACTGAATCCAACCACAATCCATCCTGCCACAATCTACCCTGCCTTTTAAATCGGCACCACGACGATGGGCACCAGAAGGATAAGTCAGGTGAACCATTTGTATTAACGAAACAGTGCTTATCTCCCTAACACATCGATCTTGGGAGATGGTGGGGATTAGAGTGTTGTCCAGCCGTTGACCGGGAGGACTGTCGTACTCTCACTTCCGTCCCATCAGAAAGGCCGGGCAACACAGCCACACCAGGGAGTGGAGAACCACTCACATCCACTTGAGGAGCTGAAAGGGGCGACGTACTGTGATCGTTAATAGCTAACCCCGTTGCCGGAGACTCAGACTCGAACGCTGGCCGGCCCTGGATCATCAAGTCATAATTGCCCAGCCATTCCTCCTGCCGGGCTACATATGAAGTGGATGGCTGGGCGACAGTTTGGTCGGCAACAGGAGGCAGAGGCATTGGTACATTCTCGCGAACCACCGGTTTCAACAGGGAGCGATGCACCTGCCGAGCCTTGCTCAGGTCACCTACTGGTGCCACGGTATATACCGTGCCACCCTCTTTCGGTGCTTTCAGTACCTGGTGCATTAAAGCTCCACATGTCATGAATTTTGTGGCGCCCCCTCACACTGAGATCATGGTGATATACTAACTGGCCCTCCTGTAACGGTACCTCTCGAACTCGCTGGTCATGGTTTGTCTTACGGCGTGTAGCTGCTGCTTGCAGCCGCTCTCTGGCTCCATGAAATGCAAGTTGCAACCGAGCCTGATGTTCTTGGACCCATTCGTGAACAGTGACCCCAGAGGGCTCAGGGACATTACCCAATCGAAAATCCAACGGCAACCGTGGTTCTTGCCTGAACATCAAGAAGAATGGTGACTCCCCTGTGGCCTGGTGGGGGGTGGTATTATAACAATACAAGATTTGGGGCAAGCAAGTGTTCCAGTCTCTTTTTTGTGAGACTGGTAAAGTTCGTAACAGGTTGTGCATGGTCCTATTAAAACGTTCGCACTGCCCGTTTCCCGCTGGGTGATACGGAGTAGTGCGTGTCTTCTGGATCCCATATAAACCACAAAGCTGCTGAATAAGCCCATTTTCAAAACTGCGGCCCTGGTCCGAATGAATTCGGCCAGGGACCCCAAACTTTGAAAACCACTCCCCCACCAGCACCCGTGCCACTGTAGGGGCACGTTGATCGCTAGTCTGGACAGCCAAAGTATACTTGCTAAAAATATCAGTCATTATCAAGACATTCTCCTGCCCACTCCTAGCTGGCTCTAGAGTAGTAAAATCAATTGCCAAGATTTCATTGGGTCGCCCCGCCAGCAGGTGGCCCATGAAACTCTGTGCAGCAGGATGATTGTCTTTGGCAACCTGACATCTTTCGCACAAATGACACCAGCGTGCCACATCCGAAGCCATACCTGGCCAGAAACACCGCTGCCGTAAAAGCTCCAGGGTCCTTTCGGTTCCCTGGTGGCCATGCTGCTGATGGGCCTGTATTAGTACTTCTTTTTGCATGGCCTCGGGCAGCAACAATTGCCATACTATTTCTCCCCCGTCTGAACGGAAGACCTTACGGTAAACCACACCATCCCACTCCACTAAACAGTCCCACTGTTTCAGCAGGGCCAACGTCTGTGGTGAGACCTGTTTGCGCTCTTGAGAGCTAGGCCGTTCCCCCCGCCTCCAAAAGACTAAAGCTTCCTGAATGGTAGGGTCTTCCTGCTGAAAAACAGCAATCTCAGCCGGAGTATGCGCCGGTAGAGCAGAGATGGCCAATTGGGTAACCTTGGTCAGCCCGGACTGTAACACTTGTTGCAGTGGTTGAGGGAGAGTAGTACCAGGGGCTATAGCTTCCACGGTTTGGGAGTCTGGTAAATGCAGCCTAGATAAAGCATCTGCATTTTTGTTACTCCTCCCCGACCGATATTTGACTTCATAGTCAAATGAAGCCAGTTGGCCTAGCCAAGGCTGCTCTGTGGCACCAAACTTCGCTGAGGCCAAATGACTCAGTGGGTTGTTGTCCGTATAGACTGTGCATTTATGACCCAGCAGATACTCACGAAACTTTTCTGTCATGGCCCATTTAAGGGCCATGAACTCCAGTTTCATGGAACTATAGTTCTGCATGTTCCTTTCTGCAGGTCTCAACCCCCGGCTGGCATAGGCTATAGGCCTCACTCAGCCCCCTTGCTCCTGTGACAATACTGCACCCAAACCCCCATAGCTCGCATCAACCTCTAAAATAAAAGGTAGTGTAAAATCTGCGTACGCTAGTACTGGAGCAGTAGTCAATTTTGTCTTAACCCCCTGAGGTCGGCTGTCGCGCCGGCGCGATAGGCTCGTTTTTTTTCCTTATCAGTGCAAACAAAATCAAAATTCTAATATTAATTTTTATCTTATATGCTTGTGTTGTACATCAATCGATCCTGTTAAGTGTGTATTTTTTTTGTGCATACTCATAATAAAAACAAAGTGTTGTGCTTTTCGCCAAATAAAGAAAAATAAACATGATGCGCGTTCTGCCGTCTCTCTCAATGTGAAACTCATTCTGAAACGCGACAGAAAATGACCTGTAACTCAGCGAATGTTTGTCACACAGACTTAAAACACATGTCTATACAACGCTTGGAGTCTCTATTTTTAAAATATGTAAATTATATAAAAAACAAATATTCTCTGTTTAAGTAATCCGTAAGAAAGCAGCGACATGTACAGTTTCTCAAACACATCCTAATTAACTATAATGTGACCACACCCACGCGCGCACGAGCGATTGACATGCAAATGATCCACGCGGCAGAACGCAGACCTGTAAACGCCCTCATCACCTCAAAACAAAGAATAAGAGACTTCGGTAACTTACTCCTCTCTGCTTTTCATCGAGTTTGAAGATGTGCTGTGCTGTGCTGTTTACCTTGTGCTGTGCTGTGCTGTTTACCTTGGGATTTACCTCAGAAGTACGCGATTTGAAGATGAGAAGATTTTTAAGGTAAGACATGTTAAACTGGTCGTGCCAGATTAAAATGTATGTTATGAAATGAGTTTGGAGTAAAAACATGAACTAAGCCTAATATCGTACATGTATATGCATCTATAAATAGACAGAAACATGTTAAAATGTGAACTAGACTGGTAGGCAACCTTTCAGTGCTAAATTTATATACTTCATATATATTTCACTCAGTTTTGATTAGCTTATGACACTGAAATAATGCTAAAATACTTCTTTATGCGTAATGTAGCTTGTTTGCGAATATCTACTAATGTGATTTAGTGCAAATATGTTTCAGCCTCCGGTAAAATATGTGATATAGCCTACTGTCTACATTATATTTTTATATAAATGCTCGATTTTGGTTAGCCTAAGACACGCTTCAATACTGCCTTATGCACAGATGTTTGTGAATACAGGTGTAAATGTTTGAAATGTAGTGATGTGTGTCGTTCGCGAACGATCCGTTCATTGCGTGTGTCACTAAATGCGTGCAGATACCCATCAACAGATACTCGCGGTGACGCGGTCTATGGCCCATAAATAGATATTTCTCCGTTCTATGGCCCATCAACTATACATTGTTTGTCCATAACCATCACTTGCTCAGCAGTTTACTTTGTATAATGTATGCTAAAAGTTTTATTTTGATGTTGTTTTTTAGGAATGTGAACCTTCAGTTCTCAGTGCGATCGCATAGACGTAATATTTTACAGATGAAATGTAGCCTAATTGTGTTTACATCGTCATAATATAAAAGTAGCCTACCTATTCTTGTGTGAAATGACAAAAACCATCCATTCTGCTTATACAGGAGACACTGCGCAGATGAGGGTGAAAACACAAGATACATGGAGGACAAAGACATTTCCATGTCCTGCACCTGTGACTGCATACAACAAACTCATGGGGGGTGTTGACCTGTCTGATCAGCTGATACAGTACTACACAACACAGCACATAACCATGAAGTGGTACAGTAAGATTTTTCTACACTTCTTGGACATTGCTTCCACCAACTCTTTCATTGTGCACAAAGAGCTACATGGTAACTTGTCACATAAAGAGTTTATGGAGCAACTTATAACAGAGCTCTGTGGTGTGTCACAGAAAACGGCAATGAGTTTTAAATCAGTGTTGGAAACCGTTGTGCTGCTTAATATATATTTTTTATAACCTGTAATAGTTTTTTCAGGATTCTTTGAATAAAAATATTTTTTTTTAAAAAACAAAAGTTTGGTCTTTTTTTCTTTCTTTTTTGGAAAGGATGTAAGTGATAGTAATAACTTTAAGTCTTTCCATTGTTAGAAAAGATTTCTATTTTGAATAAATGCTGTTCTTTTTAACTTTTTATTCATCAGTGAATCATTCTTAGGTCATCATTCTTTGTTCAGGCTGCCTCACAGCACCTTGATGGCCCATTAGCCATGGGGGGAGTGTCTTTAGTCACACCCCTGGTGTGAATCACATTAATATTCATGGCCCACGCATACAGCAGTGCTGACACAAAAACTGACATGCAAAATTAAAATCGTTATATTGTTGTTTGTGAAAGAGTGGTCAGAATGATTTTCACCTCATTTTGTAGAAAAAATTCTAGCCTACAAGAATAGTAATTCCAAAGTCTTATGGAAAACTATTCAGTATGTGTTAAATGGCCTTATTGCAGTGACAATGTTTTTCCCAAAACATACTAACCACGCATAATATTTTTTTTCTATAAAATGCAAACATGTACATCCATTTTGCTCACATATTATTGTAGCAGAGTTTGTGCTGAATACAACAAAATTACATGTTGGCCAATAGTATGTTGTAAGTAGCTGAAATAAGCACAAATGTCAGGTCATGTCAAAACATCTCAAGGGCCCCAAAAACACCTCAGACTCCAGAGGGTTAAGAGCATCAAAACTGGCCTGACACTCACTAGACCAAATTTGAATGGCTGCCCTTTGAAGCCTTTTTCCCGACCCCCCATTGGCCAGCTCTGCCACTAGCCGGTGTAACGGGGCCGCCAACTTCAAAGGCCTTCAACTCAAAACCTTCAACAAATCGCCTATAGTAGCTAGCGAATCCTAAAAAGGACCGCAGCTCAGAGACTGTGGTAGGAGTTGGCCAAGAAGATACCACTTCGATTTTACTGGGATCCGTGGCCACACCCTGGTTTGAGATTACATGGCCCAAATACCGTACCTGCTGCTGGAAAAACGCACACTTCGAAAGCTTCACCTTTAACCCTTCTTTCTCCAACCAACTCAACACCACCCCCAGCCTCTCCAGATGTTGTTTAACTGAACCGGAAAAGACCACAATGTCATCCAAATAGAGAAGCAACGACTGACACTGTTGGTCACCGAATATCCGCTGCATCAATCGCTGGAAAGTGCTGGGGGCATTGCACAGTCCGAAAGGCATTCGGTTCCACTCGAATAGTCCGAAGGGCGTGCAAAAAGCGGTCTTGGACTTATCCTCCTCTCTAACGGGTACTTGGTTGTAGCCACTAGCCAAATCGAGCGTGGAAAACCACTGAGCCCCCGTCAGTGCATCTAATGACTCTTCTATTCGTGGAAGAGGAGATGCATCTCTTCTTGTTTTGCTGTATAACTGTCGGTAATCCACGCACATACGCAGACTGCCATCTTTCTTTTTCACGAGAACTATGGGGGAAGCGTATGGACTGCAACTTTCTCGAATTACCTGCGTTTCCAGCAGTTGATTAATATGTTCCTTTACCAACTCATACTCCGATGGGGGTATGCATCGATAGCGTTGTCGCACTGGAGCACTATCTTGAAGGGGGATCTCATGAGCAATTAAGTTAGTACACCCTAAATCTAATTCGTTGGCTGAGAAGACATGGGCGTACTTCCTTACCAAGAATCGCACCTGTTCTTGGTCCTCCCTAGACAAGGGGGACAGGTCCAAAGCCTCAATCTGGTCCGACACCATGGGGGATGCTGACTGAGAAAACACAGTAGCGGTATAGGAGGGCACTTCGGTGACACCCGCTGGTAAGCTAACAATGTGGGCATGTTCTAACTCACCTACAACTGTGCGGGAGTAGAGCAGCACATCGGCGGTACCCACATTGACAACCGGTACGTGGGCAGTGCCTCGAATCACTTGAATGAGAGCAGGAGATACCAACAAACCTGCCGGTAATCCTGCCTCTGGGGGTTCCAATAACACAGTGGCCCCAGAATACTGGTACGAACAAGTAGCAGCCACCAGCTTCATTGTGCCCCCAGGGATTCTACAAGCCCTCCTACCCCGAACCTTTACTTTACCCCTGACCCCCTCAGACAACTGCAGGCTACTACTATGGCATCGTTGGAAAGCCTGTTGGACAGAAACCGGTGCTTCCGACACTGATGGCAACTCGAATAAAGCCAGACCGTGAAGTCCAAAGAGCTCTTGGAAACACTTTTGAATCACATTCATTCCCAAAACGCCGGGTGCTAAAGTATGGGAACTACCTGGTGGATCCTGAACCACCAATACACCACACTGTGGCATCAACTTCCCACAAAGCACCACATCCATTTCCAAGTACCCAACGTATGGAATGGCTAAGCCATTGGCCGCCCTGAGCTGCAACCAATGGCAAGAGTGAAGACGCTCCTGACCCCAAGGCTTAAAATGCTGCGAAAAAAAACTCTCAGTGACAGTAGTCACCATCGACCCAGTATCTACCAAACAAGGCACCTTGACCCCTCCCAATATTACCTCAACGTACGGACAGGAAGCCATTAACTTTGAAACCTTGGTCAAATTTGGAGAATCACTTATTGAGCCAGAGCTTGCCCCACCGGATGTGTGGCTCTGCAAAACGGTGGGCACTAGTTTTCCGAAGCCGAAGTTGGACGGGCCTGGCTACCAAAGGGAGGGCCTCACCCCAAGGACTGGGGTCGAGAAGAAACCCGAACCCCATCACATTCACTAGCAAAATGGCCAGGCTGTTGGCAACACCGGCATATCAACGGCCCATTACGTGACGAGCGACCACGCATGTCGGGGCGTTGCAAGTGTACAAGATTTTGGGAAAGCTGTTGTAATTGCTCTTGTTGACGTCGCAGCTGTTCTTGTTGAAGTTTCAACATCTCCTTTATTTCACTCACTTCCGATGGCGGGGGTGTCCGAGGCGGATCATGCGGGCCACCCTGTACCCTATACTGGATACCAATAGCCGAGGGAACAGAGTGGCTGCGACCCCTCATACCACCAGGCAACCCCTCTCGTTCCCACCGCATGGCCTCCCTTCTAACCTCCAGCAACGTGGCCATAGGCTGCCGCCGCACCATCTGCTTTAGCTCACGGCGTAAAGCACCATCAAGAACGTATTCATTAAACTGATCCCTAAGCAGGTCCTCAGCATTTGGCATACCATCAGGTGCCTGACCCTTTATCTTGGCCATGAGACTCATCAGGGCCAACGAAAATTCTTGAAGGGTCTCACCTTCCTGCTGCTTCGTTGAAAAAAATGCCTCCTGCAATACTACATATGAATCAGTACAACCATAAAGTTCTCTTAATATGGCAATTATACGAGCTGGATCCCTCCGATCAACGCTAGGGCGGTACTTTATCTCGTCACGAGCCTCCCCCTCTAAGTGGTCATAAAGGAAATCGGCTTGATCATTAGCTGCCAGATGCCGTACTCTCATACTTGCTTGTGCCTCCTCAAGCCACTCGCTCAACCGTTGGCCCGATTTCCCACTAAATATGGGACATGTACGTTCTCGTGGGATGAAAACCATCCTCTCCGCTATGGGGACAGCAGCCGCACCATTACTAGCAACATTAACGGCTGGTGGCAAATTAGGTGGTGCATTGGGATCCTGTACAGCTAAAGCCTGTTGTTGGCGAAGCCTTTCATTATCTACTTTAAACTGGGCCACTAAGTCCCTCAACTCTTGTAGTTCCTCATCCATGGCTAGCTCAAAATCACCAACCCCACTACAATACAGGAGAAACAAAACACAATCCCCAACAACCTTACCTGACACGTTACGGGTCCACGTAAGAACAACTGCTGCTTTGCTCAAAAAGAATCGTCATCCAACTGCCCTCAAACAAAACACAAGTAACATTCATCCACAAAACAAAACAAGAAATAGGGTACACTTCTCTGTTATAGTTCAGGCTACCCTGCCGACTATAAGCCAAATGTAGCAGCGGCAGTAATGTAATTCGACTACGCCACCCCGAGATCTAACCCGGGGAACTGTAAATAATCTCCAAGGTTTCTATAAACTTAGGCCATCAGGTTCGGGCATTGAACAAACAGAGAAGTGGTTCCATACAAAAAAATACAAATTTTATTAATCAAATTCACAGCACAAAACAAAGCAGCAGTTGCCCCAAGGCAGGCCGCAAACGCTTCCTTGCGATGGTAGCTATCCCTTAAAACACACAATAATAGTTCTATTAAACTACCACCCAAATAAGGCAACCACATAGCCAGAACGCAAAATTACTTACCTGAACAACAGCACGCTGACACATGAATCTCGCAGGCAATGCGCAGTGCGCGAGTCAACAATAACACGTTATTCCGTTCAATCCGGTGGGAAACGGGGTAGCCGCAACAAAGCAAGGAATTCTTTGGAAAATCGAAATCCTACATAAACCCCAAGCAAACCAGCGACAGTTCAACATTTACAAATGACCTCTACATACCTGCGACACCACCAAAAACTGGGTGAACCCAAACAACACGAGCCTTCAGCGTCACGCACTACCCGGGGTTACGTTCGAGCTATAACATGCTCCTCCTGACCTGATTGGCCACCACGAGCCAATCGTAAACCGGCTAGAAAGGATAAAGCCAATATAACTAAATGGGGAGGAGGGACTGAATCCAACCACAATCCATCCTGCCACATTAGGCTGATCGTTAACATGATGGTTAGTGTAGTAGGCTAACCGACACAGTGCTGGTCACTGAAATAGATTTTTGTTTTACCATGTGTCAAAATCTGCCAAACGCACTTTGTGGTTCTCTTCTAGGTTAAGTTCGCAAAACCTCCGAGTCCAGTCTATTTTTGTGATAGCTCAAAATACATATCTGTACGGCTAGTGTCGTGAAATCTATTAACACAGCACCGCCACGAAATGCCGATTAGACCATCTCGTCGTAATACATACAAAATATGAATAATCCTCGAGCAGGGCTGCGATATGCTTGCGATACAGTTTTGTAACTCAATTGTGTTTGTTTTCAGAAATGATAACAGTCGTTTTATACTAGTGCTTATGCGATATCACGATTTTTGATGATCTTCTCCAAGGTCTGCTTTTGAGGAAAACATTTCATTGGCGTTCTGTTCTGACATGCACCTTTTCTGAGCGTGGGGAAGCGCGCGCGCACTGTCAGCGCCTGACAACCAGGCCTGGCATCAAGGGGGGGGCTTAGCCCCACATACTTCATATAGAAACAATTAAAATGCCTCGTTAATTTTAAAGACATAGCCTATTTATTATTATTAGCCTGTTTTTGCCTGAGATTTGCGGTGAGATTTACGCATGTGCTCGGGCGTATGCTATATTCCTGCATGCACCCAGTATTTAAGCAGAAATTAATATAATTGTGCAATTAGTCGACCGGAAAAATCTTTTGTCTGGTAACTCTAATTTATTTACTTACATTATTTATTTACATTTACTATTTACTTAGTTATAAGTATCCAGTTATTTAGCCTATTGAATTTGTTCCCAGTGTTTAAATATGTGTTCTGTTTAACTTAAATGCAAATTTTTTGCATTGTGATTTTATTTTCTGTTTTAGATGCTCTAATGGGGACAGCCGCCGTCACCCACAGGCTGTGCAAAAGTGGCTGCGCTATGCGCCAGACCGGGAGGACATTGAAGTGTAAATAAAGAGTACAAATAATTAAATAAAAAGGCTAATATAAAATGAATTTGTTTTAGTGTGGTGTGTTCAGTGTTTTATACGAGATTTCAAATGTTCTATTATAACTGGCTGTAGATAAAGCAGGCTAGTTAAATTATGGCATTACATTTAAAATTAACATTTAAAAACGATTGAAATTCCATTGAAATCACGTTGATCCTTAGTTTAGTTGAAATTTCAACATTGTTTCAATATTCCTGATAATTGAAATACCATTGAAATTCCGTTGATCTATGGACAGGATTTCAACGTTGTTTCAATATTAAAACAGGGTGCAAAATGATGTAGAATCAACATCAGAGTTCGATGTTGATTCAATGACTTATTGTTGAAAAAGGAATGTTGATTTAACATAGTTTCAATGACTGTTTGCTATCCGCAACGGGTTGAAGCGCGCATCCGAATGAAGACAGTGCAGCGTGTGCGCAAGCCACACGAGAAAACACTGTATCCGCACCACTGATCGCAGCGGCAACGAGCACTTTAATCACTTGATTTAAAAAACACATTTCACCAGTGATCCCTGCCGCTCAATGGGTTTGTTGTGAATAATATATATTGGCCGTGGCCAAAATATGTGCTACTGTTAAGCTAAGCTGCTGTTGCCACACTTACGTGTTTTATTCGTCCAATAATTACCCCTCTTTTGAATTAGCCTAGTATAGGCTATCCAATCTTTTGTCAAGCAACTTTGTGTTTATTTCCGATTTAAAAGACGAAAGACGACATTAAAAATTGCTACAAAAATGGTTGTTCTGGTGTTTCTTTGTCTGTTTTGCGCCCGCAGTAGGTATATAATCGTGGAATATGATGGGTCAGTGTTGCATTCGTTCAATCGTTTTTTCAAATTAAAACCAGAAATAAAAAAAATGAAAAACGAATAACGACGGGTTTTCTGATTGTGTGCTCAGAACAAAAATAGAAAAAATGAATTACTAGATTAGACAATTTTTAATGTAGATTTTTAATTTAACATCTTAGGCATATATCAATGAAATCATTTTAAACAGATCAAGTACTATTGTGGTACAGATTACAGCCATTTTAATAACGGTGTGAATAGCAATCATGCCTCATTCGCTTACAGTCCGACAATAAACTTGACTGACTAATATACTGTTATATTATCTGTGCGTATACATAATATCGATTTTAAATGCTTGATGCTCTTTAAATATTCTGTTGCATTGTAAAAAGTTTCGGTGCATAGGACGGACCTATCCGCGATCGCTCTCCATGGTTCTGACCAAAGAAGCGCGCTTTGGAATCTCCATTACGCGTCATAGGCATCATACCTGGGCTGCGTTTCCCAATAACGTTTTCTCTTAGCGCGCTACGATAACTCTTAAGCTTAAGGTATAACTTAACTAAAGGTTAGCTACCACTAAAGGTATACCATTGCTAGGCGTCTTCAGGGCTATCATCCACTCGCGAGGCAGAGGAGCTGAGAGGCAGAGGCGCTGGCGCCCTCCAAGCAACGGCGCTGGTCATGCTATAGCATCCTGGGGTGGCAGAGACAAAGATGTGCTAGGTGATGTGGATATCAGCTCTCTTCATCTCCTGGTTGCAGCGATGACTCTGAGACTGTACGTGCGCGTTTAAGGTAGCCTACCTAAACAACGACTGTTGCAACAGGGCCGAGGGCTGAGTTGGAAAATATGTGACGTCTTTATGTTTTTTTAATTTAATCAATGTGGATTATGAAAGTGAGCGTGCAGTATGAGAAAGATATGATACATCATGAGATGCGCAATATGTCTGGAGACATGGATTGGGTAAAACATGAGTTTTGTTTTGTAGAAAGTCTCTTTTTAAAAGATTTTCGTTTTGTATAAATTGTATCTTAATTTTGATCAATGTTTTATCAACCAATTGCCTGTATTTAATAAATAAGAAGCAAATATATAGCAGACAATGTAATAAGGCGCCAGCACTATCACTTGCATTGCACGTGAACTGGAGGGCGCCGAAACTCAGCTTGTGCCTCACAGATTTGAGAAATATAGGCTATCTATTATAGAAAGCTTGAAATGTCTACTTTTAAACGAAAATATTCAAAACCAAAAGAAATAGGCAACTCTCTGAAAATGTAATCCATATTAAATGTGCATTTCTCTCTGGCGTTCATGAGTCCGCTTCGTCAACTTCATCTTTGCAGCGACACATAAAACACCAATTTATTAATAAATAATTAAATGTCTCCTGTGTTATACCCGAATAAATAATAATGAAAAAAGTTCAAAAGTCGGACTGTAAGCATATGAGACTGATTGCTATTCACATTATTAAAATGGCTGTAATCTGTTACCACAATAGTACTTGATCTGTTTAAAATGATTTCATTGGTATATGTCTGCTAATGTGTTAAATTAAAAATCAAAATTAAAATTTGTCTAAACCCGTCATTCATTTTTTCTATTTTTGATCTGAGCACACAATCAGAAAATCGGAAAACGAGTTGTTATTCGTTTTTTTTTTTTCATTTTAGTTCAGGAAATAAATAATGGAAAAAGTCTTTTTTTTAGTTTTTTTTGGGGGGGGGGTTAATTTGAAAAAAAAACCCGATTGAACGAATGATACACGGGGCCCTATTTGTAAGCCGTTATTGTAAAATAAAAATTTATTGTAAAAAAAAAAACGGACTTCCAAAATAATCTGGCGGGCCAGAAAATATTGCTGGCGGGCCAGTTTTGGCCCACGGGCCGCCTGTTGCCGACCCTTGCTCTGAAGTGAGAGGAGGCCTAACTATGTTCCTACACCCAGGACAGCTACCAAGGAGGCTCACGGAGAGCCTAACATCTTGGTTACGTATGGTAACCTTCGTTCCCTGAAGGAGGGAACAGAGACGTACTTCGTGACCGACAATAGGAATCTCGCTAGAGAGCCCAATCTACTACTGAGTGAAACTAAATGAGCCAATGCACAATCATTTGCATCAGCTGTTCAGCCACGCAGCGCGGGTATATAATGAGCAGCAGGAGTGTTTGCACTTCAGTTTTTTGCTGAGGAGCCGAGCTGATGAGCTGGCTGCCCCGGCGGGTCGCAGCAGATGTGGCGACGGGACGTACGTCTCCGTTCCCTCCTTCAGGGAATGAGGGTTACCATACGTAACCGAGACGTTCCCTATCAGTCGGTCACTCTCGAAGTACGCCGCGACCGACAATAAGAATCCCCACCAAAGCACCACAGCTGCTGCACCCCATCCAGCGCCCTGTGCAAGCCTCAACCCCTTCTTGCCTGGAAGGACAATAGGAGAGGGCTTACACAGAGTGTATCTGTCACTGTTGTTCCATGATAACCCATACAGTGAGATTATTGGATAACACTGGGAACCATGCCCTTTCTATGGGAAGGGGAACGCTGCGGAAGCCACATTCTTCGGAGGAGTTATGTGGAAAATACATATGGACTAGCTTGAAGGTTGTACTGCATAGGAATACTGGGTGACTTAGCCCAAGGGAAAGACACAGGCTTTGATTAGGAGCAGCCGTGGAAGAATACACATATGGGATCCCCGTAAGGCCACATATATGGATCCCAGCCTAAACTCGGTTCTCAAGAATTCAACGGACAAAGGCCTGGTACCGGACGCCCCGCCATATCCGGGGACTCAAAGGTTTTTCACTCTGGAGAAATAAGGAGCACAGTAGGGTGCAGCAAGCCAACAGAGCTGGTCCTCTCAGTGCTTCTACCTGTTTAGGGTGAGAACACAGGAGGAAACCGGCTCTACGCGTAGGCTATAAAATCTAGTGAACATGTTAGGTGTCGCCCAGCCCACAGCTCTACAGATATCTGTTAGCGAGGAGCCACGTGCCAGTGCCCATGAGGATGCAACGCCTCTCGTGGAGTGAGCATGCAACCTGAGCGGACAGGGCACGCCTTGTGCTTGGTAAGCCAAGGCGATGGCATCCACAAACCAGTGGGCCATCCTCTGCTTGGAGACAGCCTTTCGCTTCTGCTGGCCTCCGTAAAAGACAAAGAGCTGGTCTGAGGTCCTGAGACTTTGAGTTCTGTCCACGTACAGACGCAGGGCACGAACGGGACAGAGCAAAGCCAGGGCTGGGTCTGCCTCCTCCAGGGGCAGCGCTTGCAGGTTCACTACCTGGTCTCTGAAGGGAGTGGTAGGAACCTTGGGCACATAGTCCCAGTACAACATGGTTCTCACCCGGCCTGAACTCTAGGCACGGTTCGTTGACCGAAAATGCTTGCAGGTCCCCTACCCTCTTGATAGAGGCCAGTGCAATCAGCAGCAAAGTCTTCAAAGAGAGAAGTTTTAAGTCTGCTGACTGCAAAGGCTCAAAGGGAGCATCCTGAAGTGCTCGAAGCACCAGGGAAAGGTCCCAAGAGGGAATGGAGGGGGATCGAGGAGGGTTTAACCATCTCGTCCCCCTGAGGAACCTGACGACCAGGTTGTGCTTTCCAACTAATTTGCCATCTATGTGGTCGTGATATGCTGAAATAGCGGCAGCATATACTTTGAGGGTGGAGGGAGACAGCCTTCGCTCCAAACCTTGCTGCAAGAAGGAAAGCACGGACCCTATCGAATATCTTCGGGGGTCCTCTCGGTGAGAAGAAAACCACTCAACGAACAGGTTCCACTTCAAGGCGTACGCTCGTCTCTTAGACAGAGCTCACGCAGAAGTGATGGCGTTAAGTACCTCTGGGGGTAAGTCACCTAGAACCTCCGTGTCCCGTCCAGGGACCAGACATGGAGTTTCCAGAGGTCCGGACGAGGGTGCCATAGGGTGCCCTGTCTCTAAATCAGAAGATCCTTCCTCAGAGGAATGGGCCAGGGAGGGACTGTCACCAGGAGCATGAGTTCTGGGAACCAGGTCTGGGTGGGCCAATAGGGAGCCACCAGAAGGACCTGCTCCTCGTCCTCCCTGACTTTGCACAGTGTCTGCGCAAATAGGCTCATATTACTGCAACTCGAGGCAGTTGATGTGCCAATGCAGTTGGGGGCCCATCCACACCCCTGACACTGCATGCCCATTGTACGTGGCACCCCAGCCAGTGGCAGAGGCATCTGTGAACACCACAGCATGCCTGGACACCTGTTCCATGGGCACTCCTGCCCGCAGGAACGAGGGGTCTGACCACGGGCTGAAGGTCTGGCGGCACGCCGGTGTTATTGTCACCCGGTGAGTGCCATGATTCCACGCCCATCTCGGGACTCGGTCGTGAAGCCAGTGCTGAAGCGGTCTCATATGGAGCAGCCCGAGCAGCTCCTCTACCGCATATCGCTTTTTCCAAGATCTCCGCACCTCAGTGTAAATATCTGGGAAAAAAAGGAAGACTCGTATGAGCTGGTGGATTATGCCCAGAGAAAAAAAAAAGGTCATTGAGGCGGCCGCGTGAGCGCGCGCTTCTCGCGTTTCCACGGCAGATCTAACCTATCCACGGCGCACGACATAATGTCCAACAACTGGAGGGCAGGCGGGCTGAGAGCACTCAGAAACAGTTGTTTAACATGCATCGCACAGATATGGCCCACTGCAGATGAGTAGCTGAGTAACAAATAATAAATAAAATGCCACTCATATCTGTTGCTTTTGTTGACATGAACTCCATTGAATTTGCATATAGTGCGGGACTTGAAGATCGGATTTATATTAATTTTGCGGAGACACATTTATGTGGCCAAGTGTAACTGGATAACAGATTACACGTGAAGTGACCAGGTGTAAAATGGCCCATAGTTGCTGGATAGAGCACAACATAATGGAACATGGTGCAGGGGTCTCAAGCTGCATTTTGAAAGCATTTTTAAAACTTTTAGCATGCAGTGTTTTAAACTGAGCCACTCATGCCAGAAAACCCTGAAAAAAGATGACAATAGTCAAATGTCAGATGTCTGTCTGATGGATTATCATCATCAATTACAAAATACTGCAAACAAAATACAAGAAATGGAGGTATTGAAGTATTCATGTATTTTATATACAAATGCAGCAGTTGGTGTACAGGCACAAGGGGACTAGCTGTAATAAGCATTCTCCGTCTTTTGTTGTGCAACTGCTGGATTGCAACAGAACACAATGGTCAAAAAAAGGGAAAAGCTTAGATAAACTAAGACTCGCTTCTGTTTATTGTTTCACCGTCCTGTTCCTTTCCTTTTGCAGTCATCCATGCACTTTCTTTTTGTTTCTGTAAAGTTCACCCAATGACATTCTACACAAGCACAAACAGTTACTTTCAGGCCAATTCACAAACACAGGACTAAAAGCTCCTGTCACACTTCTGCATTTTGCAGAGTAGAATAGTACATACTCTGTCTTTCATTATAATCAATCAGGTTGATTGGCTTTAGTGCAAAGTTTATTCACTGCTTTCAGTCTGTGCGTTTCTTGGCCAAAGTGTGTCTATTTACAATGGGGAGGAAAAAATATACAAAATAACTAGCCAAATTTGGCCTGAAATGTGATTTATTCAAAAATGTTAATTGAAAAAGACATTTTAAAGCAACTTTGTTTCGCACTGTAAAAAAAAAAATATATGGCCCAATGGATTTTCTGTATATTTTTACACAGGTATTTCCCCTGTATTTTGAATTTTGAAACATAGCATTGTGTTTTAGGGTTAAAGGAAATTAGCAGCACTGGGTTGCCAAAATGACACAAATGGGGTTGTTTTCAACTCAGGATTTTTAAGAGTATATTACAATTATTCATTATGATTCTAGCAATTTGTCATAAATCTCAGGTTAGATGAATCCAAATCAAAATAAGAGCAAACAAAAGACCTACATGTTTGAATATGCAAGGTATGTTACAGTATAACTGCTTTCTCAACAATTTATTGCAGTGATGTAAAAGAGAGCGAGAATTGCATAGATTTGTATACAGGTCAAATTATGGTTACAGACCTCCACAATTATTTACTAGGCACCAGAGGTGTCAAATTCAATCAGGGCTGCAATCAAGCATCAGGTCTCCCTGCCCCGCTCAAACCATTCATTAGTCTGACAATGACGAATATTGATTGTGAAAACCTCCTCAATGTGACAGTTAAGCCGTTCTGTCCCAGCTGGGTCACATCAGCTTTGTCTCTGCCATCAGTCCAAATCAAATCTCACCTCATAGAGCATGTCATTATGGCTGTCTCTCAAATGTGCTTGCCTACAATGCCCTGGATAAAGTCATTATGGTGGAGAAGTGAAAGCAAAATTATAAACGCAACACTTATGTTTTTGCAACCATTTTTCATGAGCTGAACTCAAAGATCTAAGACAAGGTTGTTGATTGTGGCCTGTGGAATGTTGGTCCACTCCTCTTCAATGGCTGTGCGAAGTTGCTGGATATTGGCAGGACCTGGAACACACTGTTGTATACGCCGATCCAGAGCATCCCAAAAATGCTCAATGGGTGACATGTCCGGTGAGTATGATGGCCATGCAAGAACTGGGATGTTTTCAGCTTCCAGGAATTGTGTACAGATACTTGCAACATGGGGCCATACATTATCATGCTGCAACATGAGGTGATGGCCGTGGATGAATGGCACAACAATGGGCCTCAGGATCTTGTCACAATATCTCTGTGCATTCAAATTGCCATCAATAAAATGCACCTGTGTTTGTTGTCCATAAAATACCATACCATAACCCCACCGCCACCATGGGCCACTCGATCCACAACATTGACATCAGCAAACCACTCACCCACACAACGCCATACACGCTGTCTGCCATCTGCCCTGTACAGTGAAAACCGGGATTCATCCGTGAAGAGAACACCTCTCCAAAGTGCCAGATGCCATCGAATGTGAGCATTTGCCCACTCTGCAGTCAGGTCAAAACTCTGATGAGGACGATGAGCATGCAGATGAGCTTCCCTGAGACGGTTTCTGAAAGTTTGTGCAGAAATTCTTTGGTTATGCAAACCGATTGTTGCAGCAGCTGTCCGGGTGGCTGGTCTCAGACGATCTTGGAGGTGAAGATGCTGGATGTGGAGGTCCTGGGCTGGTGTGGTTACATGTGGTCTGCGGTTGTGAGGCCGGTTGGATGTACTACCAAATTCTCTGAAACGCCTTTGGAGACGGCTTATGGTAGAGAAATGAACATTCAATTCACGGGCAACAGCTCTGGTGGACATTCCTGCAGTCAGCGTGAATGAATGTGTTTGGGATGCTCTGGATCGGCGTATACGACAGCGTGTTCCAGGTCCTGCCAATATCCAGCAACTTCGCACAGCCATTGAAGAGGAGTGGACCAACATTCCACAGGCCACAATCAACAACCTTTTTTTTTTTTTTTCTAGGGGGGTCCCCCCCAATACGGTAAAACAGCACATTTTAGAGTGGCCTTTTATTGTGGCCAGCCTAAGGCACACCTGTGCAATAATCATGCTGTCTAATCAGCATCTTGATATGCCACACCTGTGAGGCGGATGGATTATCTCGGCAAAGGAGAAGTGCTCACTAACACAGATTTAGACAGATTTGTGAACAATATTTGAGAGAAATAGGCCTTTTGTGTACATAGAAAAAGTACTTAGATCTTTGAGTTTAGCTCATGAAAAATGGTGAGCTCATCATAAAAGTGTTGCGTTTATAATTTTGTTCAGTGTAATTCCAATTCTGTAATTTATGACACAATACTTCTCCACCACTGATGAGTTTTCCTGGCAATCCCTGTTTTCACTCTTATACGGTTATATTATATCACTGTTATATAAAAGATCATCTGCATAAACCAGAAGAAGTGCATAGAAGATTGCTAACACACAAGTTAGCTAATGTGATCATCAAACATTCAACAGCATATAAATCAAAACTGCCTTGTGTTACCGAATGAAATGTTGAACCCACAAAAAGGTAATGACTGTGAATCTTTGAGTATAAAAAGCAAAAATGGGATGTGCTTGATATAGAGGGTATGCATTGATGTCATTTTCCCGCCGGAACACGCCCCCTCAGCCGGACTGAGTGGCAAAAGAGCCTGATGCATGACTGGATTAAAATGGGGAAACTGCGAAAACGTGAGTAAAACAAACCAGTTATCAGCTTAAACCAAAGGTTGGTCTAGATAGTGTTTCTTACAACTTACCAAAGATCCAGTGATCCATGGATTTTGACATGCAGCCAGGAATCGTGTTTCCTGACATTTATATGTGCCTGATTTTGACGCCAGGGAAATGCATAAAGCAAAATTTCCTGTGAACGCTTTATATAAATACAATATAGGTAGGTCTAAACCCAGGTGATCACTTATATCAATGTTATATACCGTTCAGCCCTGAAATTTAGTTTTGTCACTGTTTATTTAACAACATCCAATTATGCAGAATATACAATGGTAAATATTTAATTGATGAGTTGGCAATACAATATATAGGGTAGGATTTTACCCAAAAATTCAATATATTGACACAAAATGATAACTGCAAATCCACGTTTCGCTGCCTGGAGTCCAGTTGTTTCTATAAATTGCAGTAATCCATTTGCTTCTCTTTTCTATAGCTTTTGACCTGTCTGTAAAAATATACCTTAGATTTCTTGTAAAATTTATTTGTACAATCAATCTGAACGGCATTTACACTGAAAACCAATACTATCACTGTCTTTTTGCCACTCAGTGGGAGTAACTACAGTCACTCTGGCCTACGGTGTTGTCACATGCATACCCTCTATTAAAAAAAGTATGGTGATGGGGAGGGGACATGTTCGATTCACTCAGTTTTGTCGTGGCCACGAGATGTTAATTCGTGGGAACATGATAATATGTGGTGGCCACAAGATAATTTTGTCAAGGTAATGACATCCTTATGCCATGGCCATGCGATGTGAAGTCCTGGAGTTTATTGCGTAAACAAACCTGTGTGATCATAGCACCCTGCGATTATCAGAAACTGAATTAATGACACAAAAAAAAGAGCGGACTTGAGGCTACGACTTCACATTCCATAGCCAGAACAAAAGGATGTCTCTACCTCGATCATAGGCAGAGGGTGAACCAACTCCAGGGTAAGGCTAAGGAGATGCGCTTCTCCTTTAACACATTAATTTCCTTGTAATCATTTTAATTTGCATGTCGTTACACAACCCACACAGCCCAGCAGATAAGCTCCTCATTCATTTGTTATTAAAGTGTATATGTTCACCAACCACTTTTAATTTTAACAGAAAATCAAGCATACTGTCTGCAGGATTTGGCATGGCAGAAAGCGCACAAAGTGCTCCCTCTATAATCACTAAAAAGCTGTCACCATCGCAATCTCACAAAGTTCTGTTATAATAAATGAAGATGTCTGCACAATGAATCTAGTTCACATAATGTCTACACTTTTTTGTTTGTTATTATGAGAGGATTTCCGAGAGTGCAGAGCTCAGAATATACTCACCACGCAAAACTAGTAGATTAAACTAAACTTGTCAATAAATTAGTCGATTTGTATGGAATGCGTCAATTCGTTGCACTGTTCCCTAATGATGGCGGCTCACATGCTGAACATCAGCCATTATTTCAAAAATATGAAGAATTTTTTTAACCGAATAAAATGGTGCTCTGCACGATCTGTAAAACCAAAATGGCACAAGCCTACCACAGTAGCACTATTAAATTTAATTTAACGTCTATGCAGCAGCATCTAAAGAAAACATCCCAGGGCTCTCCTTCCTTACTCAAAATGCGGGGCTGTCTGAGACGCGTGGCTCAAATGTACTGCCTGCAACCAGTTACAAAGCATTTAAAATCTGCTGTTGGTTATTTCAAATATTTAATGGATGAACCAAGAAATCAACAGATATGATTGTGATTGGTTACATTGCTCAACACTGCAAAAACACATAAACTGAAACCTTTGACGTTCTCCAGAGCACAAACACAAATACGCACTGGATCGTTTGCCAAATCTGTTTTGCCAATATGCTATTATTACAGAGAAAACTGATCCTAGACCAGCAGTTATGGACAGTTTTTGCCTTGTTTTTGACTTTGAGCTTCGGTTGCACACCTAAATGGTCAAATACACACAAAAATATGTCAACATACCGGGCTTGGTATTCACGTAAACTCAATTGGGGTCTTAAGTGAACGTACACAGCTGGAAGAAAATAGAATGTATATCAGCGTATTGGATCCACGCATTAGCTCTTAAAGTGACAGCAGCCTAATATACCTGCTGTTTCCTGTTAATTAAACAACAAAAAGGTAAGTCACTCACTGCTCTTAACTGAATGACTTTTGTAGCTTTAATAAAAATCAATGAAAGTTTAATTCTTGCAGTGAAGACTATGCTGCATTTCATTTTACATTTGATTATTCAATTTCTGTAGTAGGCTGTTACCTGAATACTTGTGGACTTGCTTGAAAAACATAAAGCACATAAAGTTTGTTTCACTTGTATCTTTTTTGTATTGTATTTGTCTTTCTATTACCGACTATTCACTTATTTTCAATACATTTTTTGAGGACTTTTTATTTACATTATAACACGTAATTGTGTCAAATAATCGTGATTACAATATTGACCAAAATAAAAGAGCAGCCTTAGAAGATGCATTTGAAAAGAATATATGCTCTGTTCTCCTCCAAAACCAACTTTGCTGCCCATGTAGCTGAACGATTATCGAATGCCTGCTACAGACTGTGCGATTTCGATCACTACAAATCACACTGTACAACATGGATCTAATAAACTTGGGTACAACATTTATGTAGACTGTATGATGATGACACCTTCTGAATCGTAGGCTACGACGCAAGGTAGTATAGAAGAATAAAATGTCATCAGGATGCGCTAGTGGTAAACAAATAGAGCAAGATTAATCGGCCTTTGGCAATTGTGGTTTTTATGCGCACAGAAAAAAAGTGGAGGAAGCGAAAGAGGAGAATATGGATGTGGTCATGGCTTGGGAAAAGAGGCCAACTTGGCATGCCAATCTTGCAAATGGAGCTTGAGGTAAGTTTTAAGTTTTAGCGCCATGTCCCGTCGATCAATACACCATTTCATGTTGCGTTTTTATTGGCTAGTCAGTGGAAGTACTGTAGTTCATAGTTGCAAACACTATGAGATGATCATGCTAGAGTTCTGACGCTGTCAGAAAATGATTGCTGGCTATCTTTGGTCGCAAGACCATCTTTGAACCTCTCTCACTGTACGACGTAGGACCAGCGTTTAGGAGCCTCGACCACATAAATCGCCACAATTTGGAATCTTTCGTCTGGGACAGCCCAAAATCATACAATGTGTACCGGGCATAAGAGATAGCATCACATGTATCTAAATGTGACAAGCTCAGTATAAAAAAAATAATTAAAAAACTAAATCCAATAAGGCCAATGAAATGAGAAATTGATTATAAATAAACTTGTATTCCATTTGGCTCTGAAATGTATAAATTATACTGTTTTATTTTTCTCTTTATTTAAAACTTTTTTTCATTTTAATATTGTGGTTCTTAGAGTATTGTGTGGTTCATGGGAATACTTCCTTTTTCCATAATTTTTATGATGCGTTGGACCTGTTCTTAATAACATTTACTCAATAATTGATTTAAAGTGCTTATAAGTGAAATAACTGTTAACTCTAAAGTCAGGCTAATTGTGTTTTTGTTCTCTTCCTGTCAAACCTAATTCCTGCAGATATGAGTTTTCCCAAGGCAAAATTACATCAGTGCAGTTTCGCTACAGTTGTTAACACTGTTGATGGCCTTAACTCGAGTTGTGGCAAAATGTTCTGGATTGTATTACCACGCTACACTGCCTATCACTCTTCATTTAGAGTGTACAGAGTTCTAGTTTACAGTTCATACTCGACAGAGCATATACAGCAGTTCAAACACCCTAGGGTTGTGTGTTTTACACTTTTCAGAGTTTATTACCGCAAGCATACATTTGGAGCCTTTCAAGAGTATTCATAAGGGAGCATTCCGAGAATAAGCAATTTTACGGCACTGGCTCTTTAAAAAAAACAGAAGTAGAATGATTTAGCAAAATAAATAAGATTTAATAAGATTTAACTTGGATGACTGCATGACATGAGTAATGTTGGAGTCTTTATGATGCACGTTTAATGATCATTATTGTAATTGAGTGGCTATGACGCAAGAGACCGGTGGGCTTTCAGGGCTTATATGCATTAGATAATTTATAAGCTCCCTGACAATACTCACTCACAAAGCAAGTTGTTTGGTCTCTGCCGCTGTGTCAACTAATGGAGGGAGTCCTCTTATGAATGACACTAATCTATAAAAACAAAACAAACCAAAACATGACATTAAGATCCACTTCCCTCTAGGGGTTAAACAAGGAAACTGTATCTTAGACAATAAGACATGTACGCTGTTATTTATTCTAAGCAGTCATTAACTTGTGTTTTTAATTAAACTTTCAGCACAGCTGCAGGATCAGTGGCCCAATGAAGCAACCTGAATTAAAATTATTTTCATTTTCAAATAGCAGTATCTCTCCAGTTCATGGGCTCAAATTTGCAAACTTACCAGTCCTTAACCAATGGGTTAGTATCCGCCAAAATGTAACACTCCCACAGTGCACTGTCCTATGTAAATGGCCCCTAAAGGTGTACTTCAAGTGAAATCGGAGGACGAACTGGTGTAACGTTATTTCAAACAAAATCAGACCAAAACAAAGTTTGTTTGTATCTGGAGTTTTCTGAAAAGTTTGCTCTGTCTGGTAAGCACCTTTGAACTACCATTGGTTCATGGCGATTAAGTAATAAGTAGGTGTGGCTCTGAGTCTCTCCTTTCTTTGATGTGGAAATCTTCTCCGGTTCATTTCTTTTGTTCAATCTGTCGAGATCAGATGAGAGTAAAAACATGAACACACTGGAGAGCTGCTTTATAGTAGAAATTTAAGTTGTAATTTTAATTGAACGCGACATTGACACCATTTTACATGTTTAATACTGTAAAGCCTCTTGCTTTAATCCATTGTATGAAGTGCTATTTAAATAAACCTGACATTACTTTACTGGGGGGCTGAATTCCAGAGCCGGTGCAAACATATCCACATTACTATGATCAGATGCTTTCTTAACTGCTGTTTTCTCACCGCTGTCATTTTTGTTGTGCTTATTTATCTAAACAGCACACTTAGCAGTGTGAACAGCGTCAGGATGCTTGCTAACAGTATACTGCTGAAAAGGTATTTCAAACTTATTTTTACCCCTAAGCAAAGAACGAAAAAGAACCATGAATACATAAGGGCTATAAGAAATGCACCTGATAGTGGTCTGGTCGTTCAGACAACCTTACTGTCAATTTTGAAACTATGTACCTTTGTACACTATGTACACATTCCTAGTTTGCCAACACATGACATCAAAAACACTTGTTTTTTACTACCACTAAATAGCTCTAACTCGGCCTGCATTCCCACACAATGATGTAACTCGCTGCTTAACCACCATAGTACAATGCATCAATGGAAAAATAAACTAGCTAGTCATGACTTTTTCCCAAAACTTTTTCATTATCCATCTATGCATATGCGCGCTCTTCAAAAATGCAGCTGATTGTTAATGCTCCAAAAATACAGATTCATTTTTACTGTCAGAAGAACATTGTTCTGGTTGTGTTTCGACGCTGCATGACTGTGCGGATGATGGTTATTTTACTGCTCAAAAAACATTCACTGCTAGGCTTAAGAGATATAACCAGTTTAGATGAGAAGGATCTCAATCTGACTAGCTGAAGACGTTACTGTAGCTTTATCCATTAACGTGTACACCTTTACCAATTGTTATTGTCTTATATGTTTGGGGAAGAAATGGAATCAATTTTAGCTGTGGTTGGAAGCAAAAGAAAGGCAAGCAAACAGCATGTTATTGCTTTTTACCCAAGCCAAATGGAATCTGCGTCATATTATCTGTGTAAAATCTGCTGAATTAATTTAAGCATGGTGAAATGAAATTGTTTCAGAAATTAGCCAAAATATTTAATCAATGAAGATGCAAGAGGGCAAAGTTTGTGTGGAACTTTGTAAGTTCTGCGAGCGTTGATTCTGTGTGGCACAGCTTGATAAACACTAACAAGCGGGTTACAGCATAAGTAATCCAGACTTTTTTTGTATTTTAAATAAAGCATTTTTAAACTTTATAAAACATAAAACTTTCTGAAGGCCTCTTGGGAAAATCACTAGAGCAGATCGCTCCACTACAAGGCTTTAGTGTCTCCAGCACTGGTAAGATGCGTCAAGCTGATTTCCAAAGTGCCTGCATGTTTTCCAAGGTTTGTTTTATCTTTCCAAATGTATCAGCATCTTTCCCCTAAATAGAGCTTAATTTTGTTTTCATTTTCTTTGTTCACATTGCTTAAACAAATCATTAGTGCAACCGCAGGAGGGAGATGTCTTTTCTTGCAAACCCACCCAATGGGTCATGGTTCACATAGTAACTTGATGTGTATTAATTCTACCAACAAACACCAGCACGTCCCACAGTTTTTTTGTTTTGTTTTTTTATACATCAATGAACCTATGGCCGGGCAAGATGACAGCATATAACGTGTGATGCTAGAAATGTGTCACCTGGTAAATTGTTCAACCCTAGATCTGTGATGTCAAACAGAAAACTATAGTAAAATCTGCATATTGTGTTTCATATACATTACATTTACATTTAATCATTTAGCAGACGCTTTTATCCAAAGCGACTTACAAATGAGGAGATCAATAGAAGCAGTTATATACATAAATGTAATAGTTTTTTGCATCACAACACTCCATTTCTGTCTGGTGTAGGTGTTTCCATGTAGTGTTTAATGCAGTGTGATATTTAATTAATGTACTTTAATCTAAAACTGTTCTAATGTAAAACCAAATATTTCATTATGCATCATCTTATGTATGAGCTAGGTTACAATGCCGCTGTATAATGTCTGGCATACATACACTCAGTGGTGTAGTCTAGTTTTTTGTAGTGAGTATACTCTAATATAACCCCCCCCCCCCCCCCCCCCCCCGCCGCATACTCACCAATCCCAGAGCGTCACCCCATAAGCACCACCACACTCACTAATGCATACAGTATGCATCGACATGTAATTGAGAGCATTATGAAATACTAAGTGTTATCAACATGTCAATTTATTATAAGTAACACAAGATTTTAACAGCCAATGACATTTACAGCTGGGGAGACTGGACTGATTTTCTACTGTTTAGTGTTAATCACCATCTAACTCAGTCAGTTAAAGGAGAACTCCGGTCAATTTTAACATTGAGCTCATTTTTTTGTACATTTGGAGTGCTGTCAATACAGAGAACAACGACAAAAATCGGTGTTGCCTACACCGAGTTATTCTATTTTTTAAATTTGCACCCTATTGACTTCAATGGGGCAAGTAGTAAGCCTGCTTTTTAGCCTCTTAACATCCTTTAAGTGTCAATACAAGTGCACAGAAAATGTGAGTGATTCCTTCCGAGTGAACACGGGTGAATCTGACTGCAGTAGATGTTAGAGATATTAATAAAAATGAAGTTAATTTAGCCAGCGCTCATACGTGTTTACATCCTGTTTTCGGTCGAAGTCCATAGTAATCGATTGTCGAGTTCACGCGCATAGGTTTAGTGCCTATGATCACGCGCGTGAACTCGACAATCGATTACTATGGCCTTCCACCGAAAACAGGATGTAAACACAGGTATGAGCGCTGGCTGAATTAACTTCATTTTTATTAATATCTCTAACATCTACTGCAGTCAGATTCACCCGTGTTCACTCGGAAGGAATCACTCACATTTTCTGTGCACTTGTAATGACACTTAAAGGATGTTAAGAGGCTAAAAAGCAGGCTTACTACTTGCCCCATTGAAGTCAATAGGGTGCAAATTTTAAAAATAGAATAACTCGGTGTAGGCAACACCGATTTTTGTCGTTGTTCTCTGTATTGACAGCACTCCAAATGTACAAAAAAATGAGCTCAATGTTAAAATTGACCGGAGTTCTCCTTTAAGAGCTACCTTTAGCCTTAGATGTTATATGAATATGGTCCCTGAAGCACAGGTTTTATCAGTTGACAATTTTCATCATTTTTTTTAAAAAAACATTATAGGCACAAATACAAATTTACTTTTAGAAATGGTGTTTTTTGAAAAAAATGTTATTTTAAAATACCTTTTACTGTGCAATTTCTTTCTAATTAATTTGAGTTAGACCGAACTTTTATTTTGGTGGGTTGTAGACATTTGAGTTTCTGTGTGTTTTAATAAACTATTATTATTATTATTATTATTATTATTATTATTATTATTAGGCCTGAAGTATACTCTGTGCAATAGTAATATATTTCTGTTATAATTTCTTCAAGTTATACAGAACTTTTATTTTGACAGGTTGTCTTAAAGACATTTCAGTTTCTATGTGTATATGAAACGAATGAATGGCGATAGTTTTATCAAATGAAATGGTGAAATTCTCATCAAGTGACTCTCATAGCAGCTCTGCGATGAAATGCACATGTGTAGCTTACATCATGTCTCAATACAGTGAAACGCTGAAAACACCACGAGCGTGAGTCACGCGTGCTTCTGTGTGTGTGTGTGTGTGTAGTGGAGCACACACTGAGCGCTCATTCCCAGAGACGCGTAGAACAATTGCAGTCTCTTTTAGCTTTAATATTCATAGACACTAGTCCATATCGAGATTTTATTCATTGTACAGCAGCTACTTTTGATTTATTCATTCAAAAATAGCCAAATTCCGTGACGTTCTGCTTTATATAGCACGTTCCATTTGTGACTGGATTCCGCGATTCGATCCGTCGCTTCGCAAACACAGACGGGATGAATTTATGAATGAAAGTGTGAAAGTTCTGACACAAAACGAAGTTGATACGTATCCTCACGCTTTTTTTAAGTGGGTATACGCAAATCCTTGGCCTTTTCTAGTGGGTATACGGCGTATACCTGCGTATCACGTAGACTACACCACTGCATACACTTGTGACTTTAACAAGTGTATGTATGCCAGACATTATACAGCGGCATTGTAACACAACACAATAGTGGTGGTATTTAAATTTAAATTGCTATAGTATGACAGAAAAAGGAATTTACTAAATTATAATTCACAGAAATTCAGCACAGGTAATGCATGTGTGTTAAATTAAGTGTTCTTCCACTCAGGTACACAAAAGGTAATTAAATATGATAAAAAAAATTAAAATCCAAATTTCTTAAGGTGGGATTTTAAACATATGTCCCTAAGATCTAAACCTTCAAACTTCACGGCTTCTTAAGCAGTTTTCAAAATGTTCAAACAACATTGTCATTCCAACATTCAGTCTAGACAAACTTTGCTTTTCTAGTTAAAATTGTAGTCATATAAATTTCTTATTTTTAATTCTAATTCAACTTCCTTACATTTGAATTGCAATTCTGTTTAAAAGCCATTTCCGATTCAGTACTAAATGGTGCACAACTCTGGTTGTGTCTCTCAACATCCTTATGGACGGCTGTTTGCCCTCTCTACAGAAGCAGCGTGTCTGACTGTGTTTCCTCTGGAGAGCATGAAGAGAGGTTGCGGGCTGTTTTTCCTCTGAGCAGTCTGCTTTTTGATAGCAGGGCTTTGAACCTTATCTTCCCTGCATGAGTGATGCGGGCCGAGTCTTCACCAAACAGTATACTTCTTGCATCACACTTGGCTTGCATAACTTGTCTCTTTGCCCATCTCTGTAGCCTCTTCACCGAGATCAGCCTTCCTTTCAGACTCTGCAACATTCTCTGCACTTCTAGCTGTCACAACTTGTTGAGCAAAGTCCCTTGAAAGCTGCTGGAGCTGAGCTCTGAGATCTTGGCCTCTTGAGACTTCTTTTCAATGTTGGGTTTTGCGTACATTTTAAAAATATTTTTAAATATGTCATTTATTCTTGGGATGTCAAATCTGAATTTTCAGCGTCATTACTCCAGTCTTCAGTATCACATGATCCTTCAGAAATCATTCTAATATGCTGATCTGCTGCTCAAGAAACTTTTCTTATTATCAATTTTGAAAACTGCTTCATGTTTTTGCTGCTTATTGTTGTGAAAACGTCTTGATTTACTGTTGTTAGCTTCGTTCATTGGTGGAGGAAACAAGACATTGTGTTGATGTAATGACAATAGGGGTCGCACTTGGGAGGCCCAAACACCTCTTATACTTCAGAAAAGGCCAATGAGAATTGGTGCTGGACATATGGGTATACAAGGAGGCAGCTTGCTCTACTCATTCAGTGCTGAGGAGCCGAGACAGTGTCCCGGCCATTGTAGTGGGTAGTTCCATTAGGGAATGGAGGTTACATTAGTAACTAAGATGTTCCCTATCTGTCACTCACTTTGACGTTGTGTCGATGTAGTGACACTAGGGGTCTCTATGGAAAACACCACAACCCGCTGAACCATATTACGAAGTTTGGCGCTTCAGATGTTGGCAAGCTGCTGCGTACCTTTTTTCAAATAAAGGATAAAAACTTAAAGCTGTGCAGACCAGGAGTTTGTGCTGGGGAAACTATTTTTTCTTCCTATGCAGAAAAAAGGATCCTACGGCGACACATATCCTCCCTGAAGGGAGGTTAGCATGTGGACAATACATCACATGGACTTACCGAATGGGAAGTATCACACATGGAAAGAAATCTCTGTGGTGGATTCTGCCTGAGAAGGGAGAAACTCTACACCAACAGTGACTGGAAAGACACAGGGTTTACCAACATGCAAACTGAACCAAAACCGAACATATACATCATATGTGTTTACCATCAGAGAATCAGCACATATGGAGCACTTAGCAAAAGTACAAGGCCTCACCTGAAAACAGGCATAGCATGAGTAACGGGCCTGGCAGCAAATTCTTCGCCATAATCTGCAGAAAAATGCACTTCATCACCTCAAGGAGGGGAAAGGCGCAGTATGCAAACGCTACTCCAGGCCAGTTTGTCAAAAATGTACTTGTTCGTACCTGATAACTCTCTGGACAAAACTAGCTAAACCCAGAGATTGTAAAATCTTGCAAAGGTATTGGGTGTAGCCAGCCTCCATCTCTACAGATGTCTGTTAGAGAGGCACCATTCATTGATGTACAGGAGGATGCGACACCCCTAAACACCCCTGAAACAGACAGAAAGCTGCTCCTGAGAATCAGTCCAAATAAATGCGCCAGGTGCGTGATGGACACACCAAGGATAAGGCTGGGTCTGCCTCTACATGACTGAGTACATACAAGTTCACCACTTGATCCCTAAAAGGGGTAGTGGGTACTTTGGGTACATAGCTGGGCCGGGGTCTCAGGACAACGTGAGAGTATGCCAGGCTGGACTTAAGGCACGTTTCGTTACCAGCGAGCACTTGTAGGTCTCTTGCCCTATTAATGGAGGTGAGCGCGGTCAGGAGGGCCGTCTTCAAAGAGAGGGCACTAAGCATGACTAACTCCAAGGGCTCAAACAGGGCTCTCTGCAGGGCAAGTGGCACCAAGAAGAGGTCCCAAGAGGGAATTAGGCGTGGCCTCTGAGGATTTAACCTCCTTGAGCCTCTGAGGAGCCTAATGATCAGGTCATGCTTCTCTAAGGACCTACTCTCCACTACATTGATGTGCTGCTATAGCACATTCCTTCAAAGTGGAGGGGGATAACCGCCTCTCCAACCTTTCATGCAGAAAGGAAAGCACCAAGCTGTTTTTTTTTAAGAAAACCAACTAGCTAAGTCACCACTTCAATCATACTACCACCTCGAAGGGAGGGGAGCTTGAGATAATCTACTCAGGTCTTCTGCATCCCACCTTGGGGCCAGACGTGGATGTTCAAGAGGTCTGAGCTCACATGTCAGATTGTGCTCTGCCTCTGAGAAAGGAGGTCCTTCCTCGGGAGAATTTGACAGGGAAGGACGGTCGCAAGGAGCGAGAGCTCAGCAAACAAAGTCTGGTTGGGCCAGAAAGGTGCAACCAGCCAGACTTGCTCTCCATTTACCCTGATTTTGCTCAGCACCTGTGCAAACAGGCTGACTGGGGGAAACGTATATTTGCGTAGGCCCCAGGGCCAACTGTCCAGCTGTGTGCACAGAACCTGTGCAAACAGGCTCGCTGGGGGAAACTTATATTTGCGTAGGCCCCAGGGCCAGCTGTTTCCAGCTGTGTGCCAGTGCATACGTGCAGAGCAGAGCCTCAGTCAGAGAGTAACATAGTAGGCAGTGCAAACATATCTCCCTGTGCTTTGCCGAATTGACTCCAAATGAACTACTTGGGGATGTCTTCACTCTCCTCAAAGCGTCACTCATCACAAGAATGCGTCTGCTGCACGATTGAGCTCGCCTGGGATGTGAGTGGCTTGTAGTGACTTCAGTCATTGCTGACACGAAAGGAGGAGATGGCAGGCAACTTGTAACATGCAACGTGAGTGTATGCCGCCCTGGCAATTTATATATGCCATTGTCACAGTGTTGTCCATCTGGAGCAACACGTGCTTGCCCTGGAGCAGGGGTCAAAACCTCTGCAGGGCCAGCAGTACTGCCAACAACTCGAGGCAGTTGATGTGCCAACACATCCGGGGCCCTGTCCAGGGTCCTGAGACTTGTGTTGGATGCATCTCATTTTTTTATAACACGCCTTTACACGTGTTCTAAGGGAACCTCTGCCAATAGAAATGCAAAGTTTGTCCAAAGACTGAAGTGCAGTGACAGATCGGCGTTGTGGTCATGTGATGTGCAAGGTGGTTTTTCAGCCTATAGTCAGTGGCACGTTGAATGCCTCTTTACATTCTCTGTGGAACGTTGTTACGGAATTGTATTTTTTTAATTCTGGAGGCATATGATTTTTTTGTCTGCTTTGATGCCGCAGGTGAGCAGTGAATTTTAGCAGTGAATCATGGGCTTTGAGCAGTGAATGAACTTTAACATTTAGCCAGGGCCTTTGGTCGGGCCATATAGTGATAATCCTAGTGAGCACAACATCATCTACACACTTAAAGGAGAAGTTCACTTTTAAAATGAAAATTCTGTCATCATATAATCACCCTCATGTTGTTTCAAACCTGTATGAATTTCTTTCTTCTGCTGAACAGAAAGGAAGATATTTAGAAGAATGTCAGTAACCAGGCAGTTTTTGGGTCCCATTGACTTACATAGTATATTTTTTTCCTACTATGGAAGTCAATGGGACCCAAAAACTGCCTGTTTACTGACATTCTTCTAAATATCTTCCTTTCTGTTCAGCAGAAGAAAGAAATTCATACAGGTTTGAAACAACATGAGGGTGATTATATGATGACAGAATTTTCATTTTAAAAGTGAACTTCTCCTTTAACGATGTATCCAGTGACGGATGATGCGTATTCCAATGAACATGTTTAGTTAGTTAAACATTCCAATGAACATGTTTAGTTAGTTAAACATGTTCCAATCAGTACAATCAAAGCAGTCTTCAATAGCTGAGCTCACACCCTCTGGCCATTTTTGATGTTCTTGGTGAATAGTTTCTCATGTTTCTTCAATGGATTGTAAGTGGGGATTAGCACCACAAATATACTAGTGGTGGTTGAGGATAGATCTCCTGATTTGCTTGTAAAAGCGCTTTGGGTGTACAGTAGTACATATGAAAGCGCTACATAAATGCCTCAATCATTCATTCATTCATTCATATATGATCTGAATGGTCGAGGTGGGGGTAGTGGATGGTTTTGTAGGCTGCCACTGTACAAACATACAATGAGTACAATTTGCCCATCACACAGAATTTTACGGATGTTCGACAAATTCCGACGCAAAATACACGTTATAAAAGCCTTGTTTTTTGTATCTTTATGTTCGGTGAAAAAAAATTACTGTGTGAATGCTAAGCGAACGTACTGACCCTAATTTCCACCAACTGCGGAACGGCTGCGGATCCACTCCGGAACGGCGGTGGAGTCAATAGTCAATGTGTGTATTTTCACTGAGTACAAAACGGTTGCGTTCTGACTCCGGCGATCCACAGCCCTCCGGAGCAGATACACGGGGCTTCTATTTTTGCCGGATGCCGGAGAGCTCCGCAGCAATTCAGCACTTATATCGCGGGATCACACGTGAATTCACGAGATTTCGTGGGTCCTCGTGACTTCAGCTGTTAGTCATGGCCGCAGCCGTTCCGCAACAAATCCAGACCTGGTGGGTATTGAAGGACAGCGGAGCACGCATCCGCAGCCGTTCCGCAGTTGGTGGAAATCCGGGGTAAATGTACTATTTTCTTTTTTTGGTCCAGACCAAAAGAACCAAGAGAACCGAACAACAAGTTTGAACACACCCTGAGTATTCGTACACCAACCTGTGTTCACATACACACACAGTCCCCCTCCTGTAATCTTCCCAGGCTCTAAGGTTCTGTCGGTGCGTAAACAAATGAGTTGAACAGCAGAGTCGGGAATGTTGTTATTAAGCCACGTCTCAGCCAAAATCAGCGAGCAGCATTTCCTGTTGGGTGTTCAGTCTGAGTCTTTAATAAAACCATTTTATTGTGACCTCACTTTGGATAAGAAGTGCGATGGGACAGCTGGTTTAGTGGGGTTAGTCTTTAGCCTTGGCTGGGTGCCTCTGTGCTTGCCGCATTTGTTTCCGCGCACACCGTTTTTGCTGTCTTCTCAAGCGGTGTGTCCACTTAGGTGAGGCCGGGGAGCTAGGGCTTGCTGTTGTTGAATACCATGCTTGTCTGGCTCTTCTAACAGCGCCAATTCCAGATTATGGCGAAGCTCACTGTAGAAGTTCTCAGTGGTAAAGTTCAGTGAAGTTCTTCTTGCATATGTTGTATAGGGTTTCCATGCTGTATGTAGCCATTGTGATGATTGTTTAAAAAACAAAGACAGCCAAAGAAAACAGTAAACAAACAAAAGAAATGCACAGTTTTGCACCGTTTTGGTGTCCTGAAGTGTAACTATCTTGGGGCATCAAGAAAGTGTCCTTTCTCCACATCTGCACCTTCATCTCTGCAAGGTTGAACCATACGTAGTGCTCCTGGACCACCAAGGTGGACATAGCCAGACCAAATACCTGCACTGTGACCTTCGATGCCCATAAGACAAAAGTCAGGTGCTGGGTCGGGACCACCCTTTTCCATGTCCATGGAATGCAGGGTGGAGGAAGCCTGTCCAGCAGTGCTGCAAAAGTTCTTGCTGTCATGGACGACGTGAACTTTCATGCTTTGGATGGTGGCCACGTTTTGCAGCACAGTTGCACCGCGATTGCCCGCTCAACATCAGAGTGTTGCCTGGCAGCCCAGCTATCAAGGGTACTGAGAGTGGAAGAACCTGCAAAGCATGCTCTGGCAGTAAAAGATGCCTAGCGGCAGAAGGACCAGGATGGGGAGCAACTAAGGTGATTTTCTGCTTTAAAAAGCAGTAAAGTCATGAACGCAACACTCTCACAATGAGTGCATACACCATCCACAAAATCTGCCTCAGCATGGTTATTGGCCCAAATAACTGACGCAGCGATTGGGGCCTTCTGATGGAGACAGGTGTCGACTGCATTCAGAAATACACAGGAGAAAAGGCATCCTTAAAAAAGATGTTTTCACCAGCTCAAAAGTTTTAACAACATCACGAGCACAAAACTAACCAAAACAAACACATACACAGAATCACACATGGGTAAAATAGAAAGTGAAAGTGACTGAATGAAGCCGAAACGGAGACAGGGGAATGAAGCTATAGAAAAAAAGTCAGATAGCCACCGGAACAGAACCATCAGTTTCTTAGTTCAAAGCACCTTGTTAACAAGGGGTATACAGCTTACACTAAACCTCTGTTTAGTTAGTTAAATGTATGAAATAATTGAAATATTTTGAACGTGCGTCCAGATGCAGTCTCAGAAGAAAGTCTTGATCAGGGTTCGAATTACAAAGTGGCTTTCGGGGGAGCCCTATTTTCCGATCCTCCCTGACTGACTTTAACGCTTTTGGTGCATGTTCTGGCATTTAAAACAATAGGTTTACAGTAAACAGTACAGAACGTACTTGGTTACTTACGTAACCTCGGTTCCCTTAGACTAGAGATAAGGGAATGAGTACTGCGTTGCCGTGCCGTGCTATTTCTCTCACGTCAGGTGTTTTCGCTTCAGTCGATTAGATCTGTCATATGGCGAGTTTTCTCTGTATTTATACTCTTCTATTTGGCGCGCAGAGTCTGGCAGGGCGCCAAGCGCTCCTATTGGATTGCGTGCTTCTGCTTTCTCGCCATTGGTTTGTGCAGTTGCCTCAGCACAGCCTATCAGAGCGCTTGCGCGAGCTCTGATGCTCTCGCCTGTGCTGCTGCAATGCGTTTTAAAATAAAGGCTTCAATATTCTCGAGAAAAGGAGTTTTCCCTTGTATAGAATGTACAAGAAATGTACAGAAAATCAAAATCTATATGCGGCACAAAAAATGGACAGTGTTTTAGAGCTCCCCCTAAATGTCTCAAAGTAGGCTTTCAGGGGAGCCCAGGTCCTTTTCAGGGGAGCCGAGCTCCCCTTAGCTCCACCGTAATTCGAACCCTGGTCTTGATGCTTTAGTAGTTCGATGGTGTTGAAGTTGCAGTTCTCCAGGGTTGAGTGAAGATGTACTTCAGCTGTGTTAATTCAGCTGACTCAGTTGTGGTTGAGAGAGTCCTCTCTCCAGACCAGAGAAGTTATAACAGGGCTGCCCCCTGGGGCAAAGGCCGGAGATTTGCTTGGATGTCTCCAGTCCTTTTCACACAAACAGCCACCAGAAGGAAGAAAGAAGAGGATCACTGTGATAGTGGAATTTTAGCTTCTGCAGAGTGAACCAATGGTAACTTAAACTTTTGGAGGGAAAGTTTATGACCCCTTCTTTGAGCATGCCGTTTTGCATATGTAACTACTGTAGATTGGGTGTTGTAGGAGAAACTATGAAATATTTTTGTAATATACATATGTTGTATAGGTATCAACAAATAAAATAAAACGCATTTGATTTGAAAGCACACTGGAAATGCTTGAAACTAGTCCCAGACTGAAATGCATGTTGGAGCGGTTTTAACTGAAAACAATTAGCACTGACATGTCTTAAAATGTCACTGCCATTGTTTTGTTTCAAGATGCACACCATTATTATTATTTTTTAAATGAATGAATTTAGTGTAATACAAAATGTCAATTCAGGCTGGAAGTAACACTTTCATGATTTTGTAAATCCGCAATAAATACCCACAGCTACTGTCACATTCAGCATCACAAACCATACTTACTGAGAGCAGGGACTGTCTGCACAGAACATGCTCTCACTTTCAAAAGCAGATGGACAGACAACAACAGAATGAAACAGAACACACGTCTGAGAGATGTTTATTTTTCAAAGCTGAACAACTTGACGTGCAACTTTTCACGGTACACTGCTTCAGATATAATTTTTGTTCTACATTTGAATTGTAAAGGTGAAAACATAACCATGACACTTTCAGAGTGCAGCCATGCACAGAGGGCAGGGACATGGGACCGAAACACTGTGAGGTGTTCCTGGCGTGCTGCCCAAGCTCATGCTGTCTCCTCCCCAGGAAAGAACATTACATCTGCTTCCAAGAAGAACAAGCTGACCCCATCTTCATATGAGCTCCGTGTGGAAGCGGATAGGTGCGGACACGCACTGCAGGGACTAATCAGTTATACACAGTCATTCTTATCAGCTCTGTTGATGAAGGTGGGGGGAGTGGTATATTGCTGATGTCATTGATTTGTAGTGCACTGAGGTATACTTCACCATGTGAATGAAAAGCAGTGTTTTTGTAAACCACTTTGTACAATTAATCTGTATGAATAAAAAATGCAGATGTTCTTCTGTGCACACATGATCATATACACTCAAGTTTGCATTTGCTCCTTTTTGCCTGTTAATGATATAAAATGATTTTATATATAAAATTAATATAGGGCTCAGGGTCAAATTGAAGGGATCAGATTGAAAGGGCTGGTGTAGACATAAAAGAGTTCCAGGAAAAAAATAAGAATGTAACGCTTTCCAATTATTATTTTTTTTCAATCCGATTCAAAAATACCTTGTGCAGTGCAGTAATGCTTTACGATTACATACATTTACGTTTTACATGCTCCTGTTTATAAATGCTGTATGTCTTAACAAGCTGGGCTGCATCTTAAAAGCATCTTAAGCCTAAGTAGATCATAGAAATGTGTAAAAAAAAAAAACAAAAAAAAAAACACATCTTTACAATATGACAAGATGTGATTACTGTACAATATGAGCCTCCAATAACAGGCAGCTTTTTAATATTCACATGAAAGCCGTGCAACAGCATCAAGCCCTACAGTACATCAACGTAACATGAAAGAACCTTCAAACCTTTAATTACCCCACTGTGTGCAATCATTGAGAGATCAGCCTGTTATTGTTATAGTCTTCAAAACATCATAGTGATGACAGAGTCTTGGACTGACCAGAGATGATGACTCAGCACTGGGTGCAGGGGGCATCTCAGAGGAACTAAAAGGCTGTATGATGGACAGAGTTTCATGAGAACACAGCCTACTGAGCAGTTGCTCAACCTTTATTACGTGTTTATTGTTTCAGTCCAAAAACCCATTGTGCAAGCAAACCCCCATGTACTTGTCAGTCACAACAGACAGTCCAATCACCAGTCTCGTGTAGATCACACCCCTGACAAACATTCACGATTTGCTTAATGAGTTATCTGTACAACTCTGGCAAAAGTCTTGCTTTCTTTCAAAAGGGCTAGTTGATTGCTTTTATTTTATTCTTCTAGCCAGTAGGTACGTTTCCCAAAGCCATCATTAGCCAACTATGGTCGCAAGATTACCAACAGAGTTTGACGATTTGGCATTTTCACAAAACTATAGCTCCAACGAACATTCGCAAACCGTTTTTGCTTATGGGAATTCTGGATTTAGACGTATGAGGGAACCCGTGATGAATTAAACATCAAATAAAACAAAACGACAGGGAGCAAAAACAGTGAAATAATTCTCAAATCATTACAGCAGCATGTCGTTGTGGAGAAAGATGATGACTGAATGAATTAATCGAATGTATGCCAATTACATACTGCATAAAGTGATTTTAAAAATGAACTTTTGTTTGTGTAAACACTGTAAGATTTTAGCCGTCTGAGACAAATTTTGTGAATTCTAAAAGATTCCTTGGATCTTAGGCTAAAAGTCTTTCATCGTTGGTTTGAAATGTTCGCCAACAGCCGATTAATGACCACTGCGATCAAATTTTACCTCCCACGATATTCTGGCAGTGTCAGAAGATTTGATGCACAGTCCTGCAGTGTGGCCTCTCCTACGACAACAGACAAATCAAAAACCAATAGGAGCACCGAACCTGATGACACAATTAGTGAGACAACAGCAATCCACCACTTGCTCAACACATCGTCTTTGTTTTTTCGAAGCCATGATCAAAATTACCGCTAGAGACGGTAGCGCTATTACGATTGTTTGCTAGCCACCATTTCTATCCCCCATGTAAATGCAGCTCACGTCAATGAACGTCACAGATTGATGATTTAAAACTCCGGATGAGTCTTCTTGCACACATCCGTTTTTAACGCGTCTTGACTGCCGTACAGTTTGACATGGCGTACCCAGCATTAAAATAAGCCCTGTCTGTGAAACCAGACCCAAGTATATTCATATATCTGCATTTTAAGGTGTTTTTTGTGTTGTTATAACACATTTTCCCGTCCCAGCATAATATGCAGTCAACTATAGGTCAGCTTTTTGTACATTGTAGGGCTCAAAAATAAGTTTTTTTTTTCTCTGCTGTCTGGTACTTAACTTTTACTCGCCCTTCCACAAAATAATTATTTTTAGCAAAATACTTTTATATTTTCTAGAAATATTTTTGATTAAATTATACTATTTTTGTTTGTTTTTTTCATCTTTTTTTTTCTTTAAAAAAAAATTATACAGCTACAATGTAACTCCGTAATTCAACACACTTTTGTTGAAAAAACAAATATTATGTCACAATACAAAACAATTCATACAATTTTTCTAAATGTCAAACTGTTCAAAATTGAGAGAAACCCCATTTAACAAAATCTACTGTTTTATCATTTAGACAAAAGAACAAACTTCTGTTAGCTACAACAAACTTCTTTCTGGGAAATGTTTTGCTTGACAATTGTGGTTGCGCTACCTTCTATAAAGTGAAGGTAGACGTATATCCGAGACGTATATCCGAGTGAAACAGCTTCTGCAAATTAAGTGGATGGTTGTGATTTGCTATTGGTTAGGGGTGAAATGGATCCATGATCCATACAAACCAGGACCCACGGTTCCGAACGTATGTGATTCGCGGATTAATTGCATTTAACCATTAGGGAAAGTGTTTATTATTTGCATTAGTGTTTATTATTTGCACATGTTTGCCAATTTAAAACACTCAAGCATTTTTATACAATTCAAATGCAAGAAGAGGCAAAAGAGACATCGATTTGCAATCGCGCGCCGTTTTCTGTACACACACACTCAAAGCACGCACGCTCACTGAGGTAGGCCTACCTCTCAGATGGCACGCAAACACATAATCGAGCGACTCCTTGAGCTTGAATGGACACATACAACTCAAAATTCTCTCAAAATATCCGTCTCGACAAGTATTCTTGTATACAGTCGGTTATGTCCTTAAGTGACCATAAAGTTGAGAAAGAAATCGGATGCGCTTCATCATATTGGTTCCGTGCATTTACTGACTGCAGCCTAAAAATAACTACTTAGTCATTAATTGTCAAACAACAAAACACAACTTTAACAATGATTTATCTATATTTAATTCTTACAGTGAACAATATGCATGCAGACTGCTGTTAAACCTAACTATTTATAACTGTTCTATAGTATTTATCTATGTTTTAATTTGTGTTATTATTTGTGACTGTTCGTCTTTAATAATGTTTGAACTTTATTACCGGTAGTCAGGGACGGACTGACAATCTGTGCGTTCTGGAAAAGTCCAGAGCGGCCGTCCAACCGAGGGCCGTCGGCACACACACACACAAAAAAGTCTAACAAAGCAATATGAACAGCCAACAGCAGCAGGGGCACTAATACGATCACTTATATGCTACGTGTAAAAAACAACAACTGAGGAAGAAGAGTCGGCCTATAGCCACTGACATAAAGTTAGTTTTATAAGGCTGCACTTTTAAATTTGCTTAGGCCTACATTATATTTGAATAGTTAAGTTATAGTATTCTCCAACGTGGTGCCTAATTGCCCGCTAAACACATTCTATAAATAGCCCCAACTTGCCGTCGGGGTTCCAGACTTCGAATAAATGGTATCATTTTGCGACCTTTTCAACTAAACGTTTCAATTTGAACTTGTGCCTCTACAAAATTACCCAACTCTCTTTGATTATACGCTGTCATTTGCGTTGTGTATGAGAAACATCAAATGGCAATCGCTCAAAAAGCAGAACAAAACTTGTTTGATCTGAGCAGCGCATTATTAGCTCGGCCCAAAAAACAGCGATCGTGGCCAAAGCAGCTGTGCGGGCTGATCTCGATCACGTGAACATTATTACACAGAGCTGCATGATCCACTGAGAAGCATTTCAGTTCAGCGCAGAATTCTCTATCTCTATTATAAACCCACAGATGACTATGTGATTTAAGCTTGTAAAAAGCCAGATGAAACAGCGCTGATATTCTCAACATATTGACGCAAAAAAAAAAAAAACAGGCGAAACATTGTTCCAAGAACGAACCAGATAGAAGACATTTCACACCACAACTAAAAATGCTCTTATATATATATATATATATATATATAGTCATGTATAAATGTATTAAATGTAATGCAGTAATGTTTTGTTTAGAAGTTATGGCAGTTAATTTTTCATTTATTTATTTATTTTTTTCATTTCTATTTATACTAAATGTTTGGGCTACTGTTTTTGATAACACATGCAATAGGTTTATAGAAAATCAACAAAAAAAATCAATACATATTTTCAAAATTTTTCAGGAATTGTTTTTTTTTTTTTTTTAACGCTTGTAAGTCTGAACCAGAATATCAAGATATTTTATTATTTCCCATATGATGGTGAAAAGTAAAAAAGCTTCACCATGTTATATGTATAATAAATATTGGAGTATAACAAATAAAAATCCCTTCTAGATTATTTTATCCCTTGAGGTAGCCCTCATTTGGTAGCCCAAATTTCTGTAGCCAGTGACATTTCATTATTTGTTTTTTATGGCATTGTACATTTTTTGTTTTTATTTGAAGGCTGAGGCTTCATTAATAAACACAACCCCAATTATCATCATTGGTTTTGAGATGTTACTTACTGTGAATACCTTGTCTGATAGGCTACTACAGTATTGTGGCATAGTATCAGGACATCCTGGCTAGTGTCTGTCGCACACGGCTAGAGGCGAATGGCCGGATGATGGGCCTATTTGGGAGAAAGTCCAGAGCTGTTTTTTAGCCCCAGTCCGTCCCTGCCGGCAGTTAGGAGTTTTTGCTGTGCAAAGTACTTGAAGTGTTCATCATGTAATAAATGGGAAGCAAATTTAACCCTTACATTTGTCTTTTATTTTTTTTTATTATTTTTTTTTCCCGATCTGAAAAATGATCCGATCCGTGACTCAAAAACCGAAATATGATCCGAACCCTGAGTTTTGTGATCCGTTGTACCACTACTATTGGTGGATCTCATGTGAGTGACAGGTTGCCCTGCCCTCGCACCAGTAAACACGTCATGTTGTTGAAGATGTTGCTGCAAGAAAGGGAGGGCAAGTTATTTTGATTAAAGATTACGAGGGAACCTGAATTAAAAAATAATAATGATGATGTGCATGGATAAATTTGGGATCTACTGCAAAGACACTCACACATGATTTATATACATGGGTGGGTTAAATGTCCAGGCACTTTTTTGTGTCACTGAATAAATAAATAAAAATATTTGACTTTATCTGATCTGTTATTAGCAGCCCTGCAGCACTGGGCTGTACTGGGAAGGGTCAGAGGAGCAGGATTGTGAAACACTAGATCATATTATTCCTTTGTCACTGTCCACAAGAGAGACAATTTCGTTATGTAAAAATATACAAATCACCAATCTAATTAGCTGCAAACCAATTCAATTTGTTTTTAAGAGTCACCTGTAAACGCTGTTATGACATGCTGACTCAAGTAAAACAGGTTAAAAGCATTTTATACAAATGGGGCACTTTGTAGTAAAATCTTACACATGTGGAAGAGGATGATGCAAGCATTTGTGCTGTAAAATGGTACAGCTGTAGTGAATACAGCTGTCGGATGTGAAACCACAGCAATAGCTGAAAGAAACTGTAAGCTCTTTTCAGAGCTGATATAAGAACATGACAACTCTAAGTTTTATCTCTTGCATGTAATCAAATACAGACCTCTTTAAGGTGCAGTAAAGTTTTTGTGGGATCCACTGTAAACTACAATTATAAAACTAACTTTTTAAAATATCAGTGTACAGTATAAAAAGGTAAAGTATGGCTTTACAGTGTAAAGTGGTGTTAAATGCATACATTTACTGTACATACAAAGTACTGTAAAAGTTAGGGTTAAAAGCTTAAAATGACTCTACCATCTTTCTTACATCTAACAGGCTAACGTCTCCCCCTAATGGTTTACAACATCTATTAAGGCAATAAAGCACATCCAGTGTTCAAAGTTATGAAAGGAAAAGTATAATTGAAATTGCATAGTTAATTCTATTTTGGTTGTTTATTTAAGTATATGCTGGAACATATCATTGGTTCATATGCTTTTTTTGTGGCACAAAGTTGGGTTTAGTGCTTAAAAAAGCTTTAAGATTAAAAGATAAAGTTACCACATAGTACTAGACCGGTCATTGTTAAATAAAATAATAGCAATACATGATTTAGATAACTATGATCACTGTGCACTTTAAAGCTCATACATATGCTATATCAAGGTGAACGTGATTTCACCAAGTATCTACAACAAAATCCTGAATCAACATTCCAATCAACCAATCAGATCTGAGGGACAAGTGTACAGTTAATGTCAGGTTTAGGCTTACAACCAAGGATAGGTGCTTCTACATCAATGTTATTCATCATTTCCATCATTTATTATTTAGGGATAAGTTAAATTTAGGGATAGGGTTAGGACTAAATTTGTTGTTCCAGGATCAACAAAAACATGTTGATCTAGGAACATGTCGTTCTTGGCAAAATCATGTTGACCACTATATATATATATATATATATATATATATATATATATATATATATATATATATATATATATATATATATATATAATTATGGAATACTTGTTCCAGTGTAAATTTGGCAGGGATGTATCCAAACAAACTTGAGTCTGCAATTTACCAAAAGATGCTTCAATTAAGTATCACTTTATATCCTTTATTTAAAAAAAATGTAAAAAAAAAAATAATATATATATATATATATATATATATATATATATATATATATATATATATATATATATATATATATATATATATATAGATAGTTGGTACTCAACCAGAATAATACTTGTATACACAGTCTTACTACTGTTTTATTTTGCACCAAAATATTGTTTTTATGAACAATTTAGCATTAATATTTTTTTTCTGATAATCAAATTTATAAATCAAAAATTCAAATTTAAATATAAATCAAATTTATAAATTACTTCATTAAGCCTAATTTTATTTGTTGTCTTTTCTTTTTTTGAATAATCTGCAAGTGAACCCTCTGTATGTCCAGTGAACCCTCGTCCAGGGCTTGCTCTGTCCCGTCTCCTCTCCACGGCCTCATAAATCCTGCTTTGTATTAGGCCCCATGCTCATGGGTCAGCTGCCTATGGAAATCTACCCAGTCTTCTTGGCACACACTGGAACCCCTGAACAAAAGGGGCACCCAGAATCACCTGGACTCTGAAACAAAGACGAGGTCAGCCCAAAACATTGAACTAATATGCCTTTGTACATGCTGTAATACATTAGTAATGAGGCGCTGAGATTTCGTGGGAGATCAGACACAAATTCTTCGCAGAGAGAACAGTTAATGAGAATACAGGGACAAAAAAATAAGGATGGCCCAGGTCAGTGTGAGAGAGTTTACAGAGAGTTGACGGTACTGCCACTCACCCTATCGATCCTGTTACTACATATTTATTTTGTTGATCATGTTTTTATGCCTTACAAATGCTTTATAACATTGTTTTTCTGTGGTGTATCAAATATTGTTGTTGCAGTTTAACTAAAATCACCAAGGTACTGTTATATAGCTATCGAACATGATTAAGGTTGTCAATATTTTCTTGGGTGGAAAAAACTTAACATAATGTGTTTATGAAGTTTATAACTGTCATGGCATTATACTGTAGTTGTATAATTTCCTGCTAATATAAATTGTTTTTTGTTTTTTGCCATGGAATGCCCTGAAAATATAAATCATTTTTATAAAAAAATTCTTGGCTTGCTCATTCCACAATTGTGCAGGATGTACTTTGAAACTGTTTTCACTCAGAAATTGCTTCACAAATAAAGAAACACGTTAAATTTAACGTGAATGTTTTTCTTGTAAAGGGTAATCCAATATTTTATTTACAATTTTTATTTACCTACACTTTTTATTTGCCTTAAAATAAAGACCTTTCACATACATTGTAGTCAGGGATGCTCATCTCTGCAAGCATGTCTTTACATACATTTTACAACCAAAACGGTGCACATTCAGCAATGATAATCCTCTTTTCCACCACATTATTCAGCCATCAGACCATTGAATGGCTGCAGAGCTCAAACACTGAAAGACCTTCTAGGGTGGCATGATGGGTGGAGCTTGTGAAAGTGGTCACATAGTGGGTTCACTAATGCACAGCCAATCCACGGCTAGTCTTTATTTTCTCACCCTGGGGCATTCTCCACAGGTGACCAAAGGGGTGAAATCATGGCCCTCTTTGCCTTCAACCCACCCTCACACTCGAACACACATACCAAACTGCATAAATCACATGGTTAGGAATTAAACCTGAATGACAAAAAAGGGAAGTGATGCTTTCAGTTTTTTTTTTTCTCCCAGGGTGACAAGGGTGGAGAGCCAGCTAAATTTAAATTATCCACTAATTAAACTAAATGTGACAATTCAGCTTGTAATATAATCCATAAAAAATGTGGGCGACTGTCATATGTCGATGCTTTAAATGAAAGAGGAACCGAGTCGTCTTGCTGGGAATGAACTGTTTTATTAACTGACCTTTTATTGCTACAGCTAAGCTACTCGAGCATAACACAGTCACATGCATCAGAGCGCTCTCCCAGGCAACGCGCTCACGTCACCGTTGCGCGACTCCCACAACCTGTAGTTACATATCACAACAGCGATGATAAAAACTGACTTTGACTAAACAGGGATTAAATAATTTTGTGATTGAACAAGTTTTTTATGCTGCCTAGCTCTCAATAATTTAACCTGTGAAATTCTGTGAAGTGACAGTGCATACATTTGCAGGGAATAATTAAGTCTCTAAACTTAATTGGAGCACTTGAAATCCACAGAATAAAGGCTATCATTGGAGCATATATATAATATTATGAGTTGAGAGTTGTGGTGCAACTTTATATTAGTTATTGTTTACTACTATGTTTGCATTAAAAAAGTCAAATAAATTGTTATTTATTATGTTCATGTTGAATTGCGAAGAACTTTTGCTTTTACAGAGGGATACAGTTAAGTTTAGAGACCGGTTTTGTGGTAGTCAAAGACAGTAAATACAGTGGGTACGGAAAGTATTCATACCCCCGGTAAATATGATCAAAAATGGCTGTAAAAAATAAATTTTCCATTCAAAAAATTTGATCTTTCGTTAAATAAATTGGCAAAATTCTAACCTTTCATTGAAGTAAAAGAATTCAAATTGGGGGGGGAAATCACATTATGAAATAAATGTTTTTCTCCAAAACACGTTGGCCACAATTATTCATACCCTTTTAGTAAATACCTTTTTGCAATCTCCTTTTGCCAAGAGAACAGCTCTGAGTCTTCTCCTATAATGCCTGATGAGTTTAGAGAACACCTGACAAGAGATCAGCGATCATTCCTTCATACAGAACCTCTCCAGATCCTTCAGATTCCCAGATCCATGTTGGTGCTTCTTCTCTTCAGTTCACTCCACTCATCAGGTCAGGGAACTGGGACGCTCATGGCAGATGCTTTTTGTGCTCCGAAACACATTTTTGTGTTGATTTTGATGTTTGTTTTGGATCAGTGTCCAGATGGAAGATCCAACCACGGCCCATTATAAGATTTCTAGCAGAAGCCGCCCGGTTTGGATTTTTTTATCCGTTGATATTTGATAGAACCCACGATGCCATGTATCTGAATAAGAAGTCCAGGACCTCCAGCAGAAAAATAGGCCCACAACATTAAAGATCCAGTGGTATATTAAATTGTACACATGGGGTACTTTTTATCCTTGTGTGCACCAAACCCATCTAGCGTGTTTGCTGCCAAAAAGCTCTTTTTTTAGTTTCATCTGACCACAGAACCCTGTGTTGTTTGAAGTTCCAGTCGTGTCTGAGCACTGAATATGCTGGAGTTTGTTTTTGGATGAGCAAGGAGTATTTTTCTTGAAACCCTCCCAAACAACATGTGGTGATGTAGGGGTTGTTTGATTTTTTTTTATAGGCTTTCTGACCCCAAGACTCCACTAATCTCTGCAATTCTCCATCTTTGATCCTTGAAGAGTCTTTGGCCACTCAAACCATCCTCTTCACTGTGCATTAAGATAATATAGACACACGTCCTCTTCCTGGCAGATTTGTAACATTTTTACTTGATTATAACTTCTTAATTATTGCCCTGATGGTCAAAATGGGTATTTTCAATTATTTAGCTATTTTCTTACAGCCACTTTCTATTTTGTGACGCTCAACAATCTTTTGCTGCAAATCAGAACTGTATTATTTGGTTTTACACATTGTAAATGGATGATTAAGGGAATTTGGCCTTTGTGTTTCCTCATATTTAAAATCCTGTGAAACAAGAAGTCATGGCTGGACAATTTCATGTTCCTAGTCCCCCTGGTGTGCTAAAAAAAAGTTAAATATTAATGGGAATATACTTCAGAGATATTTTATTCATAAAACATTCTAGGGGTATGAATAATTGTGGCCAACGTGTTTTGGAGAAAAACATTTATTTCATAATGTGATTTTCCACCCAATTTGAATTATTTTACTTCAATAAAAGGTTAGATTTTTTGAATGAAAGATCAAATTTTTTGAATGAACAATTTATTTTTTACAGCCATTTTTGATCATATTTACCGGGGGTATGAATACTTTCTGTACCCACTGTATGTGTGGTGTAGGAAACTTTTTCTTCTTCAAAGCAGAGACCAGGAGACGTTGGGATCGCGTTCAAACAGAAGTTATTCTTTATTGAGAACTTCGCTGTACGTTGCTGCAGTTCTTCCAACAGTCTTAATCTAATACAGTATGCATTGTAGTTATATACATTCCAAGGGAGAGGGATTACATAGAGGCAGAGACTCTGAACAAAGCATGCAAATGAAGTAGGAACACACCCTACTCTGAGAGCGCTACCAGTCCAATTGAATCAGCGTAACTATTCAAATGCTGATACTGGCCAGGAACTCCGGTTCCAAGAGCCATCCCAGAGCCATTAAAGACAAAAGGTGAAAGTCTCCCCTACAACTAATCCAATCAACCTAACGATTCAACGTCTGGGCCAGGGGCTCCGAAAGCCATTTGGGCTCCGAAAGGTGAGAATCTCAGTGATCTGACTCATTTAAAACACAATAGAGAAAACAGGACTGGCCGGAGTCTCTAGCTAGAAACTGAACCTACTAAAATCAAAGTCTTAACTTTTAATGTTGAAACCTAAATTAAACTTTTAATAAATTTGTAATACAACAGTGGGAAGCTCGATAATTTCTTTAAGTCCCATGTTTACAAGTTGGGGGCGTGTCAGTAAGAAACATAGCGGAATACCACACTACTTATAGGTAGGGCTGTCAAAAGTACCGGTACTTCGGTACCAAGACAATACTTAAATTAGAGCTGCCCGATTAATTGTTAAAAGATCGCAATCTCGATTCAAACACTCACACGATCTTGTTCCTAAATGACAATGATTCTCCCGTCTATTTAGGGTACATTTTACACGAAAACAATGTTTTTTTCTTTGTACAGATGACAACGTTTTCAAAACGATCCCCGTTGACACAGATCCTCGAAAACGACTAAAAACGCTGTATTATACTTCCAGGTCAGTAGTTGGCGACGTCACTTTGTAAAGAAAGACTATGCGCCTGCGCATTTATGCATTCTTCTACAGAGCGCTACGATTCAATTCGATTAATGTTTTTGTAGTTTACACTATATCGTTTCCAATAACGATATCGGTTTCAAAAAACTGCGTTTTGAAACCAGTTTTCAAAAGTTTGCATTTTCAGACCCCCAAAATGACATTGTCATGTAAATGAATGGCCAGTTTTTTGTTTTATTTGAAAACAGTGTAGTGTAAATGGCCCCTTAGTCTCGCGTAGCCAGACCTTCAAACTGACGGCAGAAGGTATGGACTCCATCGCGATCTCATTGTCCAAGGACCACCCAGAGGCCATCTGACTGACATGTAAAGTAACCAGTCCCAATTAATTTTGTTCTGTGTTATGTTTAAGGGTGTGAAAATGTAAAGACGATGTCGCTATGATAACAGATCAGCGTGCATCTAATAAATTATTAATTCAAGAAAGTTGTGCTAGTTTACCGCAACAATTGAGCCACATATTTAACATACTTTTGAAAATCCAGTGTTTAGTCAATCCTATCAAACGTTAATTGTCACAGTTGTAAACACGGCTTACATTTTCTATGGGGGGAGGGGGGTTTGGCGTCACACCGATTTAATTTCCAGGCAGAGCATTAAAGAACGCAAAACACACACGTCTCCTGGAAATCCTCTAATCAGATGAAGACTTCAAAACTCCTGTAATGTTAACAATTTTATCTGCGTTATGCATCAGTCCATGGGCGTGACAGCTGAGGATGAGCCTAGAGGTCTGCATGGAGGACCCGGGACCCGAACGGGTTCAGAATTATATTTTAAATGGTAAGCCAGGTCCGGGTCGGATCCCAATCTATTAATTCGGGTCCCGGGTCTGTGTAATAGCCTACCCGAGTCGATCGGAGAATATCCAGCCGTGATCAGAGTCAGTCCTGTGTTTTGTAACTAGCAACTTGTAAAATTAGGATGAGAAAACGTCTCGGTTACGTATGTAGCCCTGGTTCCCTGAAGAGGGAATAAGACGCTGCGTCGAAACGCTGTGGGAACGCCTCTGCGTGATTGCGTCGCGAAGCACGTATGAAATCAGTCCAATGGTGTGACGGAACGTCATGTGACGTCATCGACCAGGAATCTATAAAGCACACCTGAATCAAACAGCGTCAGCTTCTGATAGGCTGAAGCAAGTCGATCACGGGCATGCCGGGAGTACGGCAGGGTGAAGTATGTAGCCAGGGTTACATACGTAACCGAGACGTTCCCGTTCAAGCGAACTCGAGCTGCATCGAAACGCTGTGGGAATGCTAATACCCACGCTGCCATAAGTGCAAGTGTCCATTTGTGTGAAATCAATGCGCACATCTAGGCGAAAGCACCTGCGCCCCTGGTTTGGAGCCGAGGTCAAGGTAGTAAAGCCTCACAAATGTATGAGGTTGATGACCTGCTCCATCACAAACATCTTGGAGGTAAACTCCTGACAGTAATGCTTTGGAAGCAGCCATACTCCTAGTGGGGTGGGCCCGTACAGCCAAAGGTGAAGGCTGACTGGGCAACTCATAAGCAAGTGAGATGGCCTCGACCACCCACTTGCTCATCCTCTGCTTAGATGCCAGGCACCCCTTTCTGGGTACCCCAAAGCAAAGAACAGTGTTCAGACTTTCTCCACAGGTCTGTGGATGTAAGCATCTAAAGCCCTAACTGGGCAGAGCAGATAAGTTTCTCTTGGTCTGACGTCCGGAGGAGGACAGAAGGCCTGCAGTACTATAGGTCTTACAGTATTAGTAGGAACCTTAGGAACGTAACCTGGTCTTAGGGTAAAGAAAAACCTTTACCATTCCAGGAGCAAATTCCAGGCACGAGGGAGATACAGAAAGTGCTTGAATGTCTCCAATTCTCTTGAGAGACGAAATAGAAAGAAGAAAAATAGTTTTTAGAGTAAGGTATTTTACAGAAACTTCTTCAATGGGCTCGAACGGAGCTAGGGAAAGGCCTTCTAGTACAACGGCCAAGTCTCAAGTCAGCACCCCTGTGCAGACTGCTGGCCTCAGCCTCAAAGTACCATGAAGGAAACAGGTTATTAATGGGTGTCTCTCCTCATAGATACTCCACTCAAAGGGATGTGGTAAGCAGCTAAGGACGCCACGTACACCTTTAGTGTGGAGGGGGATAACTTCTGTTTCACGTAGATCTGGGCTCCTTATAAACATTATAAGCTTGAGCACAGACATTATGGACGCCACCATTCCTATGCATGCATCTATTTCAACCGTCCTTGTACCTGCAAGACTTGGAGGACACTTTTGAGCCACTTGTCAAGAAGTCATCAGCCCTCCTCACAAACTGAACTGACCACATTTAAATGTCTCTTATGCAATTGTAATCAACATTCCACTTTGAAAGACTATTTTCAACATATAGCACAGCATCTTAAAAACAGTGAAACAGTTGATTGTGTGTTTCAGGGGTGTTCACACAAAACAAATATTTAGAGACCCCAGACAAATGGAAAATGAGAGATCTTGGACCAGTGCATTTTCTATCCGTCTACAAATAAAAAACCTGTTCTCTTAGTGGCTGTAAGTACTGAATTTTGACCTTAATTATTCGCAGGCTACACATAGTCATCACTTCATTAGCTATACCTGACAATTTAATGCTATTCAATACAACAGCTCTGCCGTAAGAGTCTAGCACTAGCACTTTTGGTGCGCACCCGTGTTCGAATGATGTCAGAGTTCGGTTCGTTTGGATGATGTGAACGCTGTCTTCCGCGCACCCGCGAACCGTACTCGAGTCCGCTTAAAAAGGTGGTCTGGGGTACGGTTCATGTGAACTCCAGTACGGTTCGCTGCTGATATGAACATACCCAATCGCGGAAGTGAACCGCTATTGATGACGTATAATGTGGTGCGTGCGTGTGTGTGTATATACACTTATCTTTACGAAAAGCGGGATTGACGCACTGCAAGCAGAGAGATGATTTCTGCTTGCCTCCACAAAAATTGTCTTCGGCGGACAGCCCGCTGTCTTTGGAACGGTTTTAGTACTTTTGCGGCAGACAGACGCAAGTGTGTTTCTGTATCTTTTCTTTGAAAACAAAACCAAAGGTTAAAAAAAAGAAGAACAAATGTGAAGCGAGCAATTCTATCCATTTTGACCACTTTTCATTTATAGCGGTTACCAAGCAACACGATTACGCCCAGCTGCAGCTTCATGACGCAAGCGTACCGCAGTTCGGATACAAATAATATAATGTAAACACAGTCCATCGGGGGCAGGGGGAGGGGGGAGCAATCGAACTCGGGTTCGGAACAGGCAATCGAACCAAGTGTGAAAGCACCCTTAGTGTTCAAGTTCTGATACTCATTGATTCCTAGAATATTAATTATTTTTGTTATTTCCTTAATTTGTATAGAGTTTTTGAAACTTGTTTTTTCCCTTGTTTTGTAGAGATGTGAATGTGGACCTGCACAGATTGTGATATATTAGTGGGAATAAGTAGGTACGAGTTATTAAACATATCAGATTAATTCATGGGCATTATGGGTGTAAATATTGATCTCCTTGTACATACACAGACTTCCCATGTACTTTCACATCATGGAAGAGTCTTTTGAGCCATACTTAAAGCCCATGCAAAAAAAGCATGAGTTACTTTAATGATGTCTTTACTACCTTTCTGGGCCTTGAAAGTGGTAGTGGCGTAGGCTGACAATGGAGGGACAGAAAGCTCTGATTTCATTTAAAATATCTTCATTTTTGTTTAGAAGGTGAACGAAGGTCTTACGGGTTTGCATCGACATGAGGGTGAGTAAATTATGACAATTTTAATTTTGGGGTAAACTAACCATTTAAAGCAGGGATGTCCAAACCTGCTCCTGTAGGACCAATGTCCTGCAGAGTGTAGCTCCAAACTACCTGGAAGTTTCAGATATGTTTAATTGAAGTTAACCCTCAGGGGACCACAGTGTTTTGGGGGCCTTTGAGATGTTCTGACATGCCTTGACATTTGTGCTTTTTTCAGTTATTTATAAACATGTTAATGGCAAAGGTGTAAATTCACTCTATATAGCACAAACAGGGCTACCATAATATGCGAGCAACGTGTATGTAGATGTTTGTATTTTTAAGAGAATAATGTTTATGCGTGGTTATTGGAAAAAATTAAAATGAAAGTTGCTGAATTAAGACCACAAAACACATATTAAATATGTGTCCACAAGACTTTTGACTAATGGATGTTGTCCCTTTGTGTTCTAGCTTCAAAATTATGTGAAAATAGTTTTGCTTTATCGTTCACCAAAAAAAATACATTGATTTAAATGGTGTAAAACAGGTTTTGCTTGGAAAGCCAATATGCAAGGGGGAGGAGTAGTTTACACCTTAGATTGCATAATCTCTGCATAATCTCCCCACCCATTCTGCATAATGACTGCCTAATGAGCCATTCATTCAGGTGTGACACTGACTGAGCCACAATGCAACGACAAAAGATGTATTTAGAAGAAGACTTATATTGACCATTTAAGATTTCGCTTACATTTCTCTTGTAAATATGTTTTGCTATTTTATTAAAAATGTTACAATTACAACAATAATTACAATTTCAACAATATTTCAAGTGTACTCTTTCTTTGTAAAAAAAAAGAAAGAAAAAAGATTATAGGCCTAAATTTTATCATATGTATTCATTAGTTTGAATATAGCCAACATTGGAACATCTAACATCTTAGTCTATGACTTTATTTTTGACAAAAATAGTTTTTTTTTTTTTTTTGCAGTTTAATACGTTGCTTATACAAATACATTTTTTTCAACATATTCCAGTGGATTTTTACTCATCTCAGTAGGCTATAGCAAAGCAGTTTATTCTTTCACACACAGACACGCGATTCATATTCAGGCTAAACAGTCTTTACAAATATGTACCCTTCATTCATCTCACAGAAAGGCGAGTCATATTATAGAAATGCGATTCATCTTTTTGCGGTTTGCATAGGCCTACACTAACGTTATTCCATAACGTTATTCCACACGTGAGAAAAGAAAACAGCCTACCTCACTCCTCAGCGCAGCGGGATCTGCTCCTCATATCAGGAGATATTGCTCCTCATCAGCACTGTTCTGAGGAATCGTTTCTCCATAAGGTAGGCTATATTATGCCTCACTCGATCGCGACGCGCTGTGTTTACAGCTGATGGGCGTTTCACACCCCTCAGAATTTGCGTTTGAATAGCACGCGCTCTCCGGGGAGTGGTCACATTACTGTGAATGAACTCCTAATTAGCTCGACAGGAGTCGCTCTCTTTTTATACAGATTACAGAAACTGAGAATATTTGTTTTTTATATAAGTTACTTCTTTTAACAGATGCGATCTCAAGCTTTATGCCCGTGGGTCTGTTTGCCTGTTTGACTAAATTTTCGCGGAGTTATTGATCATTTTCGAACGCGTTTCAAATGGGAGTTCACGGACAGAGGGAAGGCAGAAATCGCATCATGTTAATTTTTCTTTATTTGTCAAAAAGCAAAACACTTTATTTTTATTGTGAGTATACAGAAAAAAAATAGAAACTGAACAGGATCGATTGATGTATTACACGAAAATGAAAGATCAAAATTAACAGAGCATTTGGTGTTTATTTTCATTGCTAAAAAATAAAAACGAGCAAAACGCGCGGGCGCGTTTGTGGTCCCCTGAGGGTTAAAGCTAAACTCAGCAGCACAGTGACCCATAGAGCAGGATTGGACACCACTAGTTTAAACCATTTCCAGATTTGGTGTTTTCTGCTTATTATTTACTGCAGGGATGTCCAATCCTGCTCCTGGAGGGCCACTGTCCTGCAGAGTTTAGCTCCAACCCCAATTAAACACACCTGAACCAGATAATCAAGGTCTTACTAGGCATTCTAGAAACCTCCAGGAAGGTGTGTTGAGGCAGGCTAGAGCTAAACTCTGCTGGACAGTGGCCCTCCAGGACTGAGTTTGGACACCCCTGATTTACTTGTTCTAGACCTGGTCTTGCCATTCTTTGTGTGTTGTCTGTTTTTTTTTTTATAATATTCACATTATAAAACTATCTACCACTACAAAACTACAACTTGAATTTTAAACTAAAATATATTTTTCACAGGAAACTGAAGATGGGACAAAAGGGGTCTCTATGTGTTGGAAGATAACACCCAAACAACCACACCAAAGATCCAGAACATTGCTGTTGTACTGGAGGAGGTTGTTGTTCTGGAAGGTCTCCCTGATCCCTCTACTGCTCTGGCATACCTGTTTGGCCTTCTCTATGGTCTCAACTTTTCCTATCCTAAAAACCTTAAGTACACTTTTGATACCATTCAGACTGTGTTCATGGAGCTAGGGTCTGGATGCACTCAATGTGTGCTTTCTCTTAAAAACAAACTACTATAAGTGAAAATGGAACAGTGTGGTGGCATCCCTTGTCACCAACAAAGACAAACAGTTTGCATACCAAATCTGGAGTGTGGGTGCACCTTGCATGTTGTTTCTTTTATAAAAACAAATGGTTGTTGGTGAGGCATAATTGGACCAGTGTTTCCAGTTGATTCAATGTTTTGAAAAGGTTAAGATTTTACATTGTCAGTACACTAAAAATACTGCATTTTATTGTTGGTTACAAACAAGCATTGAAGTTTTGCACGTGTTTACAACTGAAATAAACTGATAAAGGAATAAGTCCATGTTTGTCATTTGTAAATAGATGTACAATCACTATTAAAAAAAGGATAGAGTGGTGACGCTTTATTTTACAAATTCATTTTTTTTCCATCCAGGAAACAGAAAAAAAATATTTTACCTAATTTTAACCTCACCAATTTTAACATATTACCTCAACAACAGTAACTGTTGTTTCAGTTGCTGTGACAAGAATATATTTATTAGCCAAATATGACAATCATTGCAACATTGCATGAATGAACAAATTTACGTTGGCTAACCAAATAAATTTTACTGAGAAGAACTAAAAAATTATTGCTGAGACAACTTGTGGCGATATGGAAGAAATCCATACCGGGTTTTTCACTTTTCCTAATGGGTGGAAACCAATGAGTAAGTTAAGAGGAAATTTAATATAAAAGAGAGAGAGAAACTGAAGAGGAAGAGCGGAAAAAAACAAATGTGTTGGTTATCCGAGTGGGACACACGCTACCTGAAGGCAGTCGTTGCTGGAGTCTGTGTATGCGCTGACTGGGAACGATTGTCCAATGACGGAGGAATTGAGCTCTGCATGGTTCGCCTGCCTGGTGCACTATAATCCTGTTTCGCCTGCCTCAGGTATTAGTCTTGAAGTCCATCATCTTTTAACCCCACGCCAAGTCTCCAAACTCTTTCCCCGGCATTAAATTTGCTGTGGTGTGGGCCGCTACACAGACTGCTTCACACAGTCAACACATACACACACACTCATTACACATGCACACACGCCAAACGCTTGTTTGATTATTTATTTTTCATTCTTGTTTTTTACCATTCTTTCTTTTGGTTGTAATACGAATGTAATACGAAAAACTGAGTAAAAAAAACAACAACCTTGAAATACAAAAATACAAATGTATTTGAGACATTTGTGAATCAAGTAGGCCTACTCTATGTTTTTGTGGGTGAAATCAAACTTGAACTGAACTTGAGCAGCAATCTCCTTACTGTTTGTTTTCATTAATTTTTTTGTTATTTGAGGGAAAGAAAAAATACAAATGCTGTGTGAAAAGTGAACTGTTTTTGTTTTTTTTTGTATAAAATGTTTTCTTAAAATGTTTTGACATGAAATCCTTCAATTTGTGAATGTGTCATTTAAGCCCCTATTCTGTGTTATTGTGGGTATTGGAAGGCAATCATTTTGTGTATCGGTGGTTTAAGCTATTTTCTAGGAAGCTGAAATTTATTACATATATATTTTATTTTTACTTGACAAGTTTTGACTTGTCTGGCGCCCGAACAATTTAAATTAAATTTACATTTATTAATTAACCAAATTTGATTTGGGGCAGCCACCGTTACAAACTCAAAAGTCTTACTGCATCAAGTTGCCTAATATTTTTACATTTACAATTTATTTTTTACAGTGTACTCCAAAGTCATCTGATTTATCTAATTTCCAGTGTCAGCTTTGTAAATGTAAGGAATTTTCCACAGAAAGAGAATATTTCCTTCATATCCGTGCTCATCTGAAGCGACATGAGACTGTGCCTTGTGCATTTGTAGGATGTACATTTCAAACTAATGTGTACGGCACTTATAATTCACACAGAAACAGGAAACACAGCAGTTGCACCTTAAAAGACTTTAAAGCTGAAGTTATTAGGTTTACTGTTATTACGTTTGCTGTTATTACGTTTACTGCCAGAGCCCTCAGAAAGTTGTGCTACTAATAAGGGTTAGAAAATTTAGGCTATGATACACTTTCAGATACAGCAAATTGTAGTGAAATTGTTGAGGTCCTGCCCAAATTAATAGAGCAAGGAGTTGCTTCCATCTTAAGACTCGAAAATATTCTGTGGCTGTTGATGAAGTTTTAGTTGAAATTAACTACTTGCTGAGCTCTGCATCTGTACCTGTGACCAAAGGTATTATCACTGGTGTATTCTCTAAACTTGCACATTGATGATGCGATTATTAGAGAGCTTGCTGGTGTTGTGTGTGAATTAAATCCATTAGGTAAAGCTATAGGAAAGAATAGCCTTTAAGCGAAAGCAGTATTATAGCGAAAGTATTATAGGGACAGTCAGTACTTTAAAGAAAATAATTTTCTCTGTAGTGACGAATTGCGAATTTCAATTACACTATATGTGGATGATTTTGAGATTTGTAACCCTCTTGGAACATCATGCAAAAAATAAACTTCTTGATTCTGTATGATTTGTTGGCAGGTTCAAATTCTGCAGTGTCTTCCATTTATCTAGCTATCTTATACAAGACAGATGATATTAAGATATATGGATATGAAAGAACTTTGGAGCCTCTTCTAAAAGACATGCTACATTGGAACACGTCAGTGTTTTCATCTCCCAGCTCGGTGACTCTGTCAAAGGCACAGTCCAGTCTGTGGTAGCAGACAATCCTGGAGCCCATGGCTTAGCTGGCTTTGTTGAGAGTGTTTCTGAGCATTACATATGCAGATTCTGTACAGCACAAAAATCCGAGATTCACTGTAAAGATGTAAAATCTGGTGCTTTCCCTCTTCGAAAAAGAGATATTCATAAAGCACATGTTGACTTTGCAGAGAAGAGCAATAGTAACTACAGTGGAGTTAAAAGAAGGTGTATTCTTTCTGAAAGCTTTGCCCATTTTGACGTAAGCACAGGTCCTCCTGATATTGCTCACGATTTGTTTGAGGGTATTGTTCCGGCTGAGTTAGCAAAGTGCTTAAATCTTCTTATTTCAAAGAAGTATTTCACTCTGGGCACCCTAAGTTCCTTAATCCAGAATTTCCCATACAAGCAGGATGATAAAAACCAATAGACCACATGTTAGGGTGCTTTCACACCTGCCTCATTTAGTTCGGTTGAATCGCACTAGAGTTTGTTTGATCCCCTTGGTGCGGTTCGTTTGGGTAGGTGTGAATGCAGCAAATCGTACTCGGGTGCGCACCAAAAGCGGACCAAACAAGCGTACCGAGACCACCTCTCAAACAAACTCTGGAGCGGTTCATTTGTGGTGAGAACGTGATCTGACCTCGAACAGACCCAAATGCCAAAGAACTGCGCATTTTTGGACTAAACCAGCTGCCGTAGTCAGCTGTGTTGTGCATTATGGGATGAGGACAAATGTTTGTTGACAGTTTGCACTTTCGGCATGGCAGCTCGCGGACAAAATTGGAGTTGTAAGGAGTTGCAGAGCCTCATAGAAATTTGGTCTGCACTTTGGTCTGCCCTCTTAACTTTATCAGTTGAGAGCATGTTCTCTCCGCCACAACCGTCTTGCAGCACATATTCGTCTTCGCAAAATACTAATTACAACATTGTATATATGACATTGTATCATATGATGCTCATAAGTTTCTTCATATTGCGTTAGTAGCTGATGACACCAAATCAATAAAAAAAATAAAATTGCACTATAAAGATAGTGTTTTTTGCCTGTTTTTGCACTTCCTGCTTTTCCCTGCTTGAGAATTTTTGTCCAATGAATGGATGACCTTAGCACAAGTGTGGTTTTGTTTACAAATTTTGGTTCACTTGCAAAAAGGGCAGTGTGAAAGTGATCCACACCAAAAAAAAAAAAAAAAAACATTTTATTTGGTCTGGACCAAAGTAGGGCTGGGGAAAAATCTGATTTAAAAATCGAGTTGGTAGGTCAAATCGATTCATATTTTCAAAAAATCGATTTTTTAGATTTTTTCTCCCCCTCTTCAGCGTACAATACATACATTTTGCATTCGCCAAATCTTCCTTCAGGGTTTCCGTAGCACGCTCGCTGTGGCGCAGCCCTCGATGCTTCACGACATCACGACAAAAAGACTAGCATGTTTAATTTTTTAACGGTCCTCCACGACGACGGCGCGCGATTGAGTGAGTGAGAGTGTGTGTGAGCGAGTGTGTGTGAGCGAGAGTGAGTGATGAGTGTGTGTGTGTGTGTGTGTGTGTGTGTGTGTGAGAGAGAGAGAGAGAGAGAGAGAGAGAGAGAGAGAGAGAGAGAGAGAGAGAGAGAGAGAGAGAGAGAGAGAGAGAGAGAGAGAGAATGCGTGTATGTGAGTGTGTGTGTGTGTGTGTGTGTAGGCTATGTGAGTGAGCTTGTGTATATGTGCGAGTGAATGAGTGTGTGAGACGGCTCGCGATGACTGGTCGGAAAACAACGTGTAGTCTGACATGTTTCTTGTCTTAAAGATTTTTAGGAGTCAAAATCGTGTAATCTGACACAGTGACTATCGTAACAGACAAAAAAATCGTGTAATCTGAATATAAGAGTTACCTCAGGATTTTTTGTTGTTTTATTAGCTCAATCCAAATACAGTATAAATAATTTGGATGCTTAACCATCTTTGTTGCACACTGCACAGTGAATTTTCAGTTAGAGAAAGGGGTTGCCTTTGCAATTTTGTTTATGTTGATGCACTTTAATTAAATACAATAAATATATATTTTTAAAATATATTTACAGTTCGCAGTTATTTTGTTTTAAATGGGGGGGAAAAATCGAATCGAATCATAAATCGAGTTTTTTATTAAAAAAATCACAGATTTTTTTAGGGGAAAAAAAATCGCCCAGCTCTAGACCAAAGTAAGTGAACTAGCGGACTTTCCTGGAGTGAATACACCCTTATTCAACGCACATTTTCCTCAAAAAAAAAAAAAACAATCGGCGGAAATGCTCATGAAAATTCAAACCTGCTGAGACTAATTCCATTTATGGTTGGTTTGTTCGTACCAGAAGATGAGCTTGCATGGCAAGTCATTTTAGACCTAAAAGACATTGTCGAGTCAGCAGTTGCTCTTGTCCACACTGAGGAGACACTTGCATTTTTAAATTTCAAAATCTCTAAGCACAGACAAAAATACCTTGAACTGTTTCCTGGATGTGTCTTACCAAAACATCACTACCTACTGTAGAGCACTACCCTCAGATGATTCGTTGCTTTGCCCCCTGGTTAGATTATGGACTATGTGTTTTAAGTCAAAACACAGCTTCTTTAAACAGATTGCTCAACACACAAATTGCTTTAAAAACATCGCACTGTCACTTGCAGCAAGACATCAACTGATGATTGCATATTACATGAATTCTTCAAGCGTCACTAAACCCATACTAGAGGTCACAAAAGTCTCTGAAAGTCCTGTTGATGTCCTTAACGAGGATGTAGTTTCAGCCCTCAAGGAGAAATTCCCAAGTGCATTTAGCTAAAAATGTGACAAGCAATGGAATGAATTATCGAAATTGAATGCTACTTGCACATGGGTCCACTGGAGAGCTTCCAGATTTTGCTGAAATCATTCAGATGTGCATTGTACAAACCAAGCTGCATTTTATTGTGACTCCAATGCCACGCCTCCTTCAAAACACATGAACGCACACAGCAGAGTCTGCAAAGCGTCATGAGATAAGAGACGGCGTTAAACTACCTCATGTCTCAAAGTACATAACATTACAATAATAATGAACAAAGAACTAAAAGAGCACTAACCTGTACCATCTGACTCCTGCAGATTCATTTCGGCGTTGATAGTGTTGCCATTGAAATGCATAAATTCGAGTCATGAACCGCTTCGAGTATAACGTCACGGGTTTCCATCTCTTTCAAATTACAGTATGTCGTGAACACAGCATAAGCTCAGTGTTTTGGTTCAGGAGGAACTGTAAAGGATGGCTTCTGTTTCTGTTGCGGTGCTCAGCGACTGAATGCAATGATTGGACGAACATTTTATGGTCCTATGCCTTCCACAGACGATACATTTAGACCATTTAACTTAGGGATTGTCAGGATAACTTATCAGGATGTGAAGAGACTTTCAACCAAAAAATAAAATAAAAATTCAAACAATTAAAAAAAAAAATAATAATAATCACCTACCCTGCCTTTAAATTTGACAGTTAGGGTGAATGCAGGTAAAGTGGGCCATCAGGTCAAGTGGGCCGTTTAAGTTTGATTGTACTGTGCTCAGTGGGTTATCACTTTCAGAGCATGACAATGGTTAAAGCTAGAAAACCCTCTGACATAAGATTTTATTTTCTAAATTATAAGGTTGCTCACTAAATGTAAACAAATATTGTTGTAACAGTTCCTGTTTTGTTTGTTACTACAGTTAACGGAATAAAATGCAAAGAATAACATTTTTAAAAATGTGTTAGTTTTCTTGTAAGGTGTTTAAATATTGCTGGCCCACTTTGGCTAATTGTGTTAGATAAAGTGAGCCAGTGGGATTCAGGTAAAGTGGGTGAACTTTAACCTTCAGTAATTAAACTCAAATTCAGGGTCGGCGCCAGGACATACGGAACAAGGGGGCCTCGTTGTGTCACTGGGGGGGCATACCTCTCCCACCCTCAATAATAATAATACACCCACTTTTAATTAAAACAACAACAACAACCTCTATAAATACATGATTGCTTGAATGATCAAGCACGTTAGGTGTTTTAGACGAATACAGATTATTATGAATAAAGAGTAGAAGTTGACTGAAAAAAAAATACTTAACGTCATGACGTACATTCAGGGGCGTAGTTTGTGGGGGGGATGGGGGGAGATAACCCCCCCAATATTTAAATCTATGCATTACAACCCCCCCAATATTTATACCATGATCACAATATCAGGAGGCATATCCAAACTTCAACCCCCCCAATGTTCGAACCAAATCTACGCCCTTGCGTACATTCATATTTCAATCAATTACATACAAGCTGCTAGTGACGTAATTTATTTAATCGCCTGTCGCAAGTGAAAATGCAAAGTTGCAAAGCTGATTTTATTCTAGTAAAACTAAATTAATTTACAAATATATGTATATATACAGGGCTCTACAGTGCGCCCATTTCACTCGCACATGCGAGTAAATATTTCGGCGTGCGAACGTGAAAAAATATTTGGGCGCACTCGTGCGAGTGACACAGCATTTTTCTATAGAAACAGCTGCAAATACATCATCATGAGGAGGGGCAGAGTAGGACACTATATTACCGGGAGATCAGTTATTTAGGCCTAAATCTTCAGTAGCTAGTCTGTAGCCTCATAAAAAAAAACTACAGTGCCCACCACAGCACACACACGAACTATTTTAGGGCCCTATAATTTCCGGGATCACGGAATCGCGGAATTGGCAAATTAACGCGGAATCTAGTGTCAACGCGGAAATTGACATTTTGAATAAAATTCTGTTTTTGTGTGGGAGAAAAACGTATGTCTGAGGAAAATCGCATATTACTGAAAGAACGAGCAGAGCGAGAGGCCCGGTCGCGCGCGCGTCTTCAAACTGTCTTGCTCTCTCTCACTCCCTCGCGCTTATTAAAGGGTAACTAAACCCCTGGTCAGATCCTGACTCCACCCACTGGCAATATTTGAAAAATGCTGGAAAAGTAGGCAGAGCCCAGTGGAGAGGGGGCGTGCATCTGAGACGTATCTCTCTGCAGGCAAGGGCGTGGTTAGCTGGTACACTCTGACGTCAGAGTGTACCACAACTTCCAATAGGAAAATTCAACTGCAGTAGCCACTGTTCAACCTGAAGAGGGCAGCACTCAGACGTTTTTACACCATATTTAGTAAAAATAAAATACTTTAAACACAAATGTCAAAAAAATTACTTGAACCAATGAAAAGCACTAATAAAGCCCCATTCTTACAGATCATTAACTAAAAAAAGTTGGTTTAGGGTTTAGAATTGACACAACGGTAAAAGATCGGAAGAACGAGGTTTCACGTGGAGCATTCGGATATTTTTTTTCCTGAATTAGGCTACCGCTGTGTGTGAATTGTGAGAAGAAAAAAAAAAAAAGAAAAAAAAAAACTTTTTTACCTTTCCTTCTTCTCTGAAAAGCGTTCCGCCCATTCGGCTGACATAAAAAAACACTTTCAATAAACTAAACAAAACCTATCCAATGATGAAATGTTTTCTGTGTTGACAAATCTTGTGCGATGTCCTAACTGCCGGGATAATCACACAACGCGTACAAGTCTGCTAATGATACGTCCGATTCGCGAACTAATGACTCCTTTGAACCGATTCACTTTAATGAATGGTTAAAACAACTGATCTGTCCAACACTGAATCGGTTTGGTGTATAACAAAATCGGTAACACTTTACAATAAGGTTCCATTTATTAAACTCTAGTTAACTAGATCAGTGAACATTAACTATTAATAAACTGCACTTCTACAGCATTTATTAATCTTTATTAATGTTAATTTCACCATTTAGTAGCCTACATTATTTAAATGAAAAGTTGTATTTGTTAACATTAGTTAGCTTAATGCACTGTGTGAAGTAACATTAAAAATACAGGGTTAGGGTTAACTAAGATTAACAAAGATTAATAAATACAGTAACAAATGTATTGCTCGTGGTTCATGTTAGTTAGCCTAATACATTCACTAATGTAAACAAACCAAACCACATTTAACATCTCTTAAAATGAGAATTTTGTTTGTTACCTCAATAAATTTAGGGTCATTCCTATTTTATTTGTGTACATTTTAATCATTAACATTAAAAACACTCTTTTTACGACTAAAATTACAGTAAAGGGTAAAAAAAAAACGGAATTCCCAAAAATTAAAACGGAAAAAACGGAATTTGGGAAAAAATAAAACGGATTTTATAGGGCCCTACTAATTCGGATCAGCACAGAGGGGCCCTCCCTGGAACTGTTTGATCCTACAAAATGTGCTGAAAATTGTCTGTCTGCTGGAAAGAGGTCAAGACGACCAGGCTACAAAGCTTGGCCAAGTGACTCAGACATGATCTTCATTTCAGATAAAATGTGAAACAAACATAGGGCCTACATACAACGATAAATGAAATCTACATGACGATAAAATAGAATTAAATGAAAATCTTTTGTTTGAAAGTTTTGGTCTGATGTTCTTAACCTTACAGTGAGCACTGTAAATTTAATTGTTGAATAATTCTAATAATAAAACTATAATGATAAACTTATACAACAAAAATGACTGTGCCCACAAATATTTGTCTGTGCTCCTAAATTTTTTTATTTAGGCGCACCAGTGCTCCTTGTTCAAAGTGTAGAGCCCTGATATATATAGCCTATATATTAAATAGGCCTATATCGTCGCTGTCTGGCGGAATCCTCGTATCTCTCAGGAAATTAAAAAAAGGCATATATTAAACGTATCGTTAAAGTTGGTATTAAACCTTATATTGCTATCCTATACTGTTGTGTACCAACATTAACACAACATTTCCCCAAAATCATGTTTAATCGGAGATACGAGGTTAATTTACGCTGTCATTGTTGATAAGAACGGTACGGACACAGACGTCGCTGCTGCCAGCAGTGTTCATCAAAGTCTGCGGTCGCGTTGAGCCTTTTGACAAGAGATAAGGCTTTAAGAGCCATTCAAATCTAATTATTGTGGGTTACATACATCTTCCTAAATTCCATTTTAAACGTTTAAGAGATATGAGTGATGCAATACCAAAATACTAGGCTGTCTAAAATAGGCGGAAATTAATCTGCACGCAAACAAAGTTAGCGGTCGCGTTGAGCCTTTTGACAAAAGAAAAGGCTTCAGTAGTTAACCAAAGCTAACGACTGTGGTTACATTCATCTATCATCTTCCTAAACTCCATTTTAAAGGTTTAAGAGCTATAAGTGAAGCAGAACAAAAAACGATGAGCTGACTAACGTTAGGCTGTCTAATAGGCGGAAATTAGACCAGTAGGCCTACCTTTTTTCTCCCATAAATAAAAACCTTGCTACTTGGGGGGTATTTTACATGCACAGTGCCAACTTCGAGTCAGTAAAATAATAATAAAAACAATAATTTAATGCTGGTATCCAAAACATTTAATTCAATTCAAGTATTATATTAGATACATTTTAAAACTTCAATGCACACGTATAATAAGCCTATTAATAATAAGCCTAAGTAGACATTTAAAATACAATAACTGATATCATAGTTTAACACAGATAAAATCAGAGTTAAGGCTTGCTTTACGTGTTGCTCGACGATGACTTCTTAATCGTTGTGACTTTCAATCCTGAGGAGACAAAATGTCGCGGTCCGGAGGCTCCCGCCCGCCGCCGAGTGAAGAAGAGGTGGAGTTACAAGGATTCTCAGACAGTTGAAGTGTCCAATGGAGTTAAGAGATTTGCTCTCAAGCCATTTTCAACACTTCAGATTGGTTAATAATTTGTAAAAATAACAGTACCACGTGGGGACTGACCAATAGCATTGATTTGTGAAAAAATATGAAATTGACCAAATTTGGACATACGAGGTTTAAACCCGACAGGCGACAGCGACGATACGTAGTTAATTATATGTCAGGAATAAGAGGGCACAGTGGAACCGTCACCGTGCCTGTTGCTGAGTCTCAACGGATGAAATCGCGCTCCGAGGCAGGGTGGTGTGCTGACCAGAGGTGAGGGGGCACAGTAACCTAGGTGGCCGGGCCAGGCCCCCTGGGGCCCACTCGTGGCGCCGACCCTGCTCAAATTCATTAAATAAATTGACATTCACTGGTTATTTTATAGTTGACATGTATAATCTACTTTTTTAGGAAACAGAAATGAGTGTGTCATTAGGAAATTCAAGTCAGAGATGGAAGAAAGAAAAGAAAGAGCAGAAAATAAGATGAGGCATTAAGTTCATGAACTCGTTCATATTTTGGGCGAACGTGAACTGAACGTACTGTATTACTGCCTGATGAACGTTACTGTGAACTCGTTCATTTTGGTGTCTGTGAACGCCACGCTCTCTCAGTTTAACTTCGTTCAATAGAGTGCCAGATTTCTATAGAGCCTTCCAGGCGAAAACCCGGCTAAAACACACCGTAAACCGGCCTTAATATGTAGCGGAAAAAACACCCAATCTGGCAACACCAGCCACCAGTGTCCACTGACTCTCTTGTTCGATCTCGTTCATCAAAATGAACAAATCTTTTTTCGAGTCATTTCGTTCATTTAAGGGGCTTTAAATGTTATACTATTAACTGGCAAATTCCCAGAACACATCCACCTACGCAATCTTGATCATATTCTGAATTAAGAAATCATTATAATGCAGTCAAAAATCGTTTACAGGGAACATAAATAATTACTTTACCTTCCAAGTCTTTCGTTCATTTGTCACGTGACAGGCGCAATGAATGGATCGTTCACGAACGACTCATCACTTACGTTACAAATCAAAACAAAAAGCAGCAAGGAGGCGTGTATGATAATTTAAACGAGTTTTATGACAAGGTCATGGGGATGGGAAAAATCTGACGCATAGCTTCAGTGTTAAAACTGATAAAATAATACGCTGATTTCACGCAGCCGCCATTTTGAAATCGAAAGTGAGGCTCCGGTGGGAAAAACCCCGGAAGTAAAGATAAACAACAATGCCTTTGGACTACCAACCTGAAGCTGCTGCCGCGATTTACACTTTTGGATGTTAATATCCAATATAGGATATGTGTATAGTTCATTCCTGCGCTGTTGCTGCTGCGGTGTCACGTGACAAGCAATGACGCGTCACCATGGAAACGCCGCCCCCCCCTCTCACAATATAGTTCTCACGTCCCTGGTAATGTGTGCGCGCTGGCTTTAGCGGTGCATTCAAGGGCACTCGTAAAACTGATGTTTGTTGTGACTGCCAGAGTTGTATGCAGGGCGAGCGCGGAGAGGGGAAATCTATATCGTCTATATCGTTGCTTTTTTCGATAGTAATATCTTGAAAGTTCATATCTCGATATAGATACGATAACGATATATCGTTCAGCCCTAATTCAGATTTCATCAAATTTGATGTCAAAACATATGTTCTATCAGATGTTTTGAATTTTACACATGCATTGAGTGAACGGATTAATTTTACTCATCATATGCTTCTGGGTTTGTTAAATGTGTTGTGGAATATGTTTGTTAATATGTTTTAATAAATAATGTGTTTTTAATTATGATACAGAATAATTTTTGTTAAATCAGGGATGGCCCACTTTACCAGACCAGATGGCTCACTTTACCTGAAAAGAAATTGGTCTGGATGACAAATCCAGACAAATGTAAACCCTGAAAAAAACCCTGGATCAGAAAATTTGAACTTATTCATTGAAAAAGTCGTTTTGATTCCTAGGCATTAAACAAACTTACTTTTTCTTATGTTTTTCAGAAACGCTGAAACATGTTGGTGTCCTGTCCAGCTGTGATACAAGAAATAACTGTAATTAATGACTTTAGAAGATAAATAAAGAGACATTAAAATCACTAATGGTATATTGTGTTGCTTAGTGTTGTTGTTGTTGCAATTGTTGTTAAAATCACTGCCATACAGGTAGCCTATTGCTTGGTTTCACATCGACATAAAAACATCTCTAATTTGAATGTTTAATAACACCAAGTTTTACGTGGCAACACCTTAAGAGCAAGAATCGTTAGTCTTGTTGACTCAAAAATTAGCAAGCCAATTAGCCTGTTAATGGCACCATTATAAAAAAACGTATATGTATGTAGGCATTAATATTTTTAGTATTAATAGGTATTAATTTAAACATATAGGCTATGATGACACTATTAACTATTAATCATTCATATATGTGTGTTTGTGTACTTCCTCTACCTGAATAAGCAGAAATAAACATGAGGTCAATTCTGAGGTAAAAATTCCAGTCAGCCTCCTGCGCGCCACAAGAGTAAAGACATCCGGTGCGAGCGCGGATGTAGTAATATATTTACTATGGCATGTTAATTAATATAATTATACATTATTACTATTAATGATATATTACTGAGACATACAGTAACAACGACGAAAAATATATATTTTTTAAATTAAAAGTTGAATAAACATACACGCATTACTGAGTATACAGCGACCCCGTGTGGTAGCCAGGGCAAGTTCCAAAATTGTTAATGTGGCTCATGAAAATGTGGATGCACTTCTATAATAACAGAAGTCTGAAGATTTATGGATACAAAGTTGAGCCCGGTTATGGTTATGAAATAATATACTGTAGCCTATACATTTCTGTGTTTAAGCTTATATTTAACGACCACAAATCATTCCATCTTTTGTAAACATTTATTTAGTGCTTTTCTGGATTTTTTTTTTTTTTTAACTACATGCTATATTATTTCACATTTAGTTATTATTTAAGTGTATTATATAATTTTAATAAGAAGAATAAATCATTATTTTCAGGATTCTTATGCTCATGAGGAACCTGGAAAGTAAATTGTGGTTTCTTAGCCAAGAACGTACAAAATCAGTGCAAGTCAATAGATTGTTCTAATTAGGCTTAGTCCTAAATTTTTCCTCACAAAATAAAAATGATAGACAGACAGTTGAGCGCAGAGCCATAGCTCTGGTTGAGCGGAAGTAGTCAGTTTGGTCGCCATGGCAACAGAACTCCTTTATCTTAACGTTATCAAGTTACAGAAGTCACAAATCTGACAAACAGGTAAATCGCAGCTAACTTTTCGTAGTGAACTTACTCGTGTCTGATTTAATTCATTTGTTGTCACAGAATTGTTGTTAACTGCCATTAGCGGAATGTAAGTAATTATAACTTGTTTTCACATGTGTAACCCGCAGCATGTCTTCAGCAGTGGCTCGCGGCTCGAGGACTCCTCTCCTCCCAGACATTCATAATCCACATAAACACAGGAAAACACCAACATCCAAGTAACGTTAAACTCTGATTATAAACTCAGAAACTTCACTGACTTGACACGTTTTGACTTCCAACGAGATGCAGACTTTTTTTATTATTATTATTAAGTTTAGGTCCTTCCGGGAATGGATGAAGGAGAATCCCATCGATCCTGCTGAAGAGAAAACACAGATCCTCACCGAGCACGAGATTGCGCAGTAAGAAGTCATGCTTTTCTTCTTCTTCTTCTTCTTTTTTTTAATAATGCAACATTCATTTTGTACAAATACAAGTATTAAACCTTATGCATACAATACAAAATATAAAAAAGAAAAGAAAAAGAAAAGGGTGCCATGGGATAATAATATAAACATCAGAATAAAGCTGCATTCGGGTATACAAATATCAAATAAATATTTTGTAAAGCTCACAGATTTTTTAAGTCTTGACAGCTTTCTTATTCAGATAGTCTCTAATACTGTTTACATACAGCCTTACTTCAGTCAACAAACTCATAAAATTGGGTTTCTGATTGGTAAACTTGCATTTATCAATATATGTATAATTTGGTCAAAAGTATAAGTTAATTAATTAAATAAAAGCATTTTTCATCTTCTTCAGGATAATCCGTGAAACTAAAGAGTGCATTTTCCCATAAGAGAGAGACTGGTTTTGAACACTGAATATATTCATTAATAAAGTTCTGTACCTTACAACACAGAAAAGTATAACAGAAAAAGTACAATGCCAAAATAAATGCAAGGTGGTTCTGTGATAATTATTTCAGAAAGTAGTACAGTTTAAATTGATATCTTTTTAAATTTTTTGTAAATACCGGTAATGATTAGCTGGATAAAATCGGTGAATGAGTTTAAAAGATATTTCTTTACGTGTGTTATAGAAGCCCATTTCCACCACATTAAAAAAAAAAAAAGAGTAAATCGAAATTAGATCATCGGAATTATGACATATTAAGTTATATTTATGAGACGAAAAGTCGAAATTATGACAATTCACAATTTCACAATTAAGACATTCACAATTAAGACATAAAAAAGTACTGAAAATGTAATAAATGTCGGAACCTGACAAAGACTTATGACATAAAAAGTCATAATTTCGATTTTTTAATCTCATAATTATGACTTAGTATGTCATTATTAGGCTATGACTTTTTGTCATAATTTTGACTTTTATTTCATAGTCATAATCATGGCTATTTATCACATCATAACTGTATGTTCTTTCTCTCTCTCTCTCTCTCTCTCTCTCTCTCTCTCTCTCTCTCTCTAATTTTATATTCATAGCAAGATAACAATCGTAATTTTTAACACCAACCAAACTTTTACATTTAGCACCAAACAACCCTTCACCCTATATTCACATATCCCCTTTTAATAAAGTGTTTTTATATAACTTTTTAAACTGTTTAATGTTTGTACAATGTTTTAACACCTGCTCCAAACCATTCCACAACCTCACCCCACAAAACATGATGCACATACTTTTTAGAGTTGTTCTTATTTTAAGCTTTTTAAAGTTTAATTCTTCTCTCAAGCTATACCCATCCTGTCTTTCAAGTTTCAATAAAACATTTTTTGTAAATTTCCCTCATTTTTTGTAAACATTCATTCATGATTTCACGTTTGCCGTATCTCTTGAGATTCAGGAAGCCTTTGCGTCAGAATGTGTGTGTGGTGGTGCTGCGCGAGGGCTTTCACCGCTCGTTTGCGGAGCTGTTTGCGCTTCTGCAGCGCTGGAAGAAAGCGGAGGAACATCCACACAAACTACAGACAATACAACACCACCTCATCCGGGCTGAGACCGCAGAAAGAGCCGGTAATTACGGATCATTAGGTTGAGTTGTTACTGTTTTGTAATATAGAAATCTAAAAATGTATAATATAAAATATAGAATAATTTGTAATATAGAAATTCTAAATTTAATGTTGAAAAATGGATACATCTTTGCAAGCGTAACATATATTTGATTGGTCATTCTGAATTTATATATATATATATATATATATATATATATATATATATATATATATATATATATATATATATATTATTATTTATTTATTTTTTCAATATTTTGAAATGTAGCCTGTTTCTTTGATTATGTGATTTGATTGTTCAGTCACTGTAATTCATTTAATGTACAAATTTATGTGATGCATAATTTTAAAGAGGCATTTGATTTAGGGGTAATAAATGACATTAAAGGCTTATTCAATCAGATGTAGGCCTACTTTATATAGGCCTATTCTAAAAAAAAAAAATTAAAATTTGATGACAGCTGGGAGTTTACTCAATCTTATCTTTAAAAACAGTAGTTACAACTAAACAGTATGTAACAGTTGTTACTTTTGCTAAAATATCATATTAGATATCATCTTGAGCATGCTTATATCTAAATATATATAATCAGTAAATGTACATTGGCTCTCTTCCCCTATAATATTTTATGAAATCATCTGCATCTCTGTCTTTCCTGCTCTAGGACAGTATGCAGAGGCGTATGAGGACCACTTGTTTTTGGCCAGGTTTTTCACTGAGCCGGAGGACGAATGGCTGAAGCATCACTTCTTTCAGCTGGCCCTCCATTCAGCTCGCAAATTCAAAATGGACTCTGGCAAAAGAGAGGCTGAGGCCAACTTACACATGGGCCAAGTGTATTTAGAGAAGGGTAACACATAACAGTCCTTCAATATATGGCAGTCAAGTCACCTTTATTTATATAGCGCTTTTTACAATGCAGATTCTTTCAAAGCAGCTTTACAGTGATAACAGGAAATTAATGCAACAAAGATTGTTTTGGCTGTACAGCTGCTCTAGAAGAAAGTGATTGTCCAAAAATCATTACTTGGTCATTCAGGGGACGTTTTTTAACTGAAAACAGAAAACTTTTAATGCTTTCTGGCTGTTCATTTACACGACAAAGGTGTTTTTAAGGCCTTAGAATGCAAACTTCTAAAGTGCAAGTTCTATCTATCTATCTATCTATCTATCTATCTATCTATCTATCTATCTATCTATCTATCTATCTATCTATCTATCTATCTATCTGTCTGTCTGTCTGTCTGTCTGTCTGTCTGTCTGTCTGTCCATAAGGACTAAAATAAGCAAGTTTTATTTTTTGTATAAAAAAATGTGGGGGGGGGGGGGGGTTCCCAAATTGTTATGAACATAATATTACATGTCACACTGCAAACAAATCTTTCTGATCCTAAGATAGACTAAATATAGTTTCTTATGTCTTACTTTTGATTGTGGAGAGAAAAATTCACCCAAACAGAAGAAAAAGAGAGGAAATGCTAGGCATAAAAAAAATTACTGACGATTCTCAAATGCTTTACTGATTAACTGTAGCAATGCTGTGCATGTGTGTTGCAGGTCAGCTTGAGCTGGCACGAGAGCATTATGAGGCCTTTTACCACCTGACCATGGGCCGGGCATGGCAGGACACCAGCGGGCGCATGCATCACTCACGCTCATGTGAGGAGCTCCAGAGGGTGTATACACTGCTGGCAAAGACACTGCTTCAGGACCAACACTATGCAGACGCCATTAAGATGTTCAACAAGGCCTATGAGATGGCTAAAGAGAGTATGTACACCCACTTCACTCCTCCTTCTGAATGTTCATAATTAGCGATTCCTTATCAAATTAGAATGACGTGTTTTATATCAAAAGTTTGGCCAGTTGTGCAGTCCAGAATAACATTGGGGCAGCAGCACTAATTTCCACTTCAACCAACAATACAATCACTTCAGAACTCCAGTAATAAAAGCAATTGTCCCTTAAAGCACAGTTGACTCACTCACACCCTTTGTTTTGATTCCTGCTGACTTCTAGTGGGAGACCGAGGATCAGAAGGAGAGGCAGCCTATCGACTGGGCCTGGCCTATCAGAGCACAGGAGACCAGAAGACTGCTAAACAGGTCCGTATAGACTACAGCACTCACAAACTCTGTTTGTTCATTCTGAATTATTTGATCTTTGAGGTTTTTGTTGCTTGTGTCAGCTTTTTAGCGTGTGTATTGAGATCTCCACAGCACTTGAAAATACAGACAGCCTGGGAAGAGCATTTGAAGCCATTGCCAAATCTCTGGAGAGGTAGATGCACACACTTTCATATGTAGTCTTATATACACAATCGCACAATGCAAGTACTGTATACATAGAATGGGATTAAATTTGCTGTGGATAAAAGTCGAATGCAGAAATGTAAATGGTATAATGTGAAACTTCCTAAATGAGGAATGTGATAGAGCAGACAATTAGATATGTGGACTTTTGTGATTATATTTCATGACCAGGCCTCATTTACACTGCAGGTCTTGATGCCCAATTCCGATTAGTTGACTAACCAGCTTACATCTTTTTTTAAAAGTGACTCAACTCTGATATCTGCATTTACACTATACATTTAGCGAAACAACCCAAGGTAGATGCACCGACCCGGAAAAGCTTAGGCTGAAAAGGAATTAAAAATGGTGCGATTTGCAATGGATGTAGATAAAATGATAATGCAAGCTTTTGCTTTCCACACCATCGTTAAAGGTCAGCAAAACAATGGGTTGAGACTTTGTCCTCCATTGTGTTTTTCGCCACCGTCGCTTTTTCAATGACGTACGACTCGCATTGACAGAGGAATATCCGAGCTTACATGCCAGACGCCATTGCACATATCCGATTCATATCAGATTTATTTCCACATATGAATGAGGCCTGAAACCATGTGCTTTTTTTCTACTTACACATTTTCAGGTCATTTCTGATCTGTGCCATATGGGAGGAAAAAAATCTGAATTGTGTCACTTGAACCATGTAATGAAAATGCGGCCTTACAACGTGTCCTATCTACACGCGACACGTGATAAAAGGTGTCTTTTCCATGTTAATCAGAGTTTTTGTCCTAACCAGCTGCGACGGCAACATGCGACAATTCTATTTTAGAAACGCTTTCTATTTCTGCGACGTCGCGGGGAACAGAAAGTATGATAATCTCAGGTAGGCTACTGTTTATGTACTTTATTTAATGTTAAAAGCGTCTGTGTGAGTTTTAATATCATTTTTTGTGTCTTTTATAGCCGTACTGAAAGCAACAATTCACCTCAGATCTTCAAAACAAATAAAAGTGAACAAGAACGTTCAAACTGTCAACTCATTGTTAACAGACAAGTTTATTCTGGCAACGATTGTTTCAGTAACTCAGTATGTATTTTTAATAGTGTTAAAATGATGTAATATTCATGAATTTGATTATGTACTGAGAGTGCCGCATCCAGACACGCGTGTAGTTAGGTGTTATATCCAAATTCACTGGTGCATGCCCCAGTCAACATATCTATCTTATCCAAAATAATGTCTATCATATTAGATTTAAATAAATAAATATTATTAACTACTAATTTATTTTTTTATTCTTTTGTGCCTGATTTAAACTTTGAGATCAATACCCCTGGCCACTGAATTGGTCTGGTAGTGTTCTGTGGTTTTTTTTATTATATATTTGTTTTAATTTTTTCTCAATTGCTTTGGCACAATTTTCACAACAGTCTTTACATTCTCTAAACTATAAGTGCAATTGTCACAATTATTTGCTTGAACATCAGAATGTAGTATTGAATGTAGTAACTCAAACCCAAAACATTTAATTCATGCTTCAAAACCTATTTATTGTGTCAATAAATTGGCCAATGGCACCAAAATAAAAAGTGTTTTTGTCATCGCCTGAGCCACACTGGGGTGCGTTTCCTGAACAACGACGTTACTCACTGCTTAACTACCATAGTACAATGCATCGTTGAAGAAATCAACTAGCTAGTCACGACTGTTTCCCGAAACCGTATTGTCGCAAAGTGGTCGTTCAACCACATTGGTTTATGACGTCACGCACGTGTTGGAGTAATAACTTCTTTTAATGAATCTGTTTGAGATCGAATTAACGCTAGATGTTTTGCTATAAACTACAGACATGGCATCTGAGGACTATTTCTCATTTTTCTCAGTTATTTTGCTTTATTTCCAGATACAATCATAGGTTCGTTCTTACATAGTAGCACGTTCGCACATGCGCACTCTTCAAAAACGGTGCTTTAAATCTCTTGACAAACTAAAAGACGTAAATTACATTTATATGTATTCTAAATTAAAGACACAGGAAATGGTATTGGAATGACAGATTATTTTGCTCAAGATAAGGATTTATTAAGTCCACATGTAATGCAAACTAGAAACTATGCTTCTAACCACAGGTCGAGAGCTGTCGTTCCAACTACATAACTTTGCGATGCTGTTTGCGAATGTTCGTTAGAACGATGGTTTCGGGGAAACACTGACTCGTTGAACTATGCCGATAACGACGGAACTTGCGAACATAGTTGGCTAACGATGCTTTTGGGAAACACACCCCTGGTCAGAATGTTTAGATGTTTTCCCACCATGGAAATATTTGTTATGCAAATTTAATGGGGTTTTTTCCTACTTTTTTGTTGACACTAACTGCTTTCTATACAATACAAGAATGTCAGTTTTGTCTGTGTTTCACACTGAGCATTTTAAATACAGATTCAGACAGTAGGTAAAAATTGATTGAGAAAAGTCAATACTGTTGTACACAAAAAGAAATTGAACATTTGTATTTATACAGTGCATTTATTTTTGCATCAATGTGTTACATGTAAACTGAAAATTCTCAGTTGCTTTTTCATTTTTACATGCTCTATTGCTTATTTCTCTAACACATACAGTACATATCTTCTTACACATTATTGTAATGTTCTTCCTTGACAATAATTTTCTGTGTACATGTAACACATTTCTACAAAAATAAATGTACTGTAAAAATACAAATGTATTTGTATCTAAAATGTATCTGCTGCTGTTCAGAGTTGTGATGTCCCTCCTTGTTCAAAAATGGTGTTGATTGTGCTGTCAGCAGAATCCATGTATACATGCGACTTCCGAATGAGGAGAGCAATAGAAGCAATCAAACGAACAATAGAGCAGTAATATGCATGTGCTGTGACCAGTCCCAGTTAGTCTAACAGAGGACACGTAGCAAGGTGTTTTATTGATTATTTTTATAAATAGACATTGGAGTGCAGTTCCTGAAATGCCCTTTGTCTTGAGGATTGATAGGAGGATCTGGTGGTTAACTGTGTGAAACGCAGCAGACAGATCCAGCAGGATGAGAACTGAGGATTTAGAAGCTGCTCTTCCCAGTCTCAGAGCTTCAGTAACCGAGAGCAGGGCAGTCTCAGTTGAGTGACCGCTTTTAAAACCAGACTGGTTGTTGTTCAAGAGGTTGTTCTGTGTGAGAAAGAAAGAGACTTGGTTGAAGACGACTCGTTCAAGAAGGGATCGACTCGTCAAAGAAGGGATACCGGTCTGTAATTTTCTAGACTAGTGCAAAATGCCTGTGCAAAATCAGTTTTTGTGTGAGTTTTTAGTAATTGTTGGTTTGGTGTGTTTGAGTGCTCATTGTTACGATTACACAGCAAAAGTTTAGTGACATTTTTATTTGTGCATGGTAGAAAGCACACAGTGAACTCCGAGAAAACGCTATGCTTGAGCAAACAGTTTGTGAATAGGCTACTACAAATGATGCCCGTGAAAGAGACTGTGATCGCATTGAATAGGATATGTTTAGTTGGTGAACAGCATAGTCTACTATTACACAGTAGCAATAACGTTAAGCGCACCAGAATGAAATATAATATTCAGAAGTAAACAGCATAGCTGACTTACAGATTCAGTTAACATCCACAAATGAATAAGCGTGTCGATTCAGGGAACAGTGCAAAACGCCCATGCAAAATCAGTTTTTGTGTGTGTTTTTAGTAATTGTTGGTTTGGTGTGTTTGAGTGCTCATTGTTACAATTACACAGCAAAAGTTCAGTGACATTTTTATTTGTGCTTGGTAGAAAGCAAATACTGATACTGACATAATGACATACAATAAATGTGGAAAATTGAACTACACGATTCAGGGAGCAGGATACACAGTGAACTCCGAGAAAACGCTACTTAAAGGGATAGTTCGCCCAAAAATGATATTTAACCCATGATTTACTCACCCTCAAGCCGTTCGAGATGCATATGTCTATCTTTTTTCAGACAAACACATTTTCAGTTATTTTAGAAAATGTCTTAGATCTTTCAGTGGTTATAATGTGAAGCAATGTGGTCCACCTGCTTCAAGTCCCAAAATGTGCATGCATCCTTCACAAAAGTAATCCATCCGGCTTCAGAGGGATAAACGAAGGCCTTCTTAGGGTAATCCGTGCGGTTTTGTCGTAAAAATATACATATTTAAAACTTTATAAACAAAAATAACTGGCTTCCGGTAGCGGTCGACGCGGGTTCACAGAGATGGATGCTGGCATATGATGTAAGACGTAGCGTAGAAAGCGTCGTGACGTAGAACGAACGTGACAGCGCAGCCAGAGAGCAGAGCAAAACAAAACTCTACGTTCGTTCTACGTCACAACGCTTCCTACGCTACGTCCTACATCATACGCCAGCATCCATCTCTGTGAACCCGCGTCGACCGCTACCGGAAGCCAGTTATTTTTGTTTATAAAGTTTTAAATATGTATATTTTTACGACAAAACCGCACGGATTTCCCTCAGAAGGCCTTCGTTTATCCCTCTGGAGCCGGATGGATTACTTTTGTGAAGGATGCATGCACATTTTGGGACTTGAAGCAGGTGGACCACATTGCTTCACATTATAACCACTGAAAGATCTAAGACATTTTCTAAAATAACTGAAAATGTGTTCGTCTGAAAAAAGATTGACATATGCATCTCGAACGGCTTGAGGGTGAGTAAATCATGGGTTAAATATCATTTTTGGGCGAACTATCCCTTTAAGCTCCGCTGCTTTCTTCGACCCTCTCTGTCTCTGGTCCTGGGCTGTGCTCACTCAGTGTGTGTGTGAGAGGGGGAGTGGCCAGCGGCTAGAGCGGCAAAAGCCAGTGTGTGCTTCTTTTACCGATATATATTTAACTATATATTTTGCATTTCTAATCCAAACAACGTCAAACTTGGCACTACACTTACTCATGCATGACACCTGTCAATTTTGAAATCCATCGGACTAACGGTTCGAGAGATATGAGAATAACACACACACACACGCACAGACAGAAAGACGTTCCCATAATTTATAGATAGATATAATATACAGAAGTAAACAGCGTAGGTGACTTACAGATTCAGTTAACATCCACAAATGAATAAGCGCGACGATTCAGGGAGCAGGATACACAGTGCACTCCGAAAAAGTGCTACGCTTGAGCAAACAGTTTGAATAATATTCAGAAGTAAACAGTGTAGCTGACAGAGTGTTTATGTCTCAATGTTTATTTTTTAAACCACAACCTTCTTGGGGCTGAGATATGCGAATAACAGACATACAGACACACTGACTGACAGACAGACAGACGTTTCTGTAATTTATAGATAGATGTGCTGGATTTAGATTGGGTTTCTTAAGCAGTGGGGTTATCCGAGCCTGCTGAAATGCTGTGGGAAAAGTACCAGTGTGAAGTGAATGAGTGCGGGTACAACTGAAGAAGAAATGGCTTGAAGGAGATGAGTGGGGATAGGATCAAGCGGATAATTAAAAAAGGATGAATTTGAGACTTCTGCTTCCGAGAGCGGAGAGAAGTAGGGGAGAATGTGTGTGTTTACTAGCCTGGATGCCAGCCGAACTTAGCCCCACCCACAAAATTTTTAGGTCGGGAAGTTCGGTCTGGACTTGATTCGTTGAGGAGCTATTATGCCCGAACAAAAGTTGTTCGGACCAGTCAAATTGTCAGGGCGGACTTTATACGATGATGGACAGATGATCAACAGTAACGTAATCATCCCCGTCACCAAAGAGCGCTTGGGTTGAATTCGTTTACAACAAAGATGACTGCAGCTGGACAATTGAGATTTCACGAATTCACACTTACAAATAAGTCAGATAGAATAAATGCATATTTGGTGTACTGTCCGAGGAGAGGCTCTGGGCTCGGTATTCGGCCCGAACCCAAAGTACTCCCCCCGTGTTCCAGGCTGTGGAAGAACAAGCCGAGAGTGAGTGGAGGGATGCTGAAAACTGTCAAGGAATGTTAGGTGAGTTGACAGAGTGAATAAATATAGGCTTCCTCTCATGCTGATAGTGTAGACATGGTAATTGTTTGATGACAAGTTGATTGGATTGATTATTTGAACGTGCTCCTCCCGAACTTTGTTTATAAAACATCATGTGTAGATTCCGCCATTGCGTCTGTTATAGAGCTGGTAAGTCCCGCCCATCCGTAAAACCCCAAGTGGACCTCTAGGTTGAAAAATCGTCAATGCAAGTGAATGTGAGAAAATAATTATTTTCTGGTCCCGTTTGAATTGTGCCATGAATGTGAACTTATGTTGTCTGTGAATTTTTTATATAATTTTTCATGGTATGAGTTTGACAGTATATTGTATGATTCTTTGGCTAGCAGTTGTGGAAAAGATATAACGAGAAAGACTACATGTCGCCTATGTGACGTCACCCCATAACACATTTTCCCTCCACTTGTCAAATCACGGTGCTAATGCTGCGATAATCTATGGAGACAGATCGAGATGCCTGTGTGTTTTGTACCCAAATGTCACCATTCAAACCAAATGGGCTGTTCTTTCTTCAGATTCCCGTCTGATGTAAAAACTACTTGTAGTTCACAAAGTGCTCTCACACAAAGTCTAACCGTGTCAAACTTCTACCCGCTAAATTGTAGCATTCTTCACACGAAAAATGATATTAAAAATTCACAGACAACATATGTTCACATTCATGGCAAAATTCAAACGAGACCAGAAAATAATTATTTTCTCACTTTCACTTGCATTGACGATTTTTAGCGTGGGGTTAGCGGAAGGGGCGGGACTTACCAGCTCTATAGAAGATATGGACCGCGATCAAGGCATTTGTCGATCAGAAACATGAATGAAAAACATACGTCACTTACTCCGTTGCTCTGATTGGTTGTAGGTCTATCCAATTGAGTGCAGAGGCATTTTCCTTCCTGGTTCGGTTGAAGCACGCCCCATAATCACAGCCCAATGGAGCAGTATCAGACTCACATTCTGACTAGAATCTGAGTATGACGACGTCAGGCTACGTGTTTACTGTTAAGATCCGTGTGTCAAATTGTGGTGTGAAAGAATTGACCGCTGATGGTGGTTTTATTTATGAAGAATGTGGCAAAGTTGTCAGCTGTTAGGGTTGATGGAGGAGGAGGGTTAAGAAGAGAGGAGAAGGTTTTGAAAAGCATGCCAGAATCAGAGGAATTGTTCATTTTGTTGTGGTAGTAAGTCATTTTAGCAGTAGAGACATTAGCAGAGAAGGAACAGAGGAGGCCTGAAAGCAGAATTTAGAATGAGAAAGTGCCTATGCTTTTGACTGCGAGTATATATAAGGAATGGACTTTAGCCAGAAGGTGGCAGTATAACAGTGATAAACAGTGATAAACCTGTATGTAACTGCATGGTGAATGTAAATATGTGGATTTAATTGATTGACTTGTTAGTCACTGGTATTTAGTCAATTAAAAACGGTTAATGGTACTTGAACCCTAATAACTGCTGCTTGCAGCTATATGTTCTTGCTTGCTGAATGTGTATCTACAAATCTACAATGACTAATCGGCCCCCTTTTCTTTCTATGACTTAAGTGTGTTTGTATGTTCCAGTGAAGGCAAACTAACAGAAGCAACAGAATATTTGGAGAAGTTTGCTGAGATTTCTCTAAACAGCAAACAGGACAGAAACCTCGAGAAAGCCTGCATGTGTCTAGGAACCATCCTCAACTCTAGAGTAAGACAGAAACTTGGCTTGATACTGTAACTTCAACTAAGAATTTTGCAATTGCTTAAATCTACATATGAGTTAAGAAGTCATAAACACTGCTCTAAAACTTAGTGAGCTGCCTATCTAGACAGATGTACAAGGCCTTTGTGCACATTAGAAGTGTTTGTAGTGTGTCGAGATCTTAGTATTCTTATAACAAGTGTGTGTCTGTGCTTATTTGTTTACATAGAAGCAATATGATGGAGCTTGTGTACATTTTGAACGTGCATATGAGATTGCATGTAATCTGGCATCAGTGCCCAGGCTGCAGAAGGCTCAGGTGTGTGCGGGCACTGCCCGTGCGCTCGGCATGATGCAGACGTATCATATGATCATAGAGAATCCTGGACGCCAGAACATCCAGAAAATCATCAGCTGGAAGGAGAGAAGAGAGGATAACTTCAGTGCTGCTTCATCATGTGAGTGGACGGTCAACTGAACGGTTCAGCTGAATTCTCCGCAATATTGGAGGTTTCTGAATTGCTTTCATGTGTCAGTTAATGCACAAACTCACACTCTTCTTTTCTTAACAGAGAGCAAAAAATGACGACGGTGAGCAGTGGACAGACAAGATGGAGGGGAAATGTTTATTTGAAGGCTGAATAAAGAATTGTTATCTGTTTTTAATCTGTCTTTTAAAGAAGTACACTTCAAGACTTTAAAAAGACTTTTAAAAAGAGTAATTATTACTGAAAAAATATAAAAAATATAATTATAATCATAATTACTTCTATTGTTTTGGGTAAAGTGTACTGACGAATGTACTGACAAGCATTTATGGTAAACTAAAATATACTTTAATGTAATTTCTGTTGAAACGTGTATGTGTCACATTTGCTGTGTATATAATCTAAAAGACGAAAGGAAATGAAAGCAAAGAATTTTTATGAACAAGGGAACAAAGACAGCATCAATTTTATTTGTCAGGTAAAAATGTATCATGCCAATTACACAATTAAATGATTAAAAGCCAATTCAGAAATAATAAATATATGACATCAATTACTCAAAGATGACTCTAAGGGCCCTATCTTGCACCCAGCGCAATTGACTCTGTACACCGATGCATGTATCATTCCTATTTTGCACCCGCGCAAAGCGCGCTTTTCCCTCCACAGAAGCACGTCGCTAAACTATAGGGAATGAACTTGCGCTCCCTGGGCGGTTCAGCGCAAAAAAGGAGGCGTGTTCCGGCGCAAACGTTCCTTCATGCTATTTTGCAGGTTTAGAAAACAATTGCGCCACTAACCAGGAAAAAATAGTTTAAAGTCAGTGGCGCGTTGCGCATGTTATTCATATGCTATTTTAAGGGCGCATGCTTGGCCATAATCAATGTAGCGTGTGCACAACGCGCATACACTTTGATTCTCTCATCTACACAGAAGCAGCAGTTTTCATTTTTGCAAATCATACATTATTACGATAGATAGATAGATAGATAGATAGATAGATAGATAGATAGATAGATAGATAGATAATTTATTATAAAAGCATACATCTAGCTTACACATTTACCCAAATTATCATACGCCTTTTTAACCGAAGTTAATTTGGGTGGGTTTCTCCATCCCCAACGTCCCTGACGAGAGCGTTGCTCTCCTTGGCTGTGAACCGCTCATGGCGCGCGCCTGGCAAATCCGCCGTTATGATAGGAATCCGCTTTAGAACAAGCGCGCCTGCTCTTAAAGGGAATGTGAGATGACGCTCTGATTGGTTTATTTCACGTTACGCCCAAACCACACCTATGAATAATGAAGCTCCTCAGACCAACCCATTTTAGATTTGCGCCTGGCGCAAGAGTCATTTATCCCGCCGGGAAAATAGCAACAGCGCCAAGACCCGCCCACAAAGTTACTTGCGCTTTGCGCTTTGACACTTGCGTTTCAGATCGTTAAAATAGGGCCCTAAGAGTAAGCAATGCATTCCTGACAGAGACATGCAGTGTTGTGTGAGTGTGTTCCAAGTGTAAGACTTGGGGAAAACACTGACACAGCAGTGTGTGGGGGTGGTTATAGGTTCCCCCAGTCTGCTCTGCCACTTACCCTTAAATACCCAGACCAGAACAAAATGGTTGTAGGCTACAAATATTTGAGAGTTGTTTTGGGTCAATTCATGTACCACCTGAAAACACCTGGTTTCGGGGGAGAGGAGAGAATTATCAGATATCTTGAAGAGACACCACCCAAAGAGGAGGACAGAATTCTCCCAAGTTTTCAATCTTTCTCATAATACCAATGACTGCAATGAAATTACCAATCGCACTGAGAAATTTAAAATTATACCAAACATGAAAAGGAAAAACAATAGATTCACAAGATACATCATATATGTGATATATAGACAATCTCAGTGAACTTTTAGTGACTTGAGGAGGGAGAGGGGGATGCAGAGATAAGGAAGGAGAAAAGTTTGGACAAGACAATGTCCTGTGCTCTTTCTTTGCAATCTTCTGTCCAGGGTGCGTTTCATTGCTTTATTGTAGGGTGAGTTTTATCTCAGCTTTTGTCTTAGAAGGAAAATCAATTCTTACAATATCAATATAATTAAAATTATAATCAAGTACTTTAAATGTTTTTAGTATGTTAGTCAACACATCAAAATAAGTGTCATTTGTAAAACATGACAAAAGATTATTAAAAAATAATGACTTGTAATTTACTTTAAAGTTTAGCATGTGTTCGATGCATCAGCCAATGTGTTATTTTAGGAAATAAATGGAGTGATTTAGTTGTTGTAAAGACTTTCTCTTATAGACCACAAAATGATATTTTCAGGTATGCACACTCATATTTGTGTATAAAACCTGTGCACAAAAGTTTTCATGCATAAATGATGATTTATCAGGTATTTAAAATATTACATTTACAGAAAATGTTTGAACCTGCTGAAACACACCACAGACTCCTAATGGCCTTTTTATAAGCCAAAATGTTTAATATATTACTCTTTGCACCGCTGTTAAACTTTTTATCTTTATCTTCTGTCCACTGTGAATGAACTAACTAAACAACCTGCCAATTCATTCTGATAACACTTTGCCTTTTTAATCACTAGTATTAACACACATTATAAAATTGTACAATGTGTAACATCCAGATAAAATATCATTCAGTTTGATTATATAAGAAGGTCTGATCTGAGAAGCGTTATATAATAATCGTTAATCTGGTGCTGCTTACGTGGCTATCAAAAATGACAGATTTTTTTATTTTATTTTTTATTTCAATGAAATTAATGTACTATATTTTAGTTCAATTTTTATTTCATATTTTGCATTTTTAGATTTTAGATTTTTTGTAACTAAATTACATTTATGGACTAGTTATGATTCATTTATTATTATTAATCACTTTTTGAGCATATATAGACCTGAAAATGAAATTTCCACCTTAAACTGTCATACATCTTGAATGCTTTGGAGCACAGACTTAAGTTTGGTCTCTTTTAAAAACAACACTTGGCAGATTGCTATAAAGTGAAAAAAAAAAAAAAAAGTTGAATTTTATTATTGTGAAAAATGCACAAAAATACTATTTGTATATGAAATATATATTTTCTTAAATTTTTTATTCTAAAACTGTGACAAAATCAAAGCCATAAATCTGTGTTCCAAATTTGAGCATGATATCTCAAAAAATTAGCTTTCAGTGAGATTTTGTTTGGGCGCAGTACCAAAAGTTTCCACTAGATAAAATTCGCTTCCCATTCGTTTCCAATGCGCACATTCTTGAGTGTGTTTTTCGGGACCATTTAACCTTTTCAGATCATGAACCGTTTAACTGTTACAACACTAACACACTTTTTTGTTTGTATGTTTGGGTGTGTTTTTTTTTTTTTTTTTTTTTCACAGTGTAACAACACCTAGCTATCAGAAAACCTGATGAAATTGTTGATTTGTCGTATAAAAGGTTGATTGTTTTGTCCTGTAGCAGAAAGTCCGTCCCTCTCTCCTCATCACTTCCTCTTTCCCACATCAAGTTCAATGACCACAGAAGAGCCAGAGCGAGACTGACAGCTCAGCTCATGTCATGCAGCTCTACTGGATTTTCCCGTTGAATTTGGAAGTTCTCTCAATGAATCATGTCTTTGCACTCGCATTGCTTGTGTGTTTGGTGATAGTGGTTAGATTATTGTTAATGAGGAGGAGGGGGATGCGAACTATGGAACATTTTCCAGGACCACCTGCACACTGGCTCTTCGGACACGTCAAGGAGGTAAACAACTAATAACTATATCTCATCAACTGCCCAGCTAACAAAAATATGTTCTAAGGTTTTTCTAAGATATGAAATCTTGGGAACTCTTTAGAATACTGTTCCGTCATTAATAAATACACAGGAACAAATGAGTAACGCAATTAACGCTCTATAACTACTATTAACTCTGATTAACGAATTATAGTGCTTAGTCGAATAAGGTAGTTCACTATTAGCTAATCAATAACAACTTTTTTTTTCATACCTGCCAGAGGACTACTAAGCACTACAGGTTAATTATTAATGTGAATAAAGCACAATGTGCAATTAATTCTAATGTGAAGATCATAGACTCAAGTTAGTATTCCCAAATTCTTCAGAAGGAATAACTAATGATTTGGAACGGTATTCTAAAGCGATTGTAAGCTTTTCAGTAAAGTGTGTAAAATAAACTTAAATAATCTTTAAAATATATTTAAAATGAAATGACCTACATACGTGTTTCACTTTTTTGTGTGACAAGAAAACATCCCTACAACTTAAGTGAACATCAGTGTTTTATTGTAGTAAAGAAGTGTTATTTTTACATAAGTGTAAACCACAGGGTTTAGGGTTTCAGGTTATTCTACATTAGGTTTATTTAACAACAGAAACTGAATAATCAAATGTAAAAATAAAACACTGCTTAGTTTTCACTGTATGAATTAAATACTGATTCTTAGTAAAGCTACAAAAGTTATTCAGCCAAGAGCAATGAGTGATTTTCTCTGTCTTTTGTTCATGACACCAGTTATTGCAAGCTCTTGCGATATGCATATCGCGATTTGCGTTATTTCGATAATTTCGAAATATTGTGCAGCCCTACTTTTGAGGTTTTTATAATGTTTTGGATAGTTATTCCTTCTGATCGTTCAAAAAACGTCCAGTTTATTAATAGTTTTAAAAACAGTCTTTTTCTTTATACGAGCGTTAAGGGATTTTTTATAATTTTGCAAACTTTACGAGAACGTTACTATTGAATGAAAAAGTTAAACGATTGTCCAATTCAAACATTTGCTGACGTGTTGAGAAAATTAATAAAGACCAGATAACTTTGAACGAACATTCTGTTAATGTTACTAATGTTTGCTCATAACTTTGAGAGAATCTTGCTAGAACGTTAGCCAATGTTCAGAGAACGTTCCCTGTTAGCTGGGTATAAGCTAAGCTTCAAGCCCAGTCATGCTTTTTTACGAGAAGTGATTTTTATGTTGGTTTCAAACCTGCTGAATAACTTTTGTGAGTTTTATCCTCCTAAAAATTCAAATATCATCATAGTATTTTAAATATCATTATATTTTAATATCCGTTGGACATCTCACTGATGTACATGGCATAATTATTGTGAAGCTGGTGCTTCACAATTTTTCACATGTTTTTTTTTTGTTGCAAATTCATGAATATTACAAAATGTCTGAATAAAACGTCCTCTGTATTTGACCTCCTTATCTTCCGAGGACGGAAACCTCATGCCTGAGCCGTTGTCTATTCACTGCAACTAAACAATTACATTGTTATATTATAAGGCAAAAAACAGAAGAGCCTTGTATTGCACTCACATTCTTCAGCAGGAATTGGAAGAATTCACGTGAAATTAATAACTTTAGAGGGTAATGTTGATAACAGTTGTATGAACTTTTTTTTATAGTTTCACCAGGATGGACATGATTTGGAAAAGATTATGAGGTGGAGTAAACAGTATCCATTTGCTTTTCCACTGTGGTTTGGCCCGTCACTGTCCATTTTGAATATCCACCACCCATCATATGCGAAGACCATTCTCACCACAACAGGTGCTGATCTTTGATTGATTGTTTGAATGATACATTTCAGATTTAATTAATAACCAAAACAAACATTTTTATATGACTTCATTTTGCTTTTTTGACAGAACCCAAAGATGACTATGCATATAAGTTTTTCATCCCTTGGCTAGGTAAGATTACACAAAAGATAATTTACATAAAAGACCATTATTCAATCATTTATTATTGGGTGTTTCTTCAATTATGGGACCCTTGGATTTTACTAGTTTACTTTATTGACTAACAATGTCCAGCAGTCTATATACAGACACCATGTTAGAATTCAGTTTTTGTCAGTTTTTCTGTCGTAAACAAATGTAATTTTCACCATCTCAAGTCACCATTCATTCTGTGGCAGACGTGACATTTTATTATATAAGTGATTTTCTTTTTGCACTAAGTGTGAATACTTATGAGATGCTGTTTATACTTAGTGCATATAGTATCAGATAGGCCTACTATTTGCTCATTAGTGTATTGTAGTATATTATAAAACAGTATGCAGTAATAACAACATATTCAGTGTATATGATTATATTTATTAAAATCATAAACAGACTTATTGGGACATTACTGTCCCTAAACCTGCCCGTTAAACACTTTAATCACACTATTAAATACCCATTTGGCTCTTTATGTCCACTTTTTGAATATTTTTTAGTTTTTATTTCAAATAAACACCTCTCGAAGCTGATATGCGATGGGGAAATCCAAGAGAGAAGAAAGAGTTCGGAAAAAGGCAGATTCAAACTCGGGTCGATCGAGTCAAAAGCCAACACCACCCAGTCCTGCTATCAACGGGATGTCTTTTGTAATTTTGTCTGGCTTAATCAGACAATGGTGGATGGAGTTACAGTAGTGTAAATAGCCTCTGCCAACAAGGCTGACTATTTGCATTTGATGTGAATAGACACTCTGTTTTAGTTTTAGAATAAAATGGCAGTCTCATTAAATACATTTTTTTGTATTTTAACCATTTTATGTATCTTAAATTTACACAATTAAATATGTTCGTGCTTATTGTCAAATGTGAAAAAAAATAATTTAAAAACTACATTTTCCATATCAAGCACTTGACTGACAATGTTGTCCCCTTGGCAAACAAATAAACAAACTTTATTAGGAAAAAATATTACTTGTGGCAAAAATTCTGCGACATCTGTAGGACAGTTGTAATTCAACTAAAAAACTGATTATTTTTCACATTTTGTCTCTGGGTTTTATGGAAGCTTGTTTCCGCCCCAAAATAAAACATTTCAAAAGATAATTGCGACTTTTTATCTCACAATTGCGAGTTTGCGAGATATAAAGTCAGAATTGCGTGAAATAAAGTCGCAATTGCATGTTATAAAGTCAGAATTGCGAGATATAAAGTCAGAATTGTGAGATATAAAGTCAGAATTGCGTGATATAAAGTCAGATTTCTCGCAATTGCGACTTTATATCACGCAATTCTGACTTTATAACACATAATTGCGAGTTTATATCTCGCAATTCTGACATCTTTTCTCAGAATTGTGAGATATAAACTCACAATTGTGAGATATAAAGTCCAATTCTAAGGAAAAAAAAGACAGACTTTTTTTTCTTTTTTTTTACCTCAGAAGAGTTTATATCTCACAATTCTGACTGTCACGTACTGCTCAGAGACACGAAGTAGGAGATCCAAATGCAGCTTTATTTTGTGGGGCAATCCAGAGGCGTAATCCAACATACAGGCTAGGGTCATACACAGGAAAGCAGTCCAAAACAAAGAAACAAACAAACAAACAAAACAGGCAGGGACCAGAGGCAAGAGAGTAATCCAGGGACCAGAGGCAAGAGAGTAATCCAGGAAACAGGGCAAGATATCCAAAAACAAGAAACAAGACAACCAGGGAAACGCTCAGAATAGCAGTGTAACACTTAACAAGACTTCGCGGTGAGTGAATGAATGAACAAGGTATATATAGACAGACTAACAGGATGATGAGACAGGTGAATGCAATCAGTGAATGAGGTACAGGTGAATGTGATCAGTGATAAGTGATGAGTCCGGGCAGTGAGTTATGGGAAATGTAGTTAGTGAGTGAATATGATAGTCTGATGTGGACTGCCCTCTGGTGGCTCACAAGGGCAGCTCCAGCTGGTGATCGTTACATAGCCCCTCCCCAAAGAGCGGCTTCCAGACGCTCCAAAACTGTCCAGGTGGGAGGTGGCCCGGAGGTGGATCCGGGGGCGGGATGGAGGGCCAGGTCCGTGGAGCGGAAGAGGACCTTGAGACTGTGGTAATACGGGAGGCCAGGACGGAGCAGGCAGTCCATCGGGCGGCCAGGGCGGAGACGACCGTCCATCGGGCGGCCAGGGCGGAGACGACCGTCCATCGGGCGGCCAGGGCGGAGACGACCGTCCATCGGGCGGCCAGGGCGGAGACGACCGTCCATCGGGCGGCCAGGGCGGAGACGACCGTCCATCGGGCGGCCAGGGCGGAGACGACCGTCCATCGGGCGGCCAGGGCGGAGACGACCGTCCCTCGGGCGGCCAGGGCGGAGACGACCCCTCGGGCGGCCAGGGCGGAGACGACCCCTCGGACACTGGCTCCGGCTCAGGAACAGACACTGGCTCCGGCTCAGGAACAGACACTGGCTCCGGCTCAGGAACAGACACTGGCTCCGGCTCAGGAACAGACACTGGCTCCGGCTCAGGAACAGACACTGGCTCCGGCTCAGGAACAGACACTGGCTCCGGCTCAGGAACAGACACTGGCTCCGGCTCAGGAACAGACACTGGCTCCGGCTCAGGAACAGACGTGTCAGCGACCATCTTGTCCGTAGAAACTGGCTCGGCGGAGACCATCTCGTCCTGAGACACTGGTTCGGTGGCGGAGGTCATCATGTCCGGAGACACAGGCGTGGAGTCGGCCATCTTGTCCGAAGACACAGGCGTGGAGTCGGCCATCTTGTCCGAAGACACAGGCGTGGAGTCGGCCATCTTGTCCGAAGACACAGGCGTGGAGTCGGCCATCTTGTCCGAAGACACAGGCGTGGAGTCGGCCATTTTGTCTGTAGTCACAGGCGAGGAGTCGGCCATCTTGTCTGTAGACACAGGCGCAGAAAGAGGAAGAGGAACAGATTCAAGCTCAGTATCCGGATCAGTTTCAGGCTCAGGAACGGATTCAGTCTCGGCGGGACGAGACACTTGACGGGCGGACGTGACGTGAAGCTCAGTCTCTGGATCGGCAGAAGTGACGTGAAGCTCAGTCTCTGGATCGGCAGAAGTGACGTGAAGCTCAGTCTCTGGATCGGCAGAAGTGACGTGAAGCTCAGTCTCTGGATCGGCAGAAGTGACGTGAAGCTCAGTCTCTGGATCGGCAGAAGTGATGTGAACAGTCTCTGGATCGGCAGAAGTGACGTGAAGCTCACTCTCTGGATCGGCAGAAGTGACGTGAACAGTCTCTGGATCAGCAGAAGCGACGTGAACAGTCTCTGCATCAGCAGAAGCGACGTGAACAGTCTCTGCATCAGCAGAAGCGACATGAACAGTCTCTGGATCAGCAGAAGCGCACTCTGAGCTTGACGGGACCAGCGGCGGCGAGGGCTTTGAGCTGGGTAGGACCAGCGGCGAAGAGGACTCTGAGCTGGTTAGGACCAGCGATGAAGAAGGCTTTGAGCTGGACAGAACCAGCGGCGAAGAGGGCTCTGAGCTGGGCGGGACCAGCGGCGAAGAGGGCTCTGAGCTGGACGGGACCAGCAGTGAAGGCTCTGTGCTGGACGGGACCAGCAGTGAAGGCTCTGTGCTGGACGGAACCAGCGGTGAAGAGGGCTCTGTGCTGGACGGGACCAGCGGTGAAGAGGGCTCTGTGCTGGACGGGACCAGCGGAGAAGAGGGCTCTGTGCTGGACGGGACCAGCGGTGAAGAGGGCTCTGTGCTGGACGAGACCAGCGGTGAAGAGGGCTCTGTGCTGGACGGGACCAGTGGTGAAGAGGGCTGTGTGCTGAACGGGACCAGCAGTGAAGAGGGCTCTGTGCTGGACGGGACCAGCGGTGAAGAGGGCTCTGTGCTGGACGGGACCAGCGGTGAAGAGGGCTCTGTGCTGGACGGGACCAGCGGTGAAGAGGGCTCTGTGCTGGACGGGACCAGCGGTGAAGAGGGCTCTGTGCTGGACGGGACCAGCGGTGAACACTCTAGCTTGGCGGGCATGTCGCTTGCTGTCTTGGCTTCGGCAGATCTGGCGTGAAGTGCAGGCTCGGCTGGACTGGCGTGAAGTGCAGGCTCGGCTGGACGGGGGTGCCACGGAAGGAAGCTCTCCAGACATCTGGAGAGTGCCTCTCTCCAATCCAGACCAGAGAGATCGGGGAGCTCCCTCGGGTCGACCTCCTTAGCCCCCAGCCGGTAACATAACTTAATAGCCTCGTCACCCAGAGAGCAAGAGGCAGCGAGAGGAAAAAACCCCCAGGTGTACTGGAACAGATCGAGGCTATCCAGGGCTAAGGCCGCGATCTGTCCAGCGAACTCCCGGCTCATGCTGGGAAGATCAGGTGAGATCCGTACTGCTGTATTACAGGAGGTCATAGCTGCTGGATCTGAAGTGTGGCGAAGTCTTCTGTCACGTACTGCTCAGAGACACGAAGTAGGAGATCCAAATGCAGCTTTATTTTGTGGGGCAATCCAGAGGCGTAATCCAACATACAGGCTAGGGTCATACACAGGAAAGCAGTCCAAAACAAAGAAACAAACAAACAAACAAAACAGGCAGGGACCAGAGGCAAGAGAGTAATCCAGGGACCAGAGGCAAGAGAGTAATCCAGGAAACAGGGCAAGATATCCAAAAACAAGAAACAAGACAACCAGGGAAACGCTCAGAATAGCAGTGTAACACTTAACAAGACTTCGCGGTGAGTGAATGAATGAACAAGGTATATATAGACAGACTAACAGGATGATGAGACAGGTGAATGCAATCAGTGAATGAGGTACAGGTGAATGTGATCAGTGATAAGTGATGAGTCCGGGCAGTGAGTTATGGGAAATGTAGTTAGTGAGTGAATATGATAGTCTGATGTGGACTGCCCTCTGGTGGCTCACAAGGGCAGCTCCAGCTGGTGATCGTTACACTGACTTTATAACACGCAATTGCGATTTTATTTCTTAGAATTGCGACTTTATATCACGCAATTCTGACTTTATAACACATAATTGCGAGTTTATATCTCTTCTCTTTTGTTTTATCTTTTCTCAGAATTGTGAGATATAAAGTCCAATTCTAAGGAAAAAAAAGACAGACTTTTTTTTTTTTTACCTCAGAAGAGTTTATATCTCACAATTCTGACTTTATAACACGCAATTGTGACTTTATTTTTCAGAATTGCGACTTTATATCTCGCAATTGCGACTTTATTTCTTATTTCTTATTTCTATTCTGAGAAAAAAGTCACAATTCTGACTTGATATATCGCAATTGTGAGAAAAAAAGTCAGAATTGTGAGATAAAAAAGTCGCAATTATTATTATTTATTTATTATTCAGTGGCGGAAACAAGCTTCCATAGGGTTTGGAACAAAGGTAAAACAATGAAATCTATACATAAACAGCTTTTGAAAAGTAGCGTAAAAACAGTTTTAATAAGAATCTACCCATGGGACATAAAAGTGTCTGTAGTTAAAGAAACACCCTGTTATCACTTAACTCTTCACTGTCTCCTCAGGCGATGGCTTGCTTGTGTCTGCTGGGCAGAAATGGTTTCGGCATAGACGACTCCTCACTCCTGGTTTCCATTATGATGTTTTGAAGCCTTATGTGAAACTTATTTCTGATTCAACCGAAGTCATGCTTGTACGTTTAAGGCACTTGTTGATTGTGTATTTTTCTATGTTAAAACACTTTGGGCCAGATTTACTAACAGCTCCTGCACAAACCCTCTTTTGCTGTTAAAAAAACTACTTTTAGGATTTACTAAAGACACGCAGTGAAAAATGAGCACTGAAAAGGCGTGGACAGGGTTATTTTTACGGCTGACCTTATTACACGTGCATTTGTAGGACTTTTCCTTTCAGATGCAAGATTTATAGGAGGAGAGTATTTAAATGAATCACGCAAGGTGATTTACTAAGGTTATTCATGTTTTGTAAATGATTAGTTAATCATTAACTAATCAATTGTAAATGATTTATAACTGAATCTACAAAACATACATACAATAATTAACATATCACTTATTAATCATTTATGAACGCATAGTCATGTTTCGTAAATAATTAGTTAATCATTTACTAATCACTTGTAAATTACTTGTAACGGAATTTACAAAACATACATAAAATGTTAGTATATCACTTGCTAATCATTTATGAATGTGTTTGTAAATGATTAGTTCATCATTAACTAACCACTTATAAATAACTTACAACTGAACGTTATTATAAAGTGTTACCCAGAAAGGGTATTTATACATTGTACATGGAACATCTTGTCCTTCAACGTTTTAGTTGGATGTTCATCTAACGTATTTTTTAAATGTTACTTCTTGTTCGAAAACATTCAAAAGTAGCATTGCCATAATGTTGGACATTTTAAACATTCAGAGAACATTCAGAAATAACATTTTCATAACTTGATGGTTCTTGGAACATAACAGTCATTATTAGTTTTGTAATTCCTTATTGTTTGGTGATACTAGTGACATAGAATGATACACTTTAAATGAATTTTTCTGTTTTTTAGGATAAGTTTGAGGGTTATGCCAAGTCAGAAGAGTCATTTGAACTGTTTAAGCATGTAAGTCTCATGACCCTGGACAGCATCATGAAATGTGCGTTCAGCTGTAACAGCAACTGTCAGACAGACAGGTGAGTAAATACTCTTTTACCTCGTCCGTTTGTACGTATCCAATTCCTTTTAGTAAAATCTCCCTGATCTCATTGCAGTGGAACCAACCCGTACACCCAGGCAGTGTTTGACCTCTGCCACCTGGTGAACCTCAGGTTCAGAGTTTTTCCATACCACAGCAAGGCCATATTTCATCTCAGTCCACATGGATATAAATTCAGGAAGGCAGCTGACATAGCACACAATCATACAGGTGTTGTTTCTTTGACAAGCCACAGTCATGTCCATCATGAGCAGGCCCGCAGGAACCCCACAGCAGATGTCAAATTTATATTTTAATCTGAAAACAATTAGATTAACTGTGTTCCTCTGAATTTTATGAGGCTCTGGAAATTTTATAATATGGCTTTGCATTACTGTCTAAAAAAACATGCATTTTCTCTCTGACCCAAATGGACTATAAGGGGCTCAACATTTAGTGCTACACCCTTCCTTCAAATCTTGCTTGTTGATTTGAGCAGTCTTGCCAGTCCATCTGTTTGGCTAACTAATGAAAGAACGGGAAACCTGTTTGAAACAGATACATTTTTCAGAATTGTGCAGATTTTGTGAAAGATTATATCAGGGCCTGCTCATGGGCTATTATTTTATCCATACCTGCTATATATCTTATTTAAACCAAAGTATACATTACAGGCCCCGATATACTCACAGCGAAGGTCTTTTTCGTTCTTCGCTTTGGGGTAAAAAGTCCTGTTTGATCTCTGATTTCATAGTATATCGGGGCATTACCGTTCAAACAAAAGTTGTTGTTTTTTTAGAAATGAATACTTTTATGCTGTAAGGATGCATTAAATTGATCAAAAGTGACAGAAAAGACATTTATAATGTTACAAAAAGATTCTATTTCAAATAAATGCTGTTCTTTCAAACTTTTCAAAGAATTCTGAAAAAAGTACCACAGTTTCCACATTTATATAAAGCAGCACAACTGTTTTTAACATTGATAATAATCAGAAATGTTTCTTAAGCAGCAAATCATCATATTAGAATGATTTCTGAAAGATTATGTGACACTAAAAGCTGGAGTAACGATGCTGAAAATTCAAATATACCGGTAATCAAATTAAAAACAGTTATTTTAAATTGTAAAAATATTTCACAATATTACTGTATTTTTGATCAAATAAATGCAGCCGTAAACTTTTGAAAGGAAGTGTAGGACTTTAACAAGCAAAACTCTAATGTCTTTTCAATTTCTTACCATTTTTTTTTAGCGGAAGTTATCAGAAAGAGGAAGGAAGTCTTGAAGATTGAGAAGGAACAGGGCATTGTTAAAAACAAACGATATTTGGACTTTTTGGATATTCTTCTGTCTGCCCGAGTATGATATTCCCAAGCACTTACACAATTCTTATATTCTGACATAATGAAAATCCTTCATGGCTGATATGTTGTTACCTATTGCATAGTACCGTTGTATTATTATTATTGTCACAGATTGTGATTTTGTGTGTCGGTCTCAGGACGAGTATCAGCAGGGTTTGTCAGATGAGGATATCAGGGCTGAAGTGGACACATTCATGTTTGAAGGCCATGACACTACATCCAGTGGAATATCTTGGATCTTCTACAATCTGGCATGTAACCCTGAGCACCAGGAGAAATGCCGGGAGGAGATCTTACAAGCTCTGGATGGAAAAGACACGCTGGATTGGTACTGTCATACTGTCATCACTCGACTCATGTTGAGTCAAGTGTAGGAAGAGTTGGATCCTGGTTTGTTAATAGTGGTATGATTGGAAATGTAGGCATGTCACAGTAACAAAAAGGGCTGCTCCATTTTGGCAAAAATCTGGGCCCGGCTCCCCGATAACGCTCACTCTTAGCGCGCTAAGAAGACTCGAAAGATATATCTTACCAAAGTTGTTTATAAGTGTGTTCCCCAAACCATACCTTAGGAAGCTGCTTAAGATATACCTTCTTACGTGCGACGTTACCGGGTGCTGTCCGTGGCGATGGTGCTGAAATGGTTGATATCGATGACTCGAGAATCAATTATTCTTTCGTGCAGGGGCTGTTTATGTGAGAAAGCGGTGATCTTTATAAAAGAAGCACTTCAGAAATAGTTGAAATTGCATTTATTAGGACTCATGGGATATTATAAAAAATAATCCAAACTATAATAGCCTAGCCTACATATTTTTAAATTGTATCATATATTGCTGCCATAATAACCATTTCAAATTTGTACGTGCTTTCTTCTCTTTCCCATTTTTGTTCGCTGAGGTGGAGCTGCGATGAAATATTGTTCTTGGAAATACTTTCCAGCATTTCAGTAATAAAAGTGTAGGCCTACATCTCGGTGCTCGGCAGTGATCAAAAAGGGTTTAAACAGTGGATTTTGAATCTCTTCTTGTAAACTCAGAGATGTGGATTCAGACGGCAATTAAATTACCACACGACCTGTTTGTCAAAAAACAGTAGGTACTAATTTGGCCAGGGATTTTTACACGGGTTGGGTGAGAAAAAACACTGATATTATGGATTCGGATGGCACTAAAAGCTAAGAGTGGTCCAGACCAACCTTACGAGTGTGACTTACAGAAGATATACTTAGCGTACGAACGTGTCGGGAATCGTGCCATAATGTTAAGAGAGAGGTTAAGGAATAGGTTAAGAACTACTTAGCGCTAAGAACGTTTTGGGGAACCGGGCCCTGGACTTTTGCAAGAAAACTGGGCCCGGTTCCCCGATAACACTCACTCTTAGCGCGCTAAGAAGACTCGAAAGATATATCTTACCAAAGTTGTTTATTTTCCTAAGTGTGTTCCCCGAACTATACCTTAGGAAGCTGCTTAAGATATACCTTCTTACGTGCGACGTTACCGGGTGCTGTCCGTGACGATGGTGCTGAATTGGTTGATATCGATGGCTCGAGAATCTATTATTCTCTCGTGCAGGGGCTGTTTATGTGAGAAAGCGGTGATCTTTATAAAAGAAGCACTTCAGAAATAGTTGAAATTGCATGTATTAGGACTCATGGGATATTATAAAAAATAATCCAAACTATAATAGCCTATAATAGCCTAGCCTACATATTTTTAAATTGTATCATATATTGCTGCCATAATAACCATTTCAAATTTGTACGTGCTTTCTTCTCTTTCCCATTTTTGTTCGCTGAGGTGGAGCTGCGATGAAATATTGTTCTTGGAAATACTTTCCAGCATTTCAGTAATAAAAGTGTACATCTTACGTACGGTGCTTGGCAGTGATCAAAAAGGGTTTAAACAGTGGATTTTGAATCTCTTCTTGTAAACTCAGAGATGTGGATTCAGATGGCAATTAAATTACCACACGACCTGTTTGTCAAAAAACAGAAGGTACTAATTTGGCCAGGGATTTTTACACGGGTTGGGTGAGAAAAAACACTGATATTATGGATTCGGATGGCACTAAAATCACAGACTCACACCTATAAATGTTTAAAATACCGGACGAGCCCATGAGATATAATATTAGCGTCTGAATAGGACTTAACTGACAGTAGCCTATGCTTTCACTGGCCTTTAAAAGCGCTTTTTAATTAAATTATAAAATAATATAAATATAAAATAATATTGTATAATAATATAATTAAAAATCGAACAAAAATCAGTGTAATGACAATTTTATTTTTTTGCATGAAAACACTTGAATTAGCCTAATTGAACACTGTCTGGGTGTATTAAAACTTCAGAATTATATTCGTATAGCCCTGCAACAGTGATAAGGTAAAGCTAAGAGTGACCTTACGAAAGTGTGACTTACAGAAGATATACTTAGCGTACGAACGTGTCGGGAATCATGCCATAACGTTAAGAGAGAGGTTAAGGAATAGGTTAAGAACTACTTAGCGATAAGAACGTTTTGGGGAACCGGGCCCTGATTTGTTGTCTACAACATTGAGCAACATCTGTGAATGTTATCTCATAAACATTAGTTATTAGGCAACCAGTAGCAGGACGCTCACAAGCAACCTAAACAAAAATTTCTGTATCACAGCAGAAACTAATACTAGGCCAACTAATGTAGGTAAAAAAGTAATCTTATTGAAGACAAATGAAAAGTCAGTCATAACAATAAAAAACAAAGAAGAAAATTACACACAATATGACAAACACAATAGAAAAAAGATACAAATGAAATAAGCAACGCTTTAAGTTTTTCATGTAAGTCTATCTAATGGTATAGTTTTTAACTGCAACAGAAATTACATAAAGTAATGAAATGTTAAAATGTTTTCATAATTATTGGAAGTTAAAATAAAAAAAATCACTCAATTAAACAGTCATGGGGCCCTATTTTAACGATCATAAGCGCATGGTCTAAAGCGCACAGCGCAAGTGCACTGAGGACGCATCCGAATCCACTAGTTTAACGGCGGGAAAAATGGTCGGCGCACCCGGCGCATGGTCTTAAAGGGTTGTCCCTATTCTCTTAATGAGTAATGGGTGTGTTCTGGGCGTAACGTGAAATAAACCAAAGTCTCATCTCTCATTCCCTTTAAAAGCTAGTTGCGCTCGCGCCATGGCGGATTCACTATTTACATGGCGGAATTTGCAAGCGGAAAGGCTGAACGCTTAAACGGATCTGCTCGTGCGCAAGGTTAAAGCACAAGCAGACCATCTACGGGACAAGCCGGATCCCACCATATCTTTATATACACAATATTAATCTTTTACATTGTAATCCTTTTATTTTAAATTTTGAAAAATGTTTGTGTGTTGTTGCGCATCCCTGTGTGTGTAATAAGCAAAGTGTACGCAAGCATTACTAACACGCCACAAAAAAAAAAAAATGTGTTTAACCTTTAGACCAGGTTTTTGTTGGTCAATGGCTCAGTCTATTTAAGTTGCTTCAAAATAGCAACGCGACAACAATGTGCCTGAACACACCTCGTTTTCAGACCAGCAGCCCATGGGCGCATAAATAGGCACAAATGCATTTGCTATTTAAACAACGTGGCGCAGGACGTGAAAATGATATATGCGTCGGGCTGAAACAAGTTATGTATTTCAAACACACTGGCGTCGTGCTTGGCGCTGCATTGCGCCGGGTTTATGATATGGCCCCAGTAATAAATATGTCAAGGACCCAGTCAGCAACATAGTGTCGGCCCAGACCCGGCCCACATCTGGGCCGTGTGGAATCCAAGTGTAGCAGATGTGGGCCGGATCTGGGCCGACACTGTGTTGCTGTCTGGGGAATTTTTCTAGTATTTTTCTAGTACAAATACGATATTAGCATCTTTAGCTCAGCTATGCTATTTTCATAGCAAATCAACTCAATGCATTTCCTTATTATGACTTAATTTCTTTGGAAATGCATTATACACCATCTGTTTCTCTGAGACTGCGTCTCTCTCCTTCTGTTTCAGGGAAGACCTCAATAAAATTCCTTATACCACAATGTGTATTAAAGAATCTCTGCGGCTTTGCCCTCCTGTGCCAGGAATTTCACGAAAGTTGACTAAACCCATGACTTTCTTTGATGGACGGACTGTACCTGAAGGTAATTCTGTGATCACCCAATGACTTTCAAACTCCAAATACCATAAAAGTATCTTCATAGTAGTCCATATGACTTGTATGCCTGATTCCAAGTTTTTTAAAGCCATAACAGGTCTCCTAGTGTGTTCATAATACAAATCTCATTCACCTCCACAGATCTAAACCTGGTACGTTCACAATGCACACGAAAGGCAATGTCTTTAGCACCTCTCATTAATTCGGGCAGTGTGCAAGTACTGTGATTTTTAATGAATAATGGCCAATGTTTCAGTCTGTTCCTCACACAATGGCTATCAGAGGACTAAGGAAGACAAGTGCACAAGTCATATACTACTTTTATAGTACTTTTATGGCATTTTATGGTACTTTTTTGTCCTTTTAAAGCATGCCAGTCACTTGGTCACCACCCAGTTTTACTGCAAGAAGATATTTGGTTTTTACATTTTTTTACAAAAGATATTTACATTTTTGGTTGAACAATTTTATTAATGGTCCAAAAAGAGGCCAAATAGTTATGCCAAAGCAACAGACACAAAACTGCAGCACTGTATGTGAAGAAAGAACAGCCAACATGGACATGGCTTGTTTTGGCCACCAGTAGGTATGAAGGTTGAACAATTGCCTACTGCTTTAAACCTAGTTTACTTGTAAACAGACACAATGACCTCTAACTCAGAGAACATCTGTTCAAACATTAATCTAGCCGTCTGTTGTTCAGTTATTTGGTATATGCAGCATGACACTGAACATTATCAGCTCATCACAAAACTGGCTAAATACATACAGTAACTGCATGCCTTAAAACACTGTTTTACTCTTCCATAGGTTGTACCATTGGAGTTAGCATTTATGGGATCCACTTGAATGCCACAGTTTGGGAGAATCCATATGTATGAGTGCTTTCTTTACATCTGAAATATGCAATGGATCGCTCAAACATAACATATTGAGTGAAAAATTAAATGGGGTCCAAATGCTTGAGATAAATCGTGAAGTGCTCTGTTTGCATTTTTATTTTTAAATACATTTTTCAATGCAAATGATTTTACCAGCATAATCTGATTTGTTGAAAAAGGACAATAATTTAATTGAGAATGTCTCTAGTGTGCCTGTCTTTTGCTTTAAAGTCCCCTGTGGTGAAAATGTTTAATGTTGTCTAGACATATGTGGTGTTTTTAATATGCTTTAAGACAAACCATGTGTACATTCATAAGTCGACACCATTGCTGAGTATTTTCTCCTTAAAACTGCAGTGAACCAAAGACAGTCTCAAAAACACGCTTTGAAATCGCTGGTGTTTCTGACGTCACAAACTACCTTGTAACCAATCAGATCAACGTGTGATCGTCAACCAGTGGATCTCTAAGCTGAGTTAGTGAGTGGAGGCGGGGCTCATTTGCATATTCATAGAACCAATTATACTAAATGAGGCAATGGTGTAGAGTTACATTCAAGCTATTTTAAGGGTACGTTTACACGACAACGATATGCTTAAAACTGAGCATCCACATACAGACGACACCATTGTTAAAACGATCCTCATTCACACGGATCCGCGAAAACGCATAAAATCCGTGTATTCTGCTGCCAGGGCAAACACTATAGACTAAACATGTAATATGCATGTGCATGACGTCATCGTCTTCAGAGATTTTCATTTTTGTTGTTTACACAGAGACTGTTTTCAAAAACGTGCACTTTGAAACCTGTTTTTTTAAAACTTTGCGTTTTCGGGCACCCAAAACGCCATTGTCGTGTAAACGAACGGCCAAAACGCATAAAAACTTTTACGTTTTTACAGTGTCGCGTTAACAACTCCTAAGGCATGAAGACATTTTTACATTTTCATTTTGGTGATCAAAGATGAGTTTTAAGGGATACAATTATTGACTACAGGGGGACTTTAATGAAAGCAGCACTGGAGCTACATGAACAAAACCTGACGATTATGCTCTCCAGCATGATTTAAGATGCATCTTGTGTACAAACAGTCACATGATCAATGACAGGCTTTTTAGATTTACATCACAGATTTTGGTCTCATACTATCGGACCCCACTTTAATATAATCAAAACACTCACAATCAGAACACAACCATATTTTAACCTTAATCATTTTATGTTTGAAAACATAGAACAAACTTCATCAAAAGAAAACATAAATATAAGAGAACAAAACAAGTACATTTCATGTGTTTTTAAAGTCTGTATATATAACTATATTTTAGAATTCTGTACATGTATTTAAAATGTTATGTTGTCCACAGGTATTTGATCCATTGAGATTTCTGCCGGAGAACTCTGCTAAGAGATCACCTCATGCGTTTGTGCCTTTCTCTGCTGGACCCAGGTTTGTAAGCCAGCGAGTGTTGAAGAGACATGAGCAGTTTAGCAAGTGGGTCATTCACTCACATTTCACTCGCACAGAATAGAGCTGGAGTTTGGTTCTCTGACCCCATTTCAACCCGCATGAGAACAAATAGCAATGAGATTCTTAGTAAAGCTGAAAATTTGAACAAAAGAACATTTAAGTTCAAAAAGGAAGATTCTTCAAGGAGCTCTTTCCTGTTCAATGACAGTTCATAGTAACAAACAAAAACATAAAATTACCATACAAGTAGCCTATATTTGCTATGTCACAATACTATATTTCAAGATTTCTGAACTCGTATAGTAGAGCTGCACAATTCTGGATAAATTGATTTATTTGTTTGAAATAGAGATCAAGATTCTCAATAGAAAACTAAACAAAATAACATGGAATTTACTGGAGGATCAGACAAAATGTGAAATGCTGTAGTCAGTTTAAAAAAAAATTCATTAATTTGAATGATTATTTTTTATTGGTTTGACTGAATATGATGACAAATATGACAATGATTTGCGCATAAAGACTTCACTTGTTTCATTACTGGATGAATCTGCACTTTTGAACAAATCACGAAAGAATAAACCAGTGACAAATACATTGTTGTAACAGTCATTTGTCGCCACCTTCTGGTGTAATGATTTAATCAATACAATCTTTATTTGAAGCATAAATCAAGTTTGCTACCGACCATAGACATCAGTGTATATATCCAAACTTTAAACTTTAATCCCAGTACTTCTGTGATCATATGAATTATTGTAACAGAAGTATTAATAATGTGTGGTTTAAAATACTTTCATACCGATACATGGCAACTGCTCAGAATCATTGTCATTTAGAAATAAGATCACGTGGGTGTTTGAATCGAGATCACGATCTTTTAAGAAGTAATTGTGCAGCTCTATCATATAGTAGACAAACAAACTGAAATTTAAGTCATTATTCACTAAAAATCTTTAAATGTCATTCTCCATTCTGCATATTTAAACAATTGCAAAAAGCAATAGCGTTTTGCAATCAGTGTTGTCCTGTGAAAAAGCAACCTGTCTTAGCACACTGTTTTAGAATCTGAGCGCGGATGCAATTGGAAGTTGGCAAGATTATCAGTGAATAAAAGTTTTTGCTACGTTCCCTACTGAAAACTTATCATATTGGAATTGGAATGTAGTGCACAGCTCATGTGGACTACATGTGTGAGTTTGTGTCCTAACAGCTTGACACTATGAACTGCTGTTGTTTGGAAAAGAATTACATAAAGAACTGAACTTTCCTTCAGCTGACCTCAGTTCAACCCTGATGAGAGCAGAGCAAACAACAATAAAGCAACTGATAATGCAGGTCGTTTGACATTGCTTTTGTTTGAAAAGATTTACTAACTTGGCTTAGCTACCTTTGAATAATAATTGTACTGAATGTGCACTTGTACTTCAAATCTCAAAAGTATACATTTAAAAAAATAATAATATTAATGAAATAAAAGGCCACTTAAGTGTACTTAAAGAGAGTAAACTTTCATGACTATGTAAAAAACATGACATACACGTTTTACAAATGACATGAAGTATGTCATTAAGAAATTATATTTCTTAGTATATATTTCCAAGTATATTTTTAGTTTACAATAATTTCTTGTCAGTGCATTTATTTCAAATACAAAAGTAGTAATTATTAAATTACATATTGGACCTTTAGTATTAAAGTGGGTCAAAAAGCACTATAATATAATATAGAGTTATAATACATTTTAATTGAATTGCAAGTAACATGCAATTAAGGGCCAGATTTACTAAACAGGGCAAATTACAGAGACCGCAATCCCATACAAGTGCAGATGGGAGAGGATCTACTGACAGTGCACACATGAACACAGACACAGCAGCTCATTTCCATTATGACCAACACAATCTAGCAAGAGAAGCACAAATGAGCGCAGGGTTGCAAACAAACAGAGCCGATGATAATCAGGTGTGGGTAATCTACAATAAATAATGAAGCAAATACCGTAAATTGACTTCCTCTAACCTTAGTAAATCACGTTGCATGATTCATTTAAATGTATTGAAAATTCTCTTCCTTCTAATCACTCTGTTTGTTCCCTGCGGTTTCTCCTCCTAGCAGCAACTGTCACAGCAAGTCAAGCGCAAAAATGGGTTAAGACATGCTTTTATGCTGCGTTAAATGGCACAAATGCCAGTAAATTACTGTGAACCTTAGTAAATCACGTTGCAGGATTTATTTAAATACTCTCCACCCATACATTTTGCGTTTGAAAGGGAAACTCTTAAAAATGCATATGCCGTAAGGTCCAGGTTACTCCCTTAAAAAGTAACTAATTGTGTTACTTGTCATGGAAAGTAATGCGTTATGCTACTTTTGCGTTACTTTTTCTCACCTGGGCTGGGCTTGCTTGTTTGTTTTTAATAACACACACAAAAAAACAAAAGTTCTTTTTTTGGCAAATATAAAGGCCCTTTCACACCAAATTTGAAATTAATAAAGCCTCAGGCTGAAGGACATGCAAATTCACATCTGTACATTAGAGGGCGCTGCTGACAAATGAAGAAAGTTGAACACTTCAGCAATTAACCTGTTAACTGCCACGCCCATTTTTGAGTGTAGACCTGCAAAGGAAATTCAAATGAATGTAATTCTGGAACGCATTAGAATATAAACCTCATTCTGGTCTTGTTTTAAAGACACTTTGAAGTTTCTTGCACAGGTGTCTTCAAAACAAAAAAAGTTATAGCTGTTTAATAAAAAAGTGCTGCAATAAAAAAATATATATTTTATTAAAATAATATATTTAAAAAAAATTGGTTCACCCTAAAATGAGCTTTTTGTGAGTTGCTATACCAACAAAGGCCACTAGGTGACATTCATGCTCTATTGATGATTCCTAAAGGACACTTGTTTACTACTTGACCAAGTTGACCTCACACCACAACACAGATTGATATCCTTTTTCTAAATTAAAAACATTGTGTACATGATGTAAATTATTTTAAAACAGTATAAACAGTGCATTAACATAAAAACTGAAGTTTACATGATTTATTGGCTTTTCATAATAAAGGGCAAAAAAAGAAACTTTTGGCTTATTATTATGCTTGGATTGGATCATCAAAGGTCAGCATCAAAGACATTGATTAATAAAGTGAAATTAAATACATAAAGTATATAGTTTATATTAACATGTTAAATTATTATAGGTTTGCATAATATTCTGAGTATTCAAAATATTTGATATTTCCCTAATAAGTTCTCATTTTAAAAGTATGCTAAAGTGTTTTTTTTTTTTTTATTATTGTTTTTTTTACAATGATCTTGGCACTGGCACAAAATGTTTGTTCAATGGTGGAATTTTATTTCTTCAGTAAGCATGTTAGATACCTAATTTTTAGATAACTAATCTCAGGTTTCTCTGGGATGACTGTCCCTGCTGTTTCATATTATATGAATTACAATGATTTCCTATGACTGTGATTGAAAAAACTATTGTAAAACCACCCAGTAGATTGTGCTACTATATCCAAAATAGTGTTGTCTGATTTGTAAACAAATTGTTGTGATTTTATACATTTCAGTACTAATGCAATTGCTTCAGATTGAAAAATATATGGTGTGGTTATAAATAAACAGCTAATAAAGCTTCTGATGTATATCTGATTACAGAAACTGCATTGGACAGAACTTTGCCATGAATGAGATGAAAGTAGCAGTGGCGCTGACACTGAGGAAATATCGCCTCATTAAAGACCCCAAACACACCCCGAAGATGATCCCTCTAGTAGTGCTCAGATCACTCAATGGAATTCACATCAAGATCAAATTAGTGGAAAATGATTCATGAAAAGATAGTGTGTTCATTGAGCCTGTTTGACGTGCTGGAGGCCTATTTGCTCTGAGAAGAATGACAATGACTTAATTGAAATATTTACTGCACACTGCACACAGCCTTATTCAGCACATTTGGTGCCTGGAAACTGGATGGTTATTGAATAAGATGATTTTTGCAATGAATTTCCACACAATAAAGTGGTAAAACTGCTTAACGAATTTACTCCATCAACAAGTTTTTTTTTTTTTTCTCTGTATAGATGAAAACGTTATCAAAATCTGTATTATGCATGCCAGACAAGTATTTGGCAATGTCAGTTTGTAAAGACAGACTATGTGCCCTCGCACATGCGCATTCAACCGCACATGCCTATAGACTAAACACATAATACGAATGTGCATGCCGTCACCGTTTTCAAAGATTCACGTTTTTGAAGATTACATGGAGATGATAACGGTATCGCTTTCAAAATCCGTTTTCAAAAACTTGCACTTTGAAACTTATTTCAAAGTTTGCATTCTCAGGCCACCAAACACCGTTGCCGTGTAAATGAACGGCCAGAACGCATTAAAGGTTTTCTGTTTTTAGTTAAAACAGTGTCGTGTAAGCTAAGTTAATAACTAATGATTTTTACAACGGAAATTAATCAATTTAAAACTTAAGCCAGACAATGACTTTCTTCTAGAGCTGCTGTACAGCCAAAACAATCTTTGTTGCATTATTTTCCTATTATCTCTTTAAAGCTGCTTTGAAACAATCTGTATTGTAAAAAGCGCTATATAAATAAAGGTGACTTGACTTACGCCACATTCACACCGTCAGCAGTTTTGTCTCTAAACGTCGTCAGTTGTTGTGTACGGGTACGGGTCACCCGAAGTCCCCAGCTCTCGTTGAATATTCACTTGGGGTCTGTTATATTTACAAGGCATTTAAAAGAAATCTAGGAAATATGTTCAAGTAATATGAATTAATTTGATATTGAATGAATATTTTGCCTTAGCTACATTACTACACTCATTCTGAAATTAGAAATCTCTAGTATGGAATAAATACCAATAAACTCTTGTGATTTTTAACTAGTGAAAAGATGAAAATGTTTATTTATTAGCTTGCTTTAGATTTTTTTCACTTTTTGATGCATGATGCATGTAAACTATTTTAGTGGTTATTGTGAATAGTTTCCTCTCATTAGCACTACATGGTTTAAATTAAAAATCAGTTTTACATCATTTGAAATTGTGCTGATTCTTAGAAGTATAAAACCCCAAAATTAGAACTATTTTATTTACTCTCCAAAGCTGTAAAGAAGATATTTTTTACAACATTTGCAATTTTGTAATGGTCAATAAACACTCTTTGATTGACACTTTAACAGCCTAAGGGTCCTTCAAAAAGGACTGTTATTGAAGGATATAAGCACTTACTGGCCATGTGTTTGAAATGAAAAATGTATGAAATGTAAGTGTGGCATAAGTGTATGACACAATAAAATCTCTAGGCTAGACGAATGTATAAAGTACAAGCAAACTTTATAAATAATATTTCAGCTAGTGAAAGGATGGGGGGGGGGTCCGAAAACCAGTCAGTATCTGGTGTGACCACCATTTGCCTCACGCAGTGCAACACATCTCCTTCACATAGAGTTGATCAGGTTGTTTGATTATGGCCTGTGGAATGTTGGTCCACTCCTCTTCAATGGCTGTGCGAAGTTGCTGGATATTGGCAGGACCTGGAACACGCTGTCGTATACGCCGATCCAGAGCATCCCAAACATGCTCAATGACATGTCCGGTGAGTATGATGGCCATGCAAGAACTGGGATGTTTTCAGCTTCCAGGAATTGTGTACAGATCCTTGCAACATGGGGCCGTGCATTATCATGCTGCAACATGAGGTGATGGTCGTGGATGAATGGCACAACAATGGGCCTCAGGATCTCGTCACGGTATTTCTGTGCATTCAAAATGCCATCAATAAAATGCACCTGTGTTCGTTGTCCATAACATACACCTGCCCATACCATAACCCCACCGCCACCATGGGCCACTCGATCCACAACGTTGACATCAGCAAACTGCTCACCCACATGATGCCATACACGCTGTCTGCCATCTGCCCTGTACAGAGAACAACGAGCATTTGCCCACTCAAGTCGGTTACGACAATGAACTGCAGTCAGGTCGAGACCCTGATGAGGACGACGAGCATGCAGATGAGCTTCCCTGAGACGGTTTCTGAAAGTTTGTGCAGAAATTCTTTGGTTATGCAAACCGATTGTTGCAGCAGCTGTCCGGGAGGCTGGATGTGGAGGTCCTGGGCTGGCGTGGTTACATGTGGTCTTATGGTAGAGAGATGAACATTCAATTCACGGGCAAAAGCTCTGGTGGACATTCCTGCAGTCAGCATGCCAATTGCACGCTCCCTCAAAACTTGCGACATCTGTGGCATTGTGCTGTGTGATAAAACTGCACATTTTAGAGTGGCCTTTTATTGTGACCAGCCTAAGGCAGACCTGTGCAATAATCATGCTGTCTAATCAGCATCTTGATATGCCACACCTGTGAGGCGGATGGATTATCTCGTGGATGGATTATCTCGGCAAAGGAGAAGTGCTCACTAACACATATTTAGACAGATTTGTGAACAATATTTGAGAGAAATAGGCCTTTTGTGTACATAGAAAAAGTCTTAGATCTTTGAGTTTAGCTCATGAAAAATGGGGGCAAAAACAAAAGTGTTGCGTTTATAATTTTGTTCAGTGTAATTTGATGCAAAGGTAATATAATACAAAGTATAGTATTATAAATGTACATACATTTAAAATACATATATCTATCTATCTATCTGTATATATATATATATATATATATATATATATATATATATATATATATATATATATATATATATACCTGTATATAAACTTGCTGATGACCATTAAAACGCATCATCACAGTCTGTGAAAAGGGTCTGGACCTCTATAAGGAAACAGCCAAGCGACCGAACCGACATAAAAGTTATAATAGATAAATGAAATGTACTGTTTGTTACTTGATTCCCAATTATTTCCATTATTTCATGATTTCTATATAGTATTTGTACAGATTTTACATTTTTATTTCAATGTTGTAAATAGCAATTTGTTTACAGGTCCCGTTATATGCCCCTTTTCACAAGATGTAAAATAAGTCTCTGATGTCCCCAGAGTATGTATGTGAAGTTTGAGCTCAAAATACCAAACAGATCATTTTTTACAGCATGTTTAAATTTACATTTTTTGGGGCTCAGAAAAACGAGCTGTTTCAGTGTGTGCCCTTTAAATGCAAATGAGCTGCTGCTGGACGACCCAGGGGGCGGAGCTTCATGAGCTCGCGCTCAGTCTGTCAGGACAAATTCATCTCACGGAATGATGATAATATCAGAAACTCTCAGTAACGGCGTTCATTTCAAGTCGGACAATAATGCCCACAGAGTCAGAGTGCTGTATAGAGATGAAACAGGTATGGTTTAGTAGTTTAATTACGGTTATTATAACGTATTTGTCATCTGCTTGTATGTATCCATTATTTATTAACAGCCTACAAGTCTGCTGTTTCGGACCAGGTCCGAATGATGATCAAACATGTACTGATGAGTTTAATAAAGTTTATTGTACATCACACAAAAGATGAAGCGTCAGTTTTACTTCAGAAAATCACCGTAAGAGCTGAGTAAACACAGTAGCCTAAGTCAGGAGTTTTCAAAGGGGGGGCCGCCAGGGGGCGCCAGGGGGGCCGCAGCAAGTTGAAAAAAAAATGAAAAAAAAAAAAAGTAAAAAAACGTTAAAAAATAAATATTTGCTAATATGAGTATTGTTATCAAATAACATTATAATAATTTGTTGCATAGCCTATCTGAAAATTATACTTTTAATGCTAATCTTTTAGAGATGAACTGATTAATCGGCTAGTGACAAGAATTGGCCGATTTTCACGTGATTTTCAGTCTGACATATATGCCGATTCAAATGCACTCGGGCGCGCATGAATAACATCGCGCAACATCAGCATCACACATGCACACAGAACGCACATGTAGGAAATCTTGTGAATTACGGCCGTTTCAGACCGCGAGCGGCGCGTGAGCAGCGCGAATTTTTTTCGGCGTGCATGTTCAGTGAGTGCATTCACACCGCGAGCAGGAGCAGCGCGTGAGCGTCAAGCAGGAGCGTCGTATGAGCAGTAGTGAAGCGGAGGGTTTCGGCGCCGAGTCTATTTTTGCTGCGCTGCTCACGCTCAATTAAAGTGAAAGCACACTTTTGATGGACAAAATAAATATGATTTCACACAAAAAGTAGCCTACCTAAAATGCACATAATTTGCATGTATAGTGTGTTTGAACAAGAACTGGATTAGGCTATGTCAGAAAAGAAAATGAAGACAAAAATATTTATAGAAAATGTATCCATTTAAACTTGTTTTTATTAATCAGTTTGGGTAAAAGTGGTGTTTTATTATATATATATATATATATATATATATATATATATATATATATATATATATATATATATATAAAATATTTGTGTGTGCTGTAAAGTGGTTAGAAAAAATGAAATCAGAATCGGCTAAAATCTGTATCGACAGGTCAAACTCAATGAAAAATCGGAATCTGCCTTGAAAATTGTAATCGGTGCATCTCTATAATCTTTCTGATTGGCTGGTATCAAACACCATCACATAATCTGATGTTCACCTAGATGTTTTATTTATTTATTTCTACACGTGCCGTAGTATTGTCGATGGGTTCAATAACACATCCTAAGGGGGGCCTTGGCCAGAACCTAGTGGTATTTGGGAGGCCTTGGCATGGAAAAGTTTGGGAACCCCTGGCCTAAGTTATAAGAAGTGCGCAAGTAGCCAGTAGAGTTGAGGGAGCATTCCTGTGGGCGGAGGTTAATCTAAACACGGTTCTGGTGATGTCACTAATGAAGGAAGTAGAGGGGTGTAGTCCAATCGAGCCGTTTTATGTAGTCAACTTCTGTTAAATAAAATATCTCGCTTGGCATTGAACTTTGAGCTTTATAATTTTACAGATATTATTTATACTCTAACAACAACATTACACACTAACTAAAATTTGAAACATGGGATCACGTAGAACGGGACCTTTAATTTTACATGACACCATAATTAGTTTCTTAAGGGCCTGGAACATTTTTCTAATGGCACAGCAGACAGCATGTAAATAAAAAATAAATAAAAAGTTATCTCCATCTCCTGCGCTGCTTCAAGCCGTAATAGCTGCAAATAAATGAACAGCTTAAACTAATTTAATTTACTGTGACTGTGTGTAAAACTCCAATAAAATTATTAGGTAATTATTCTATTAAGAATAAATCTCTCAATGACTAAAACTGACAGTGCCTATATTATGATAGACTACACAAAATTATAATTTTATTTTCAACTTTATTTTTAAATCATTATTATTATTATATTATTAACTGTCCCTGGTTCATTAGCTACTCTTGTAAGAAAGTAGCGGTGGCTGGAACAGACTTTAAGTATCACCTCCACTTAAAAAAATGCACTCTAATCCTATTTACATTAAATAAGCCTGCTCCCGATCAGATTTGAGTTTACAGGCCTGTTGCTATGACAGCAACTCCAGGATGAGTTTCAATGAACCTAATAATCCTGGATCCAAAGGTGTATATGCCCTCCCAAACGGGATCTGATTGGTTGAATGGAATGTTGTTCCAGGATCAACAAAGATGTTGATCCAGGAACATGTTGAAATCAGGTTCAGTAGATGAGTATCTCTAAGTCCGTGTAAGGCAATATTAGGTGTACGTTATTTTAAAACGTGATGGAGCATTGGAGCGAAATGTGCACGACGCAACGTATTTTGCGTTTTGCAAAAATGTGCCTGGGCTGGAAAAATGTGTTATTAACCACCCAGCCAACTGCCAAGTAAATAAAATAAGTCACTGTTAAGCTAAATTTGAAATTGAAAAAATAAAAAAAGATATATATTCATCATCGTTAAATGGAAGAAACAAGGAAGCTGATTGGCCATTGAAACTGCACATGCCACATAGAACCAGGTGTGTGAGATTACCAGCATGCAGAGAGATCTTTGTTAGCAGCGGATGTGCTTCTCCTACCCAAGTTGGTGTTTTTGATGGTTATAAAACCAGAGGAGAAAGATTGTTAACCTGCACGGTTGTGACGATCGAGTAAACTACATGCTGAGTTTGTTCAAAGACTGCAGGGAAAAGCCACAATGTGTTCATCAAATTTGAGATGCTACTAGGACAAAGACTCATTTTCTTTAGTGACTACAGACTACAGATGTTTTGCATGTTTGGAAGTTGTTTGTTGATGCTAGCAGTTTTAGCATCTAACAGGCTAACTGGCCATGTGCACTAAGAGCATTTGATTTTACATTGCTGTTAAGTTGCTATGTAAACTGTGAGTATTTTAACAATGTTGTTTGTATTTTAAATATCCTTGAATGTACATTGATCTCAATGCTGTGTGTAGTGACTCATATATTTGTATATTTTTCCTGGTTATTAAGCTAACCATCTGAAATAATCATTGCAAACAAGTACAAGAAGATCAAGTCATTGCTTAAAGATTTTCAATAAATTGCTAAGATGATGAAGAATCAGATGTTTTGAGTTATTCCATGCACCCTCTAAAGTTGATTGAAGCCTTTTTTTCAAGATTGGGCAGACATTGAGGGAAAGAAACCCTGATAACTTGACAGTCATCAAAATCTTAAAAATTAAAAAATAAGCAGTATTCTCTGATCTAAAACGCTGGGGGCATGTCCGCTATCACACAAAAGCTGCCACCTCTCTCAATCGTCAAATACCGCTACAACCTGATAAAACAAAAGAATCACGTTAGAGGGTTGCAAAATTTAGTAGAGTTACTGTGGACTACCTAGTATAATTATAACATAAGCACACAAGGCAACTTATAGTCATTGGTGAGCATGTACTGCCGATGATGGCACCAGATGTTGGCGGGACAGGAGGATGAAGGCCAGGGGAGGAGATAATCGGTTCGGCCCCATTCACCAGTAACAGTGGATTATCAGTGAATCCCATTTGTCTCCGATAAAGGTTTATAAAACTATCTGCTCTAAAATGTTTAAGCTCTGAATTTGGCCCGAACCCAGAGTACTCCCCTATCCCTGATTGGGAAAGGGAATATTTAAGAGTGAGGAGTTGGGTGGTGGAGGGATGCTGGAAAACTGTTGTGGGATAGAGGTAGTTCGGCTATATACCTTCTCTCGTGCTAATTAGGTTGATTATCTGAACATACTCCTCCTGAACTTTGGAAATCTTTTAACCAATAATCAATTGGCATTCTCAACTAAATTCAAGGTCGTGATAAAATGGAGTTTGTATAAATTACTTACCCTCACCCACTCTACTGGAAACCGTTGTTGGGCCGACTGGCAATATGTAAAGCACACTTGTACAAAGTCCATTGTAACATTAAGGGCTAATCATTGGAAGACCATGTTTTGCATGTGATAGGCAGAAAAGGCTGTCAAGAAAATACTTGCATTTGATCAAATGTTGAATGAATGAATGAATGAATGAGGCATTTATATAGCGCTTGCATATGTACTACTGTTCACCCAAAGCACTGTACAATCATATCAGGGGATCTCTCCTCAACCACCACCAGTGTGCAGCATCCACTTGGATGATGCAATGGCAGCCACAGTACAACGGCACCAATGCGCTCACCACACACCAGCTATAGGTGGAGAGGAGAGAGAGTGATTGAGCCCATTCAATGGATGGGGATAATTAGGAGGCCATGATTGGTAAGGGACAATGGGGGGAATTTGGCCGTTTAGGAATTTAGGCCAATTTGGCCTACATCCCTACTCTTTACGAGAAGTGCCATGGGATTTTTAATGACCACAGAGAGTCAGGACCTCGGTTTAACATCTCATCCAAAGGACAGTGCTTGTTACAGTATATTGTCTCCATCACTATACTGGGGCGTTAGGACATACACAGACCACAGGGTGAGCACCCCCTACTGGCCTCACTAACACCTCTTCCAGCAGCAACCTAGTTTTCCCAGGAGGTCTTCCATCCAGGTAATTATCAGGCTCAATCCAGCTTAGCTTCAGTGGGTAACCAGTCTTGGGCTACAGGGTGATATGGCTGCTGGCCAGTTTCCCATGTTTTCCAGTTTTAGACCGTGTTTAGCTGTCCCCAACAATACTTAAGATAACCTGCTTGTACGGGTTTGTTAGCTAATAAACACACAAACACACACACCTCTAAAACTTACGATCCCCAGAAGGTGTCCCCAAATTTCTACTGAAGGGACCCAATACAGTAAACTGTACAGGGGTCCCAGAAAAAATATACAACCAATATAGACCAACCCTAATTCATACCTGCTGAATATGAAACTCTTCTATTTGATGCGTTTTGCATACATTTTTTTTAAATGCTTTTATGTATAAATTCTAGTGTCATGTTGATACTCTACAGTATATTGTATTATAGGCTGTTTTGTGTTGTAAGACTGTTGAATGTATATGGTGGATATGCTATTGTGTGGTTATATGTAATAGCAAGAGGCTGTGTGAATATGTTGAGTATGTTATTATGCGCTTATATGTAACATATTGCCTTTGACAAATTTCTCAATGAAATGAATCAGTTTTCCTCCTTCTCCCTCTGTCTTCCTTTTCTAATTTAAATAATGCCTTGTGCTTTTATGTTGCCATCCTTCCTTATTAATTCTTGTCTGGACTGGATCTCTTGAGCATCAGGACTCTGGTTAGGCTCCTCCAGCATCAGGACTCTGGTTTCAGCTCCTCCAGCATCAGGACTCTGGTTCAGCTCCTCCAGCAACAGGACTCTGGTTTCAGCTCCTCCAGCATCAGGACTCTGGTTCAGCTCCTCCAGCAACAGGACTCTGGTTCGGCTCCTCCAGCAACAGGACTCTGGTTCGGCTCCTCCAGCATCAGGACTCTGGTTTCAGCTCCTCCAGCATCAGGACTCTGGTTTCAGCTCCTCCAGCAACAGGACTCTGGTTCGGCTCCTCCAGCATCAGGACTCTGGTTCGGCTCCTCCAGCAGCATCAGGACTCTGGTTCGGCTCCTCCAGCATCAGGACTCTGGTTCGGCTCCTCCAGCATCAGGACTCTGGTTCGGCTCCTCCAGCAACAGGACTCTGGTTCGGCTCCTCCAGCATCAGGACTCTGGTTCGGCTCCTCCAGCATCAGGACTCTGGTTAGGCTCCTCCAGCATCAGGACTCTGGTTCGGCTCCTCCAGCAGCAGGACTCTGGTTCGGCTCCTCCAGCAGCAGGACTCTGGTTCGGCTCCTCCAGCATCAGGACTCTGGTTCGGCTCCTTCAGCATCAGGACTCTGGTTCGGCTCCTCCAGCATCAGGACTCTGGTTCAGCTCCTCCAGCAACAGGACTCTGGTTCAGCTCCTCCAGCATCAGGACTCTGGTTCAGCTCCTCCAGCAACAGGACTCTGGTTTCAGCTCCTCCAGCATCAGGACTCTGGTTCAGCTCCTCCAGCAACAGGACTCTGGTTAGGCTCCTCCAGCAACAGGACTCTGGTTCGGCTCCTCCAGCATCAGGACTCTGGTTTCAGCTCCTTCAGCATCAGGACTCTGGTTTCAGCTCCTCCAGCAGAGTCCTGGTTACAATCCTGCTCAGCCTATGTGAATAATTAAAACCAATTGTCTACATTTATCCTGACAGTAAAATGCAATGAACAAAGAGTCATTCAGAGAGGTGTGTTGGGATTGGCCACCTGTGCAGTGTAATCAGGGATGATACTCAATGTCCTATAAGCTGGGACGGTCATCTGCTGCTGCTCTAAAACACCATCTAATCATCTGACGGCATTCTGTTACATAGAACACAGTACTTGACTTCAATAACACAAGAACTTCTCGCTCTGGCCATGATTTCTGTCTCTTCTTTGTGAACAACTGAACGTGTGCTATCTCTTGCCTGCAGACAGGTGACTAGGGAAGCGCAGTCTGCCAACCCTCCATGTGCTTCTGAAAGGTAAAGAACCGCACAGGAGGTTATAGAGCGTCACAGCCAGAGACCAAACAGTAGCTGGTCCCCCACGATAACTGTGAATGAAACCACTCAGGAGGGGTGTATGAAAGAGTGCCTGAGAGACCCAAGAAGAGGAAGAAATCAGCTGAAAAGGTTCTGGTCAAAAACAAAGAGCCCTATATGTTGATCACAAACATATCCACATATAAGAACATCCACCTGCAAATGATTTGTACTCCGAGTCCTTCAGCAGGGGTGCATCTCAATATCCCTCCTCGTCTCCTCGCTCCTCCGTCCTCCATCCTATGACCTGGAAACCGATCGAGCTCAGTCATCTTGAAGGACATCTCAATTCTCTAATTGCACCGCAAGGAGACGAGGATCAAGGAGTGGGGAGGCTTCCAGAGGAGTCATGAGCGACGATGCACAGGTGTATCCTATGCGGAAGTGTTTTATCAACTAAACGTGACGCACGTATAAATTCTCCTCCCCTTCACATCGGTCACAATAATTTTAATTTATACTTAACCTTTGCAGTTTATATAAACCACACATCTCACATATTTCAACAGGGTATCTTGCTTTATTATCATTTATTATGAATTCCTTAAATAACCAAACTTCAACAACATAGGTGCAGATCCTTTGAGCGCTGCTGATGATGCTTTGAAGTGAAGCTCGAGTGATTAGTATTCCAATGTATAAAAAAAGCTTTCATTCGTTACTCCGTCCTCATTTTTTTTTCCTTGCAGCCTTCCCTTGCATCCTACAGGGGGTGGAGCTGAGATGTGAAGAAAGGAAGCGAGGAAAGGTAACGAGGATGCACAAATAAGAATTGAGAAGCACCCCACCCTGTGTGTCCACAGCCAAAGTCCAGCAGCTTGATCTTGTGTGAATCGGTGCAAATGAGCAGGTTTTGTGGCTTGACGTCCTGGTGGAAAACCCTGCGGCTCTCGCAGTGTTTGAGTGCATTGATGAGCTGCACCAGCACTTTCTTGGCCTGGCTCTCATCCAGACTGCCATTCCCCTCACAGAATCTGTGCAGATCTGGGCGTTCCAGGATCATGACGTTGCGGCCGGGATAGTGAAACCAGTCCACGAGCTGCAGGACATTGGGGCAGGCAGGAGCTGAATTGAGCCGGGTCATCAATGACACCATCCTGCAGTGGCAGAAGAGGACATAATATTCTTTAATTATCGTTGGAGGGCTAAATGCGGATGCAAACCAATAAGACCTCAAACAGCCACAACAAATTCAAGATAAACTTACAACTTCCATCTCCTTGTGCTCCTCGTCTTTAGAGACATACTTGATAGCATCCTGCAGTCAGATAAACCACAGTAAATGACACCTGCTAATTTTGACAATAACCTCATGTCCTGTATAGATTACGGGCTATGCCACAATGTCGTGAATAAGGGCTGTTGAATAAATGTATTACTGGCAATCCATCAGAGCTGTGGGTCCCAGCATACACCGAGCCAAATCCCCCTTGACCCAGCAATGGGTCCCAGCTTTATATACTCTTCTGCAACATATGATGACAAGAAATGTCTTCAAGTGAAAACATGTTACTAAAATTCTAAAAGAATGTTACTTTAGATCAATCAGTGAATTTACATTTTCATTTGGAAACCATGTTTTAAAAATAAGCCTGACCTTCACGAGAGCGTTTAGCGGGTCTCTCGTATGAAGTAGTGGGATCTTTATCTTCCGAGCTGGGCCGCTTCCGCTTTCTTCTGAGTCGATGCAGAAGGCAAAGGATAGATTTAGCCAGACACCTTTTGACTCCATGGATGGGTTGGTTGTGACAGTGTTTTCTGAATGTGATCACCAAAGCCCAACCTCAAAAACTCCTGACCAGCCATCTGGGTGGAAGCAGCACTGGATCCGGAGTGGCCTGAGGCTGAAAGACAATCTATTTCACACAGTTTTACATTGTTCTTGTTATTTTTTTAACACCATTATTATAACACAGGAATGTTGAGTGCTTGATTCTGATTGGCCATTTTAAGATATAGTTCCAGGTCTGTCAACCGCAATACAGTTCCCTATCATTTCGCCAAATTATTTCAGTTATTTCAAAGGTCCTTACAGCCTACGACAGCAAATGGACCAAAACCCAGAAAGACACGTGACCAAAAAAACAATTATGACAAACAATTGTATAAAAAATAACAATTTGCATATTCTTCCAATGAAATTACATTTTATCATATATGGGAAGCTGTCACGCTCTTTCACGTACACAACTGTAAAGCTACATGACAATGACATTTCTCAGTAGCAAAATGATAACGTCACTGTTCTTGAAGCAGTTAAACTTAAAGCTTCGATCTAGGCAGAGAGGCATCTGTTGAACACTGTTGAGACGCACAGACTCAATCCATATTTCACTTTATAATGGGTTTTTTTTTAAGAAAAGGCATGCAGTTTTTTCATATCCAATGAGTACAATGTTTATTTAGCAGGGGAAATTTGAGATTAAATTGGTTAACTTGCACACATTTGTTCGTTAGTTTAAATCAAACATTCTAACATCATACCATGACATCAATTGTGTATGTATGTATACGTATGTATGTATGTATGTATGTATGTCTCTTCCGGAGCCGTGTGTATGTATGTACACTCACCTAAAGGATTATTAGGAACACCATACTAATACTGTGTTTGACCCCCTTTCGCCTTCAGAACTGCCTTAATTCTACGTGGCATTGATTCAACAAGGTGCTGAAAGCATTCTTTAGAAATGTTGGCCCATATTGATAGGATAGCATCTTGCAGTTGATGGAGATTTGTGGGATGCACATCCAGGGCACGAAGCTCCCGTTCCACCACATCCCAAAGATGCTCTATTGGGTTGAGATCTGTGGGGGCTATTTTAGTACAGTGAACTCATTCTCATGTTCAAGAAACCAATTTGAAATGATTTGAGCTTTGTGACATGGTGCATTAAGTAGCCATCAGAGGATGGGTACATGGTGGTCATAAAGGGATGGACATGGTAAGAAACAATGCTCAGGTAGGCCGTGGCATTTAAACGATGCCCAATTGGCAGTAAGGGGCCTAAAGTGTGCCAAGAAAACATCCCCACACCATTACACCACCACCACCAGCCTGCACAGTGGTAACAAGGCATGATGGATCCATGTTCTCATTCTGTTTACGCCAAATTCTGACTCTACCATCTGAATGTCTCAACAGAAATCGAGACTCATCAGACCAGGCAACATTTTTCCAGTCTTCAACTGTCCAATTTTGGTGAGCTTGTGCAAATTCTAGCCTCTTTTTCCTATTTGTAGTGGATATGAGTGGTACCCGGTGGGGTCTTCTGCTGTTGTAGCCCATCCGCCTCAAGGTTGTGCGTGTTGTGGCTTCACAAATGCTTTGCTGCATACCTCGGTTGTAACGAGTGGTTATTTCAGTCAAAGTTGCTCTTCTATCAGCTTGAATCAGTCGGCCCATTCTCCTCTGACCTCTAGCATCAACAAGGCATTTTCGCCCACAGGACTGCCGCATACTGGATGTTTTTCCCTTTTCACACCATTCTTTGTAAACCCTAGAAATGGTTGTGCGTGAAAATCCCAGTAACTGAGCAGATTGTGAAATACTCAGACCGGCCCGTCTGGCACCAACAACCATGCCACGCTCAAAATTGCTTAAATCACCTTTCTTTCCCATTCTGACATTCAGTTTGGAGTTCAGGAGATTGTCTTGACCAGGACCACACCCCTAAATGCATTGAAGCAACTGCCATGTGATTGGTTGATTAGATAATTGCATTAATGAGAAATTGAACAGGTGTTCCTAATAATCCTTTAGGTAAGTGTATGTATGTATGAATGTATGTAGCCTATGTATGTATGTCTCTTCCTGAGCCGTGTGTGTGTGTGTGTGTGTGTGTGTGTGTGTGTGTATGTATGTCTCTTCCTGAGCTGTGTGTGTGTATGAATCCCAAGCTGTCGAGATGAATTAACACCATGTCTGCGTCTCTGATCGCTTGCTCTTTCGACAAGGCGCATATCAGATAATCGTCTATGTACGACAATATTCTTATTCCTTTGTTTCTCAACGGAAAAAGTGCTGCTTCTACATATTTGCTGAAAGCTCTTGGCGCTAAAGACAGACCAACTGGCATGGTTTGAAACTCGTAAGCAGTACCTCGGAATGCAAACCTGAGATATTTCCTGTGAGACGGGTACACATCTATGTGAAAATACAGTACGCGTCTGACAGATCGATCGTCACAAACCAATCGTTCTGGTGGATTGATCGACAAAGTGTCTTGTTGTGTGTCAACATTTTGAATGAATACTTCCGTAGGTGCTTGTTTAACACACAGAGATCTAAAATTGGGCGCAGAGATGTGCTCCCTTTCTTTGGAATCACAAAGTAACGAGAGTAAAAACCCTGACAGCTCACTTCCTTTGGCACCACTCTGATGGCTCGTTTGTCTAAAAGAGTGTCCATCTCGGCCATCAGGACGCGAGCTGATTCTCCCTCGGCCACTGAGACTATCATACCATTGAATCTGGGTGGTTTCATGGCAAACTGAAGTCTGTACCCCCGTAAAATTGTGTTTACAAACCACGGATGAGCCGCGCATGCGCGCCAGTTGAGTATGCGAGCCGAGAGAGGTCCCTTGTATACTTATCCATCGCGGGCGCGCTTTGATGACGCCATTACAGTTTCCGCGCTGACCCCTTCTGAAGGAGCGTGCGCTCCCTCCAGCGGTGAGGCTAGGGAGACACGTTTCAAACTTTGGATTTCTTTGCAATCTATCGCCCTCGGCTGTCTGCCTGGCTGCGATAGTGAAACATTTATTAGTGTGTTTATTGTATTCGGGGAGCATATCGCCCTTAGCCCGTGGCTTGGATGCGATAATGCATTCTTTATTAAACATTCCCCTGAACTGATGGGCGTTTGAAAACCCCATGTGAGTGCTTGGTGACACTGGTGAACATTCTGAACTTGATAACTTACAGTGAAAGCCCTTGCTGAACTCAGAATAACAGGGCTGGATCCCCTCCTTCTCTTTGCGGGCAGAGAGAGAAGTGCAGGGGAACATTCGCGTGTCAGGTCGCACGTTTTTTATTCCGTTCCGTGGGGTGGGCGGTTCCTCGCCGCCGCGGCCGCAAATGAATGCTTCCCCCATGGTCTGGAGCCATCTGATCTCGGACAATGACCAGATTGTTGTCCGCTGGGAGCCGGTCTCACATTCCTAGCCCCCCCCCATCTCCCTCTCGCAGCAGCGGCTGCTGCAAAGCCCGGCCGTGCCGGCTGAGAGGGTGGTCGCGGTGCTTGCTTGCGTGGTAAACAGAGGTTCATCCTCTTGTTTCCTGAGGGTGCTGGTCTCTCTCATTTTCTCGAGAGCTGGTCCGAACAGGCCCTTAGTTGGGTCGAACGCAGCGTCCATCACCTCGCTCAATCCTGACAGGTTTAGCCATAGCGCTCTCTCACCTGAAATGGCCAGGCCCATGACACAGCCACAGCCCTGAACTGCGCTACGGGAAGAGCGGAGAATTAGATCGTTCACCACACATATCTCCTGAGTTCGGCACTCCCGTGTCTAGTTGTCGCCCCATCTCCTCCAAAATCTCTGCCTGGTACGCTGACAGTAAAGTCACCGCGTTCAGCGAGCACACTGACTGCGCTTCAAACTTGCACATCCTCTGATAGACAGACGCGGTCAGACGTTCCATCTTGCTCGGCAGCGAAATTTGGGAGGAGGCAGAAATAGAGCGTCGATTCGGATGGAGGTGATAAGCTACTGAAGACTCTATCGCTGGGGGTCCGGCCAGCCCCAGCTCTCCCATTCCCTGAATCTCCAGCTTAGAACATCCCTTGGTCGGGAGCTTGCTCTTAAAGAGGCTACCCCAATGGTGGGACATCTCCTTCATGCACGCCGGCATGGCGGGTAGGAGTTGTCTCGCTGTGGTTTGAGCAGGCAGTAGCCTTTTTCCGTCATAAAGGTCCCTCTCTGCTCCTTCTGCATCCTGCGTCGCGGGCCACGCTAGGCCCAGTTTAGCCGCGGCTCGCTTGCACACCTCGTGCAGGTTACCGTCTGCCTGAGAGCCAGAGTCAGTCATGCTAGGGGGTCTAGACTGTTGGACAGGTAAGAGAGAGTTGTCTTCCTTCTCCTCGTCATCCATATCCAAGTCGAGGAGGTCAGAGTTAGCGTCGCCCTCGTCTCCCGGGTCCTCCTCCTCGTGTGCGAGAAGGCCATCGAACAGAGGAGGCATATCCGGGGATTCGGCTTCCATCATGTCAGCCCAGTCAGTAGCCTTAGGTTTCGCGGCAGCTCCGGACAGACATGGGTCTTGCTGACTAGCCACCGCAACTCTCAGGCTTCTCTCCAAAATTTTCACCGGCATTGACGCACAGTGAACGCACATTTGCGGGTCCGCGAGCGACGTTTTGCATGCTTAGCGCCCATACAAACGATGCACATGGGATAGGGGTCCCTGCCCGAGATGGTTGCTCCGCATGACGCTGGACACGGGCGGGGTGCAGGCTTCCCTGCTTTTCGACTCATTCCCTTTGGCGGGGGTAATGACCGTCGAAGAGCGGCTGAAGAGAGAAAGAGTGATTCAATGACTCGTCACAACACGTTAGTCTGAAGGTTCACTAGGGTAGTTAGCCCTTTTCACGGCTCGCCTTAACACGCAAAGCCTAAAGATGGCTTGACACCACTGAAAAACCTACCGCCGTAGTTTAACACGCGATAGAACAGAATAGCTCGCCTTGACACGGACACTATTCCGTGTGACACTCAACACAGTCCAATCCACTGATGTCGCGTTCGATGGCGTAATCCAATGACGGTCCGCCTATTGAACTGCTCAGCGAAATCAGCGATGAAGTCAGACGTGCTGAGAGAGCTTGTAGTCCCTCACGGGAAGAAAGCGAGAATGACTTTGTTAGGGGTTGACCTGAGTGATATAGGTGGGGGTGGAGCCTGATCTCAGGTCGACCTGTCTGTCAAAGACAGGCGTGGTGGCATAGGAGCTTCCGTAGTTGGTCACGCCCAAAGTGATTCCCATAGTGAAACACCGAGCGAAGTTAGAAAAAGAACAGCTTGTGTGTGTGTGTGTAAACAATATCATTTGCTCAATATAAAATATATTTTATTGACGGGCAACAGGGCATTTTGTAAGGGATAATGTACATCCAGCCGGTGGTTCTCTCAAAATAAGCCCCGACAGGATGATGGGGATCCCGACACGAAACGGAGGCTGGATGTTCATTATCCCGCTTATTACATGGCTACTTTCGCCACATAAGTAAATAATTAGACACGAAATATTGATCTGAGTTAAAATATTTTATTAACTTAGCTCTTTAAACATAAAGCTTCCGCGGAGAGAGCAGTTGCTAGAACGGCAAGTTCAAACTAGACGGACATTTAAGAGATAGGTATACAGTCATTCATATCACTTATTACACAGCATTTCACCACATAAATAACTATGGGGATAAGATATATTGATTTCAGATTAAACTGTTTTAAAATCGTACCTGTTTACATCTCATAATCCAACAGTGTACAAAACAATAATCACAAAATGGCAGCAGCTGCGTTTGTATGAAACGAGAAAGCGAGTCCACGATACTGGATGGCATAATTAAATAACTGTACACAAAATATTGATTCGACTGAGTTTTAATATTTACGTAAAATACAAACGTAAAATTTCCATGAAGAAAAAAACTTTCCTAGCAGGCGTATGGCACTGCTGACTTCAGTAACCCGGATGAGCCTGCGTTATCTGTTTTAAGCGGTTATCTGGGAATACCGATGGATGGCGCTATTGACCAATCAGAATCAAGTATTCCACAGAGCCGTGTAATAACTCATTTTATATACTGGTTCTGAAGTAACACTGGACAAAAATAAAGCTAAACACCTTAAACACTGTTCTTAAAATATAGTTAAAAGAAAATAAATGGAATAGCAAAGGCACTGTAAACATTACAAAGATTGTCTTCCTTCCAAAACACACAATAAATTAACATAGAAAGGCTAAAAAGCTCACAGGAAAAAGGGAAATAAATATACTTTTGATCTGAAAGTAGGCCTGTCACGATTATGAAATTTGGCTGACGATTAACTGTCTAAAAAATAATTGCGGTTATGCTAATTGTCAGTTTTAGGGCTTTGACGATTAATTGTCTGTTTTAGAGCTTTGTCTTAATTTTTGTGTGCTTCATTCATTAAATAATTGTGATGAATTTAATCCTTTGTAAATTATAATTTTGCAGTGTAAGATTACAGTTAACACCTTTAAATATTAAATACATTTTTTAAATTCAGTAAATAACTGAAACAATCACAACAAACTGGCCAATCAGAAAAGGCCATAAAATGTACAATTCATATTCACCAAGCCTATAAAAGAGCGCAATAATAGATCAGATAACCGCGATCAGATGGTTATTTAATTATCGTGACAGGCCTATTTGAAAGTCTCCTTTTTTCTCACCAAAAGAAAAAAAAAACATCATTATGGCAGAACAATGAACTTGATCACCAAAACTGGTGTAAGACTGTATTAGGGCTGTCAAAATTGCTCAAAAATGACGTTCAAATATTCCCTCTAAAAAAAACACATATATTCGAACTATTCAACATCTGGTTGCTCATTTTGTCAATGACGCGCATTACGTCAATAACAGGACAAATTATTACAAAGAGACATAACTACTTGTATAGCTGTTTTATTTAAGTTTGAACATATTTGACAACGTATTACCTACACAAAAACAAGTAAATCAACTAATGGCCAAGACCGCAGACCTCACTCTCGCTCGCAGGCACTCTTTCTCTATCTCACCCTCACCGCGCATAACGGTTTAAATGAACAACAACAATAAACAAAGGTTGAGTGCTGATCAAGAGTTTTGTGCAAGCAATTTAAGGTCGCGACTCTTGTCCCAAATATAGCAGGCTTCATTCAGTGATTGAAACAAATATTATTAACATTAATTGAAGTTTTACAGTATAGAACCGACATTGAACGCTCCGAGCGAGCTGTGCTGTGGTAAACGTGGAACTTTTCCTTGACATGAAACGATAAATAATCAAACCAGTGGAAGCCTGCAGTGCATGAAACTGCTGTATCTAACCTACCTTATTCATGCAATATCTATTCAGTCAGCTCATTTGGGTGCACATTTTCGAGATGTGACCTCATGTTGCTAGTGATCGAATGGTAAGCTAACTGTATCTTACATAGCTTGCATACTACTTTATCTCGCGGCTCCACAATTTTACCTTCTACCGACCAAAATCCAAAGTACTTCCAGACATGGCTTTTTAGATTTTGGGGGGTTAAAACCACTTTCTCTGCTGCGGAGTTGGGCTCTGCACTTTCTGCCATCTTCCATGTAAGTCAACTTTCAGCAGTGACGCTGTGCCAGACAGTGCGACTCCTGTGACCTGTCCCTGACCCCTCAGGGGTCAAAGGGGTCTGCAAAGGAGACAGCCGCGCCTCTGCTACCGTGGGCATGTTTTTCCACATTCGAATATTAATTTTCACCTTCGAAATTCTGTTTTTTAAAACTATTCGAATATATATTCGAATTTAGAATATTCGTTGACAGCCCTAGACTGTATACACTTGGGCTTGATCATGTAGACTCATCACCATTTAGATGTAAATGTGGTCCTGCTCCTCCTCATATAAATTACATTTCACAACAATCAAATTTGTAATAGTTCTTAAAGGCCCCACTAACCATTAATCAATATTCACAATCAATCACTTTACTTTTTCAGTGAGTTGCAGTTCATTTTGCAGGAGAAACGCTGTGAAAGGTCAACGTGAGCCTGGTGTTGTAGTAATGCTGTTGCTTTGCTTGAGCAGGCGCTGTGAAACAGGCCTGGTGTCATGTATCTTTACAGGCCTCGTTCTGCCAGATTAAAAAGGCTCGGTGCTGGAAGGCTTATTTTCTGTGGTGTCGCTCTCCTGAACAGAAAGACTGACCATTGACTGACTGTCATTTATGGGTGATGTTGTGTTACCCAACAACACAAAGTCGTTTTTGTCACTATTAGGCACATGATCAGTGTCTGTAGCTGATGTGGATTGCCAATTCATCTTAGGTTTCATAATGACTGACATAAGGATGATTGAGATAATGACAAAAACTGTGGTGAGACACTTATAAATACTGAGAGATTGTGCTTCATTGCAGTTGGAGTATGTTGGGTTTCCTGGACTGGAGCGTTTCTCTGTGTGAATCAAAGAGCAGATTGCTTTCTTAGAGTGAAAATAAGGCTTGTTATTATGCCAAAGTTGACAAGTAAAATATGTAATGTCTGACCATATGATGCAAGTTAAAAATGAGATTTGAATCACCTTTCCCAGCCTTACCGTTCACATGTGACAGAGCATAGGCATGTGGGTATCCTTCAGTCGTTTCATCATCCACGAAGCAACGGTATATCCCGGCATCTGTCTTGCGAAGTCCAGCGATAGTCAAAGAGAAATCGCCAGTTTTGAAGCAGTTCTTCTCCAGAGATACTCTTCCCTCGTAGCCTTCGCCAGGGTTTATGGATCCATCTTTCTTATAGTGCATAACTCTTTCACTGTTATGCAGCCAGGTCACATCATTGGCACTGTCTGCGTGACAGGCGAGAGTGATGCTGTCCATCTCTGCCACTGTCACATTTATTGCATCTATAAGGGAATATTTTAAATCAAAATCAGTCGCTGATCATGTGCTGATGCTGCTCACACATCGACTCAAGTAACTTTTATAGGAATCAGATACAGTGAATACTTACACAAAACATCCAGTTTGAGTGAATGTTTAACCCCATCACAGACGAACTCATAGCGCCCCCGGTCAGTGAATTTGGCTGAATTGAGAAGCAGGTGCTTTTCTTTAGATGTGAATTCTTCTCGAAAATCTTCTTCAATCCGGAAGATCTGGTTTTGATACGTGGCGATAGTTGCTTCTGTGGGGGAACTTTTACTCCATTCAGCTCTCGCACAGATGCTGGCGTTACTGGGGAATGTATATGGTGTTTTTAGTAACACTAAATCCAATTTAAGACCCTGGGAGACTGCTTCTGAAACAATGAACATAGAAGAGACAGTTTTAATGATCTGTGTGTGTGTGTGTGCGTGGGTGGGTGGGTGTGTGACGACTGGTACATTCAAGTCCTCCTGGGAAGTTTGTATTTACGAGGTGGAAAGTCGTGTTTACGACGGCATGTGCGTTCAAGTCACTTTCGTCGGAGTAAGATGGCGGTGTACTTTCTCATAATTAAATAACTTACACAAAACTTACAGCAAGTTTCTTAAACTCTAGTTCTATAAAATGTAATAGTCGATCCCGAGCTTCCCACTCGCATTTACGACATTGTGAATGTGGTGGCGTTCATGTGCGTTCAACTTGTAAATACGATCTTTAAGAGATGACTTGAATGCACCAACATACCATTTAACTGACCGACCAAACTTGTAAGTATGATGACAGCCAGTTGCAGCGTATACATCATCGTGGCAATCCGCTGAAACAGGTTCTTCCACCCAGACTGAGTTGTGGCGTGTAGCCAAGCGCAGTTTATTTTTAAATGAATGACATAAAACATTCAAAATAAACAACAATTACAGAGAAGGATCAGACGCCATGAAAGAAACAAGGAAACAGGAAGGAACGTCAGTAACAGGAAACTAAGAATAAACTTCAAAATAAAAGACATTAATTTCAAAACATAACATGAACAAAACTTAAACATGACATCACATAAGCAAGTATTGTTATGTGTCAGTCATGCTGCTCAGCTTCAAAAACAATCAACATACTGTACAATGATGTATATCACACATATGATGATCACATTTGTGGGCTGATAATTAAGGTTAACCACAGATTTATAAAATCCATCACGGATTCTATTAAATCTACTGTTTTTAATTGAAAAGATTACATATTTGGTACCTGCATTTTTTTTAGCATAATGATCTGAAGCTGATGAGGTTAAAACAACCATAACTGGCAGAAGACCGAGAGTTCGGTTCATCAGCTCAGCGCAAAACACACACAAGCAACAAAGAAAGTTTGTAGCGCTGAACGGATTATTTTTTCCATCAGAATAAATATATACAAAAATGCAAAGCTCTATTTTAATGCTATTTTTTATTGCACATCCATATTAGTGGCTCCACACTTCTGTATTTCACTATCTGACAGGAACTGATGGGCAGATTGAACTTGGTATTAAAATTCAGACATTGAGCTTTCCTTTTGAAGATCGATCTTTTGATAGTAGTATCAATAATAAGTGCTCTCTTTATCCAGCAATCTTTATTGTCTTTATATCATTAAAGATAATGCCTATGTAAGAGTAGAGAACAACATAGTGATATTGAGAAACTCCAGCTGTTAGGCACACATCCAAAGAGAGGAAGGCCCTATCCCATCAGAAAGCTATGGCAAGCCATTTAAACATTTATTGTTTGACACTAACCTGACTTTTTTTATCGGGCTGATATAATCCTTAATTTTGATGCAAATCACCCTGATGGATTCAAGCCTCTTGATTACACATTTATTTATAATTTTCTAAAATTACAATTCAGTCCAAATGATGTAGTGCTGATATAGCGCTTTCGTCTGCGAGTTGAGTCCTGGCTGGAGAAACACACACAGGCTAAGAAGTCCTCGAGGGAACGATCCCCCTGTGAGAGGAGGAGGATCTGAACCGCTGCTGAAACACTTTAGAAATCAGAATACAAACACGCAGCAAAAGAACAACCATTAAACAACAATGAAAACGGACAAAGAACTCTTCAAACTCAGGGCTAAGGATAATCAAAGGGAGGCCAACAAGAATCAGGTGTGGCAGATCAATCCAACAATAAATAACCATATAAACTAATGCAAATGTGAAAACCAAGGAAACAAAGGGAAAAATCAGGCCACAATGACAAACCAACTAAAGCCTCGTTCAGACTGTCAGTCCAAATCCGATTTTGTGCATATCTGATTGAAATCCGATCAGATTTAGCAAGTGTGAACGGCAACAATAAAAAAATCATGTGAAATACAAATACATTTAGAGCTACATTAATATGTGGTTTTAAATTCTATTCAAATCACATTTCTGGAAATATGTTTCAGTCTGAGCGCTATGATCGGATTTGGCGTGGTTTATGTGACTTTCTCACGCCGCGTTAAACATAAACGTCAGACGTTGTTATAGGAAGCATCGAATGTCGCTACAGAAACAAGGTTGTGTTGTTGCAAAGTGCCGGACGAGCAGAAAATGACAATATAAATGAGACAAGCCTCCTACGGTTCTGCCGCTGCCTCAGAAGACACAGTAGTCCAGCGCAGAAGCTACACATTTTCATGTTGTAAATAAGACAACATCTCTATTGCAAACCCCTCCATGTTGCGGTATGCACATATTCTGGAAAACAAAAGATCGGCACAGGACACACATAAACAGATCTGAACAGTTGCGATACACTGTGTTGACAGTCAATAATTTTAGATCAGATTCCAATCGGATACACTAATAATCAGATTTGGATTGACAGTGTTAACGTAAGCTAAGAGTCCAACTCAAACTAAACTAAAAACTCAGACATAACATGACAAGAGGACCTGACGGCAGGCCAGCTGACAGTCTTGCCTGGGCCCGGGACGAGATAATCTTAGATGGGCCCCCCCGCGCCCAGATCTCTCCTTTTCCCTTGCTCTTCCTCTCCTCTGCATTAACTATGTTAACAAATACAACTTTTGATTTCAATAATGTAGGGCTATTAATAGCCTAATTAATATTAACAATGCTGTAGAAATGCAGTTTATTAATAGAATGTTAACTAATGTAGTTAACTATAGTTTTAAGGTGCTCTAAGTGATGGGTGATGTCACTTCTTGTTGACGTTTAAAGTATTGTCAAACAAAATGGAGGCTAGCTGGACCCTCCCTCCTCCTCATCCGCACACTAACCCCCCAAACCTCACCCCAGATCCTTCTTGTCGGTTATTGGCTGGAACAGTTTGTTATGTTTCGTGGTGCGGGTTAGCCCAGTTTGTTTTTCTTGCCGTTTGTGGAGCCTGGGCTGTCTACAGAGACCGCGTTTTTTTACAGTGTGTTCAGGGGACAGGCAGCTAGCGGATGGTGAGGTATGGAAGCCCGTTTCCGCCACATTGAGTAAAAAAAAAAAAAAAAAAAAGATTCTTTAAGTCATAATAATGAGAAACTTTCTCGTAATAATGACTTTAACATCTCAAAATAATGAGAAACTTTTTCATAATAATGAGAAACTTTCTCGTAATTATGACTTAACATCTCAAAATAATGACTTAACATCTCATAATAATGAGAAACTTTCTCGTAATTATGACTTAACATCTTGTATTAATGAGAAACTTTCTCGTAATAATGACTTAACATCTCGTAATAATGAGAAACTTTCACGTAATAATGAGAAACTTTCTCATAATAATGACTTATTTTCTCGCACTTCTACGCATGCGCAAAGCAGCGGAGCAGAAGGGCGTACCACGCTATAGCGACATCCCCTGGTCAAAGCCGTGTGATCACAATCCCATTTGTTTGCGTATCGGACGTGTCATTAGTGGACGTGTAGCCTACTGCGCGCATTGTGTGATTATCTAGGGTGTTTAGGACATCGCACAAGATTTGTGTCAACACAGAAAACATTTCATCACTGGATAGGTTTTTTCTGACCACTATTTCAAGGACAATTAGGAAGAAAACAAATTAAAAGCTTTTATGTAACTGAAATATTACATTTTTTTTTTTTTTTTTTTTTTCACAAATAGGCCTATTTTAAAAAAAATGTTTTAAATTATTCCATAATTTAATGAGGGCCCAGTTCTGGCTAGTTCTAGTTTTTCTGCAGATTAAGGTCTGACATTTCTGACATTACACATCATGATCTTTAATGTAATTGACTATGGTAAGCTTATAGCAACGGGTTTTTGTACATTTTAATGTAAAAGACAGATTATACTTAATTGGTTTTCAGTCTTTATTCAGTAAATTTGTCAGTAAATATAGATTTTGTAACTGACTAAATAGACTCTTTAGACTGGATGTCACTTTAAGTCTATAATGGTGTCTTGATGCTCTTAACGGTTCTACAGAGGTGAAGTGAACTGTACATTTTCATTTTTTAAGATGACAGCTAGATTTTGCCAGTATCACCTTACTGCAGTAGATCCAGGGGGCGGAGTTGGATCCAGATCTAAGGGGTGGAGATTGGTGGGTTTAGGGGTGGGTTTAGGGATCAGGGGGTGGAGATGGGTAGGTTTAGGTATAAGGTGGATTTCGTGTTCTGCAGTGAGGACCATCTCAATTTTGCATGAAGAGAGTTTGTATCTAAACAAATCTGTAGTTTTTAAACACATTTCAATTGAGTAAAGTTAATTTTGTATTTGTATGTCAACATGCGTATGTCAAGCATCTGTTGATTGAACTATTCCATGCTGAGAAAAAAAAAAAAAACCTTAATATGTTTTCTTCGTGTGCTTTAAATGCAAATAATTGTATGTATCTTTTGGCAGTTAAGTATTTTATGTTAGCAGCGTCAGTATAAAATTGCTTAGTAACAAATTCCACAACTATTCCTATTATCATATAACAAATAAAATGATAAACAATAAACTTTTTTGTAATTTGTAATTGACATAATCTTCACACTAGATTTCTAAATGTTGGACTAAATAAAACATCTCAGTTGAATGAACTATGAAACTAGTTGAGCAAACATATTTTAAAATTGAAGTCAATGGGCCAACTAAAAAATTATATGTATTGCTTTTGATAATATTCAGTGTTGGAATTGACGATGATGAATGAATACAAATCAATAATATTTTATATTAACTACTAACAAATTATCTTTTTATTTGTGCATAATTTGACAAAAATTGCATCATAGATAAAAACAGCAGAAAAAAATATTTTAAATGAGAAATGTACCTGGTTTGTATGTATAATGTTCACCTCATTTCATTTTGTTGGCTCTTTGGTAACTGGATAAACAATAACTTTTGAAGAAATCATTTTCACTTGATAAATAGGCTGAACTATATTTACATTATTTCGCCATTAGATGGCGGCAAAGACTGTCTTTATGAGACAGTCTGTCAGTAGGTCAGTAGTGAACACCGAGAAGCAAGACGCAAATGACTAGCGTGTCAGGGCACGGGAAAACCCCTTAACTGTTAAAAGTCCAAGATATCGCAGCGGACATTCAAACTGATTTTTATTATGAATATATGACTATATCTACTGTAAATGCAGGTACTCTCGATTACTCAATCTCTCACAATACTCTACTCTATAAGCTTCAATGAACAATATCAATGATGTATGTTTTACGTTGCTAAGATGGTTGCTAGGGGTGTTGTGCAGTGAAACATTGAACCATTGAATCGATCATTGCCGTGTTTTATCGTGAAAAAAACCTGTGACACTGAAGACTGGACTAATGATGCTGAAAATTCAGCTTTCATGTGAGGAATAAATTACATTTTAAAATATATCAAAATAGAAAACAGTCATTTTAAATTGTCATGATATTTCACAATATTAGTTTTTTTATCAAATAAATGCAGCCTTGGTGAGCAGAAGATACTTCTTTTAAAAACATAAAAAAAATATTACCTATCTAAAACTTTTGACCAGTTGTGTATGTATGTATGTCTCTTCCTGAGCTGTGTGAGTGTGTGTGTGTGTATGCATGTATGTATGTCTGTCTCTTCCTGAGCCGTGTCTGTGTGTGTATGTGTATGTATGTAACGTTATGTATGTAGAGCAAAAAATGTACAAAGATTTTTACCACATATAGTAACTTTATTTGAGTCAAAAAAAGATGGTGATAACAATTGAAAACAAACTATAATCCTTAATGTTAAGCGGGGCGTTGAAATAAACTATTCTGCGGACGTAAAGCAACTTAACATAATGTTAAGTATAATATAATATAATATGAAATACTGGTTTGTCAAAAAAAGAGAAAGTTCAGTCATATCTATCTATAAATTACAAGAACGTCTGTCTGTCTGTCTGTGTGTCTGTATGTCTGTCTGTCTGTGTGTCTGTCTGTCTGTTAACCGCATATCTCTCGAACCGTTGGTCCGATGGATTTCAAACTCGACAGGTGTCTCGCCACGGGCACGAGTAAGTGCAGTGCCAAGTTTGACGTTGTTTGGATGAGAAATGCTAAAGATATGGTTAAATATATAATTTTTAAAAGGTTGTGGTTTAAAAATAAACATTTTGACATTAGAGAGTTGTATCGGTCAAAGAAGCCCCAAGAAGGTTGTGGTTTAAAAATAAACATTCTGACAATCAGTCAGCTACACTGTTTACTTCTGAATATTATAGTTTGGTTCCAAAATGTGATAAATCCATCTCTCTATAAATTACAGGAACGTCTGTCTGTCTGTGTGTATGTGTGTGTGTGTGTGTGTGTGTGTGTGTGTCTGTTCCTCGCATATCTCTCGAACCGTTAGTCCGATTGATTTCAACCTCGACAGGTGTCTTGCCACGGGCATCATTTGTAGTTGCCTATTCACAAGCTGTTTGCTCAAGCATAGCGTTTTCTTAAATATATCGGTAAAAGAAGCACTTAGAAAGTTGTGGTTTAAAAATAAACATTCTGACATAAACACTAAGTCAGCTACACTGTTTACTTCTGAATATTATATTTTATTCAAGGCCATCATTGGTAGTAACATAGCCTGCTCCCTGAATTCAATGCGTTCACAGTCTCTTTCACGGGCACCAAACCAACAATTACTAAAAACACACACAAAAACTGATTTTGCACGGGCATTTTGCACTAGTCTATCTATAAATTACAGAAACATCTGTCTGTCTGTGTGTGTGTGTGTGTGTGTGTGAGTGTATGTCTGTTACTCGCATATCTCTCGAACCGTTAGTCCGATTGATTTCAAACTCGACAGGTGTCTCGCTACGGGCACGAGTAAGTGCAGTGCCAAGTTTGACATTGTTTGGATGAGAAATGCTAAAGATATCGTTAAAAATATCAGTAAAAGAAGCTCCAAGAAGGTTGTGGTTTAAAAATAAACATTCTGATATAAACACGATGAAAACCATATTTTCTGTTTCAAACTTTCACATAGCATCTTTAGGTTATAAATAACATAACAATTCAAATCCAGATTTTGATTTGCAAAGATTTTTTTACAAAAACGGATTATTTTTCCCCAAAAATGCAATAAATTCATGACACTTTCAAAATGCAGTTAATCCATTGAATCAAAATAAAAGTTATTTTTTATCATATTGAAACTGTTGAAATCAGCCATCGCTAATATCTCCTGAACTTTTTTGACGGCGATCAGCTGCTCACAAAAACTGATTTTGCACGGGCACTTTGCACTGCTCCCTGAATCAACGCGCTTATTCATTTGTGGATGTTAACTGAATCTATAAGTCAGCTATGCTGTTTACTTCTGAATATTATATTTCATTCTGGTGCGCTTAACGTTATCGCTGCTGTGTAATAGTAGCCTATGCTATTCACCAACTAAACATATCCTATTCAATGCGTTCACAGTCTCTTTCACGGGCATCATTTGTAGTTGCCTATTCACAAACTGTTTCCTCAAGCATAGCGTTTTCTCGGAGTTCACTGTGTGCTTTCTACCATGCACAAATAAAAATGTCACTGAACTTTTGCTGTGTAATTGTAACAATGTGCACTCAAACACCAAACCAACAATGACTAAAAACACACTTAAAAACTGATTTTGCACGGGCATTTTGCGTGTCTGTCTGTATGTCTGTCTGTCTGTCTGTGTGTTTGTCTGTGTGTCTGTTAACCACATATCTCTCGAACCGTTAGTCCGATGGATTTCAAACTCGACAGGTGTCTTGCCACGGTCACGAGTAAGTGCAGTGCCGAGTTTGACGTTGTTTGGATGAGAAATGCTAAAGATATCGTTAAATATATCATTTTTAAAAGGTTGTGGTTTAAAAATAAACATTCTGACATAAACACTCAGTCAGCTACACTGTTTACTTCTGAATATTATAGTTTGGTTCCAGAACGTGATAAATCCATTTTGATTAATTTGAGTAAAAATGTGTTTTCTTTACCAAGAAAGTGGCAAGATGAAAACCACTATTTTCTGTTTCAAACTTTCACATAGCATCTTTAGGTTATAATAACATAAAAAATTCAAATCCAGATTTTGATTTTCAAAGATCTATTATAAAAACGGATTATTTCCCCCCAAAAATGCAATAAATTCATGACACTTTTTTTTCAAAATGCAATTAATCCATTGAATCAATATAAAAGTTATTTTTTATCATATTGAAACTGTTGAAATCAGCCATCGCTAAGAAATATCTCCTGAACTTTTTTGACGGCGATCAGCTCACAAATACTGATTTTGCAGGGCACTTTGCACTGCTCCCTGAATCGACGCGCTTATTCATTTGTGGATGTAAACTGAATCTGTAAGTCAGCTATGCTGTTTACTTCTGAATATTATATTTCATTCTGGTGCGCTTAACGTATTCGCTGCTGTGTAATAGTAGCCTATGCTATTCACCAACTAAACATATCCTATTCAATGCGTTCACATTCTCTTTCACGGGCATATTTGTAGTTGCCTATTCACAAACTGTTTGCTCAAGCATAGCGTTTCCTCGGAGTTCACTGTGTGCTTTCTACCATGCACAAATAAAAATGTCACTGAACTTTTGCTGTGTAATTGTACCAATGAGCACTCAAACCCACCAAACCAACAATTACTAAAAAGACACACAAAAACTGATTGTGCGCGGGCATTTTGCACTACTATTTAAAAAGCCCCATTAATGAAAGGTCTGCGTTCATCACACACATTTTCCCATGTGTGGAATAGCATGAACTTACAACACAGACCAACATACAAGATGACTAAATCTAGTGGAGTAATAAAAAGTAATTTGCAAAACCATATTTACAAACTTGAAACAAACTTACAAATTTCTCATCAATGGAATTTTCTAGGGTAAGTGTACCCATTATGAAACTAAGTCTAGGTTTTCATAGATATTGACATTGTTTGTAAGAAAAATCATTTGTTAAAATGCAAGATTTATCTCTTATTTGAAAATGTATTAATTAGGCCTAGTTGATGTACATTTTTGAATATAAAATTAAGATATTTTAGGAATAAAGTCAGAAGTCTGGCATTGGCTATACTTTGGCACCATTTAAGCCCGCGTGTGTTCCAAATAAGCCCACATCATCATTGATTCACAAAATATAAAAATGTATTGATTTTAAAGAAGTAAAACATCAATATATTTATTCAGTGACAGCGAAGGAATAAAAAAAAAAAAATCCTTTTGCTAATGTTTGATTAGAGCCCTGGGTGGGATGGGTTGGTGTTAGTGGCCGGTGGTCTGGAGCCTTAAGTCGGCTTGACTGGAGTTAGCTGGAGTCAAGCTGGAAGTTTGACCGGGTGTATCTCGGCAGCCAAGCCGAGTTGGGGCTCCATACTCTGGGCTTAGGGGGGCCCTTGGATGCCCTTTAGTTTACCTCAAGGGCATCCAAGATGTAGGTGTCTTTGTTTCCGCAGTAGTTTCAATTTTGATATTTTTAGGTCAAACCGTTCTTGTCTGTCAGAATGCAGGTCTATGGTCACCTGGCTGTCACCACCTCAAAGAGCATTGTTATGAACCCAGTATGGGTTATATTTGTGGTTTGTGTGTTTTTCTTTGTTTGGTTTACAGGAGGGAGTTGGAGTGAGTACGTCATTATTAGATGGAGTTGGAGTGAGTACGTCATTATTGACTAAGGAGTTACACCTGTGTTGGAGCTGTTGCCGGCGATTAAAGCAGCTCCCTTCGGCTGTGACGGGGCGCGCTCTCCCATCCTCGTGCCGTTTGCGTCTTTGGATTCTGTTGTTTGTTTGCTTTTCGTCTCGTCTTATTTAATTATTCTTACTTAATAAATGTTATTCTTTTGAGCAAGATCCAACGTGTTGTCTCCTTCTTTGTCGCGGCTCGCGAGCCGGCCGTGACAGCATGCACAGAGAAGTCCAAATTAAACAATTCCCCATCGTAAGTACACATTGATGGCCTAAGACACGAAACGAGCGGTTTGTGTGAGAAAACAAACAGTATTTATATCGTTTTTACCTCTTGTACACAACCAGCGCTTGCGCAGACTAAGCCAGAACGCGCGCACACGTCACACACTAGGAAGCGCGCACCCTCAGATCACTTGTACGTGGTTCTTGAATTTACATGGTGAAACTTTTTTACATTTTTAAATTTTATCTGTGGGTTTTACCAGAGTGTGGAACTTTGTTTAACAGCCTCAAACTTTAATGAATGTGCAGCTCTCAGTGCAATAGTCAGATGTGATTCAGTTGTAACAGATTATGGGCCCTATTTTATCGATCTGAAACGCAAGTATCAAGCGTGAAACGCAAGTAACTTTGTGGGCGGGTCTTGGGCGCTGTTGCTATTATACCGGCGGGATAAATGACTCTTGCGCCCGACGCAAATCTAAAATGGGTTGGTCTGAAGTAGCTTCATTATTATTATGTGGCATCTGACGTTCCCTTTAAGAGCAGGCACGCTTGTTCCATGGCGGATTGCTATTATAACGGCGGATTAGATAGATAGATAGATAGATAAATAGATAGATAGATAGATAGATAGATAGATAGATAGATAGATAGATAGATAGATAGATAGATAGATAGATAGATAGATAGAGTCCTTCCAAGTGAAGGAGGTGGTGGTGGGCATAGATAGACAGACAGACAGCAATAGATAGATAGATAGATAGATAGATAGATAGATAGATAGATAGATAGATAGATAGATAGATAGATAGATAGATAGATAGATAGATAGATAGATAGATAGATAGTCCTTCCAAGTGAAGGGGGTCGTGGTGGGCATAGACAGGCAGACAGACAGCGATAGATAGATAGATAGATAGATAGATAGATAGATAGATAGATAGATAGATAGATAGATAGATAGATAGATAGATAGATAGATAGATAGATAGATAGATAGATAGATAGATAGATAGATAGATAGAGTGAGTCCTTCCAAGTGAAGGGGGTCATGGTGGGCATAGATAGAAAGACAGCTTATTATAGATAGATAGATAGATAGATAGATAGATAGATAGATAGATAGATAGATAGATAGATAGATAGATAGATAGATAGATAGTCCTTCCAAGTGAAGGAGGTGGTGGTGGGCATAGATAGATAGATAGACAGATAGATAGATAGATAGATAGATAGATAGATAGATAGATAGATAGATAGATAGATAGATAGAGTCCTTCCAAGTGAAGGGGGTCGTGGTGGGCATAGATAGACAGACAGCTTATTATAGATAGATAGATAGATAGATAGATAGATAGATAGATAGATAGATAGATAGATAGATAGATAGATAGATAGAGTCCTTCCAAGTGAAGGAGGTGGTGGTGGGCATAGATAGATAGATAGACAGACAGACAGCGATAGATAGATAGATAGATAGATAGATAGATAGATAGATAGATAGATAGATAGATAGATAGATAGATAGATAGATAGATAGAGTCCTTCCAAGTGAAGGAGGTGGTGGTGGGCATAGGTAGATAGACAGACAGACAGCGATAGATAGATAGATAGATAGATAGATAGATAGATAGATAGATAGATAGATAGATAGATAGATAGATAGATAGATAGATAGATAGATAGATAGATAGATAGATAGATAGATAGATAGATTCCTTCCAAGTGAAGGAGGTGGTGGTGGACATAGACAGGCAGACAGACAGCTAATGATAGATAGATAGATAGATAGATAGATAGATAGATAGATAGATAGATAGATAGATAGATAGATAGATAGATAGATAGATAGATAGTCCTTCCAAGTGAAGGAGGTGGTGCGCATAGATAGATAGACAGACAGACAGCGATAGATAGATAGATAGATAGATAGATAGATAGATAGATAGATAGATAGATAGATAGATAGATAGATAGATAGATAGATAGATAGAGTGAGTCCTTCCAAGTGAAGGGGGTCATGGTGGGCATAGATAGATAGATAGATAGATAGATAGATAGATAGATAGATAGATAGATAGATAGATAGATAGATAGATAGATAGATAGATAGATAGATAGATAGATAGATAGATAGATAGATAGATAGATAGATAGATAGATAGAGTCCTTCCAAGTGAAGGAGGTGGTGGTGGGCATAGGTAGATAGACAGACAGACAGCGATAGATAGATAGATAGACAGAGAGATAGACAGAGAGATAGATAGATAGATAGATAGATAGATAGATAGATAGATAGATAGATAGATAGATAGATAGATAGATAGATAGATAGATAGATAGATAGATAGTCCTTCCAAGTGAAGGAGGTGGTGGTGGGCATAGATAGAAAGACAGCTTATTATAGATAGATAGATAGATAGATAGATAGATAGATAGATAGATAGATAGATAGATAGATAGATAGATAGTCCTTCCAAGTGAAGGAGGTGGTGCGCATAGATAGATAGACAGACAGACAGACAGACAGCGATAGATAGATAGATAGATAGATAGATAGATAGATAGATAGATAGATAGAGTGAGTCCTTCCAAGTGAAGGGGGTCATGGTGGGCATAGATAGATAGATAGATAGATAGATAGATAGATAGATAGATAGATAGATAGATAGATAGATAGATAGATAGATAGATAGATCCCGAGCCGTCTCCGGCCCGCGCCCTGCTAAACGGCAGGCTAAGCGGCGCCCCTGAGACGGGCTGCTCAGGGTTGGCAACCAGTTCTTTTCAGGAGATGGTAGCAGGGCCACTCCTACCCCCGGTGGAGGGCTGCGGGAGAATATTTTGTTCCCCACTTCCCACTTCTCCACTTTTCTTTAACCTAATGTGGTTAAAGAAAGAACTGGCACCCCCAACCCTGAGCACACAGAGTTCTCGGACGATAGTGCGTGCCGCCCATGGGTCCCGCCACTATCGTCCCCCTCTGTCACAGAGTTCTGTGGGTGCGATCGAGACTGTCCCTCCAGACGAAATGAAGTCCGGATTCTACAGCCCCTACTTCATTGTTCCCAAGAAAACCGGTGGGTTACGACCAATCCTGGACCTGCGCGTCTTGAACCGCTACCTCCACAGGCTGCCATTCAAGATGTTCACAGCCAAACGCATTTTCGAATGTGTGCGTCCACAGGATTGGTTTGCAGTGATCGACCTGAAGGATGCCTACTTCCATGTCTCCATTTTACCTCGACGCAGACCGTTTCTACGGTTTGCTTTTCGAGGGGCGGGCATACCAGTACGCGGTTCTCCCATTCGGGCTAGCCCTGTCTCCTCGCGTCTTCACGAAGGTCGTCGAGGCAGCCCTTGTTCCTCTACGGGAACACGGGGTTCGCATCCTGAACTATCTTGATGACTGGCTGATCCTAGCTCACTCTCGAGACCAGGTTTGCGAACACAGGGACCTAGTGCTTCGGCACCTAGCTCGTCTGGGCCTTCATGTCAACTGGGAAAAGAGCAAACTTTGCCCCGTGCAGAGGATCTCTTTTCTCGGTATGGAAAAAGACTCGGTCGCCATGTGCGTGCAGCTTACGAGCGAGCGCACGCAGTCACTGCTGACTTGCCTGAGACAGTTCGAGGGCAAGAGTGTGGTTCTACTGAAACTATTTCAGAGGCTCCTGTGCATATGGCATCCGCAGCCGCAGTAACGCTGCTTGGATTGCTTCATATGAGGCCGCTTCAGCTCTGGCTACACGATAGAGTCCCGAGGTGGGCATGGCATCACGGCACTCTCCGAGTTCCAGTGGACAAACGGGCCGGAGTGCCCTTAGAACGAGTTTCCAGGCATGTTGTTGTATCAACAGATGCCTCCACCACGGGCTGGGGTGCCATGTGCGATGGACATACTGCCGCGGGCTTCTGGACAGGACCCCAGCGCCTTTGGCATGTCAATTGCCTCAAGTTGCTGGCTGTAAGTCTCGCCCTGCACCGCTTCCGTGCGCTGCTCAAGGGTCAGCACGTACTAGTCCCATCAGACAATACCACGACAGTAGCGTACATCAACTGTCAAGGTGGTCTACGCTCCCGCCGTATGTCGCAACTCGTCTGCCACCTCCTCATATGGAGTCAGAAGCATCTGAGGTCGCTTCGAGCCATTTATATCCCCGGAGACCTGAACCGTGCAGCCGACTAGCTTGAGTCACGGCTTCGGCCTCTCCCAGGAGAATGGAGACTCCATCCCCAGACTGTTCAGCTGATTTGGGATCAGTTCGGGTACGCACAGGTAGACCTGTTTGCCTCCCACGACTCTTCCCACTGCGACCTGTTCTATTCCCTGACCGAGTGCACGCTCGGCACGGATGCACTGGCGCAGATCTGCGTTTCCCCCAGTGAGCCTACTTGCACAGACCCTGTGCAAGATCAGGGAGGACGAGGAGCAGATAATTTTGGTCGCCCCGTACTGGCACAACCGGACCTGGTTCTCCGAACTAGTACTCCTCGCGACAGCACCTCCCTGGCCAATCCCTCTGAGGAAGGACCTCCTTTCTCAGGGGGGCACCCTGTGGCACCCTCGCCCCGATCTTTGGAACCTCCACCTGGATGGGACGAGGCAGTTTTGAGTACCCTACCACCAGCGGGGGTGGCTACCATCACTTCCGCTAGAGCATCGTCCACGAGACATGCCTATGCGATGAAGTGGAACCTCTTCGTCAACTGGTGCTCTTCCAAACAAGACCCCACGAAATGCCCGATCAGTGTCATGCTTTCCTTCCTGCAATAAGGGTTGGACCGAAGGCTGTCTCCCTCCACCCTGAAAGTGTATGTTGCCGCTATTGCAGCACATCACAATGCAGTTGAAGGTAAGTCCCTGGGAAAGCACGACCTGATCATCAGGTTCCTGAGAGTGAGGAGACTGAATCCTTCTTGTCTTCCTCTCGTACCCTCTTGGGGCCTCTCAGAGGAGCTCCCTTTGAGCCTCTGCAATCAGTGGAGCTTAAGTTCCTGTCAATGAAGACAGCGCTCCTGGTTGCATTGGCCTCCATCAAGAGGGTAGGGGACCTGCAGGCATTTTCGGTTGACGAAGCGTGCCTGGAATTCGGGCCGGCTAACTCTCACGTGATCCTGAGACCCCGGCCTGGATATGTGCCCAAGGTTCCCACCGAGATCAGTTGGTGAACCTGCAAGCGCTGCCCTTGGAGGAGACAGACCCAGCCTTGGCACTGCTCTGTCCAGTACGCGTCCTCCTCGCTTACGTAGACAGAACGCAGTGTTTCAGGACCTCAGACCAGCTCTTTGTCTGCTATGGTGGGAAGCTGAAGGGAAAGGCTCTCTCCAAGCAAAGGTTGTCTCACTGGATAATGGACGCCATTGCTTTGGCATACCAGCAGCAAGGTCGACCGTGCCCCCTTGGTGTGACGGCCCACTCCACTCGGAGTGTGGCCTCCTCTTGGTCTCTAGCGCTTTCTAAGCGAAACCCCCATTCGTCGTCACTGACATAACGTCTCCGTTCCCTACTCAGGGAACGAGGGTTACATACGTAACCGAGACATTTTCATAAAAAATTAAAAAAAAACATCAAAAGTTTAAATCCTTAACCAAGCTGTTCACAGCACACATAGTTTTAGGTAAACATGTGGACATCTCTTTGACCATTGCACTTGGGTCGCCGCATGTTTAGAAAGCCATAAGCATCATTTCAGCATCATTACTCAGTCTGCAGTCACATGATCCTTCAGAAATCATTCTAATATGCTGATTTGATGTTCAAGACCCATTTATTATTGTTGCACTTAAAATGCTGGGTTAAAAACAACTATTTGGCCATATTTTTCACTGAAACGTCATCTGGTGTGTGGTCTGGTGAAATGCTCTACTGAACAAGCGTGATAAATTTGGGCTTTCTAATAATCCTTGATGTTTCATTAGTGAAGAGCAGAAGTATAAAGCAGAAATATAAAGCAGAAGTGAGCAATGTGGAAAAATCTCTGATGCATCATAAATACAAACCATTTCCTTTAAGTAACAGAATGAATCCGAGGGTCTGCCCATGTAGAAATATAATATATAAAGCTTTCAGATCAAGTCAGTGTAACTTCTTTTATCTTTCATTTTCAAATTCCTGGTGAAAAATGAATGTGAAAAAATTCTTCCAGAATTGTTTCATGCCATTTACAATTATAATTATGCTTTAAATGCAATGTTTGTTTGTTTTTGTTCTTCAGCACCTGTCATAATGGATTGCTAAGAATTCTTATAGCATGCTTCCCAGCAGGCATCTCTATTAGCAAAAATACAACCAGCACCAAAAAAAAAAAAAAAGAGTCTGAAATTGGTAATTACAAAATTTAAATATATAAAAAATACACAAGGTTTTATTGTGAGTGATATGTACAAACAAATGTACCAAACAGAACATAAGAGTATAAAACATCATATTTTATCTTTCTTCAACAGTGAAGACAGTCTGGAGGGAAACACCTGATGAACAACGTTACCATCATCTAAACACTTCACTCTGCTTGTATATTAAGGGGAATAAAACAGCGTGGAACAGCTGAGGAAGGTCAAAGAATCTTCACAATAGGTAAAGTGTTACAGTAATGCCGATTTTCACCAGTTTTAAAGCGTAGTACAGGTTTGTGGAAGATCTATCTCATCTGAATTAATGATGCTAATGGAAGTGTTTTGGCCAAACAGCTAACGGTTTCAAAATGTGTACATAAAAAGCCTGTGCTTGTAAACATTTTACATAAATAGTAATATAAAAAAGAGAGTACACTATAAAAGATAAACCCTCGTGAATCTCAAGCTAATTATGACACATTTTGCTATTTGGGTCAAGTGATGTACTTTTGTTTCCTTTTCATTATGTTCATTATGCTGGCTTTTCAAGTTGTCAAAAGCATGTCACTGCGAACCCTGTTGTTGTTGTTTTTCTGTAAAGCACAAAAGTTCTAAAGCACAATATCCAAACAGCTGTTTTACATAAAACAAAAACGGATGATTTATAAGGCCGAGATCAGATTATCTACTGTGAGGAACAGAGTGAAATGCACCTATTTTTAAATTGAAGTGAATTGAGACATTCTGCCTTTTGTCATCAAATTCAGAATATGATACCAATCTGGAATGACGTGCAAGTCAAATGTTCATTTTTGGGAAAATCATTCCTTTAAAACGTCCATATGAATTTCTTGCATTAAAGCAGATTCTTGTAGTCCAGTGGAACTCGAAGCTTCTTCGAGATACAGTTCATGTGGACAGAAGAGTCCGACACTTCCTACATTACTAAATAAGCAGAGACGGAGTAGGCTTCTTGCCAGGCCAGGCTTCTTTAGCATACTTCTTCTTGCGGGGTTCGTTGAGCAGCTCGGACACGTACGGGCCGGTTAAAGGTGTGGGGTTGAGCTTGAGCGGGGGCGGCGGGGCCTCGTGGGCCAGGTCTACGTCCGGGGCAGGGTTCGGCTGGGGTAGCGGCAGGCCTCCCAGGATCGCGGCTCCGCTGGGAGCTCCTGTGGATTGAGCTTCATGACTGGCCGGAGGAAGGTCTCTGTAGAGTCCACCTTGCAAGGGGAACGCGTGCATGTGTCGCGTTACGCTTTCCTCGATTCCCAGTGCATTACTACCGCCCATTTTCTTCCTCTGTTGAGTAAACCAACATAGACGTTTATGTAAATCACACTCCCTTTTAGCATTTGGGTGAACGACTCGAGATATGAAGACGTTTTACCTTAATAGGAACCACAGCTGTTGAGACCATGTTTCTGAAACGCCCAACAGAGGGGTCGATGTCCTCTAAAAGAGTGAACAACACACACACCATTAAAAAAAGGTAGTATGAAAGCTTCACAAAAGTAGTGAGGGATGCTATAACCCAAGTCTTCTGAAATCAAACGACAGCTTTGTATGACGAACAAACCAATATTTGAGTCATTTTTGTGATGATCTTCCTCTCCATCAAAAAAAAGGCTGCAGGTCTGGAGTTCAGTTTTATCAAATTTAAGATCAATAAATGTCTTAAATGGTATGAGAAAAGTCTTAATTATCATTTTAAGAGGTCTGAAATTTGTGGACGGAATGGAAGTAGTCGCAATACGGATGAAGGTATTTACTAAACTTCAACAGCCGATGATTTAATTAAATAAATATGAGCGCTGCACACTCCACAGCAGAAACATGGCGCTATAGTGTGTTCTACTATTTTGCAGTTCACAATCAATGAATACTGTGCATTTATGCAAAGTGATTGCTTATTGCTGTTGATGAATTGTGCCAGCGCTTGCGTCATGGTGTTTATATAGTAATGTTGTAGATGGTTGTCAGAGTGCATATTTTATCTCCCTCATATGTTTGAATAGTGAATACCGTATTTTTCGGACTATAAGTCGCACTTTTTTTCATAGTTTGACTGGTCCTGCGACTTATATATCAAAATTAATTCAGACTGAGATGAAAACATTACCGTCTACAGCCGCGAGAGGGCGCTCTATGGCGGAGTTGTTCAGAAGCCACACCCAAGGATGAAGAAAATTCAATGGATTCAGTGATGTGGAATGAGATCGCGGGAGCTTGGTGAACTTGTTTACTGGTAACTTGCTTGTTGGACTCGCTGGCTTATGTTAATTTAGCCTATTCAGCCTCCCAGGTATATGTTCTTTATGCTATTGTGTAGCTGAATAACTGTTAATCTGTTGCGTTAACATACCGGATACCTACTCAGCCTGTTGTTCTGTGTGCTACTGTGTAGTTGAATAACTTGCCTTTCCATATTAAATGTCTGTTCTTGGTCTTGGATTTTGTGAAATAAATTTCTAAATAAATGCGACTTATAGTCCAGTGCGACTTATATGTTTTTTTCCTCTTCATGACGCATTTTTTGACTGATGCGACTTATACTCCGGAGCGACTTATAGTCCGAAAAATACGGTAGTTGAAGTTATACTACGGGGCTGTTGAATGCTTGAATCTGATTGGTTGACGAACGTTCTAATGTGTGTAATTATTTTCAGGGAAACGCACGGCAAAAGTAGTTCTAGGCAGGTCTTGGACCGCATTACAGCGCCATATCACTTCGGGTAGTTAACTGTAATAACGGAAGATAGGATACAATTCGTAACAATGACAGACAATTGCGCTTTATCTGCCATTTTCGATATCTAACTTCACAATCAATGGAAACGTGCAGTTTAATTTTAATAAATAGAGTATATAGTACTATCTATAATCAATAGAAAATTTAACTGAATATATAAATAAATAAATAAATAAATAAATAAATATTGATAGGCCTACTTTTTACTTTGTTTCATTTATTTGGCTAGACTACTGTCAATAATAGACTTAGATTTAACGAATTAATTAGAACAAATTAATTAAAAAATAAAATAATATTGATGCACATGCTTCTCTGTCTCATTGCAATCTCTCTCTAATTACTAAGTCTGCTATCAGTGGCTCAAACCTCCGTTACTAGATCTAAAATTACATTTAGGAATTAGCAACGGAGGCTTGGGGTTAGATGCGTTGGGATTTGACAAAAAAAACTTGACAAACGTCTTGAAATACATCATCTGAACAATGTTTCGAGGTGTGGTAACCGAAGTATAAGCAGAATAATTGACTCTGTGTCGTTGAATTATTAGAAAAATAATGCAATAATGCAACGGGTGTGCATTATTTTTCTAATAATTGAACGGCCCGTCGTCAATTATCCCTTACTTAAGCATCAAGTCCTAAGTGGCTCAGTAGTGGATTGAGGCGATCTCTATGCCGGTTCACTCTACCTGGGTTAATGACCTCATCCTCTTCATTGAAGGTCACTCTGGAGTTCTTCCTCTTCCTCTTGGGCCTCTGAATATCCAGGTTTCCCTCTTCTATGGTGAGGGTGGAGATGCGCTTGTTATGAGCGGTGTTGAACTCAGTCAGGTTCTGCCAAAAGAGGCAAAATTCATTAAAAAAATAAAATAAATATAGCAGTTCATTCACTGCAATATATGCACACCCAGGTCATTGCAAAATATGCAAGTTTAGTCAAAAGCCTGAAAACAGCTAAATAATTGTGAATTTTCACTAGTATATTAAATCTTGATATCAAATGAAAATCATCTAGATACCTGATTATATAAATTGCTATTGTGAAAAAAAATTACTCATATCATGATGTAAGATTTTGTTCATATCGCCCATGCCTAAACGTGTTAAATAACTGTGATCATGACTTTAACACAATCAAAGCCCTAACTGACAGTGATAACCATGGCAAAGGAGAGAAAAAAAAGCCAAAGTAGATAAAGTTTTGCAAAAATGCAAATGCAAACCAAGACATGTCAACTTTTACATAATCAAAAATTACTCGAAGACTACATGCCATTTTCTTCTCAACAGTTGTTTTGGACTGTTTTGCAGTGTGAAGGGCTCTCGACACGCTCCTCTTGTAAACAATGGGGCATTTCTTGCCACCAACATTAAACATGACCTTCCCAACAAGCACACGTCACACTAGAGGTCGTGAACTCAACCGTCTTTGTGGATGAGCATCGCAGAGGTGGATGAAAGCGAACATTTGTAGTTTAAAGAACATACTTTTTTATTTTTTTTTCTGAAAGCGACTGATCGTTTCACTAGAGAACTCACTTATTTTTCAGCTGGAGGCCTTTGAAACTGCCTAAATATGGATTTTGGATGGTCAAAAATGGTCTGAGGTGAGCACCGTTCACTTGCATTAGATGGAGAAAAATCCTGGAATATTTTCCTCAAAAAAAACTTTATCTTTGGCCGAGGAAAGAAAGTCATAGTAATCATTTTCAGGAAATCTTCATTTATGAGTGACCTATTCCTTTAATGTTTATTTACTTATAATTATTAATAATTAACTCATTCAAATTAGATTTTTTATTTTCAAATAGTTTAATTAAATGGTTCCAACAGTTTTGGATCTGTTCTATGGTCCAGATTAGTGTTAGTTTTGTTAATGAAATCTATGATGAAAAATATTCGTCAACGACCTTTTTTCCATGACTAAGACGAGATGATGATGAGAAGACGCCAACATCATTAAACGAAAACTGTGACTATCGTCATGCAATATCGTTGACGGAAAAAGACTAGAATAAAATGGTTAAATAAAAATGACCAAATTCTGTTTTTGTCAGGGAAAAAAAAGACACACAAAAGGGTCGTGAACAACCGTTTTCGTGGAAGAAGATTTGACATTTTAAAAAAATAGCTGACTAGTACAGAAATTGGTAGCGATAAGTGTTTGTTTGTGTTTCTAACGCCATGCCAGTTTCTGTGGCTATTTTCATGGCGAGAAAAATTTATGGTAAAACTATATCAGGTGTTTCTACAAATTTCTTCAAAAGGGTTAACTGAATAAAAAAAGGTTTCTCACAGGGTTAAAACCAGCACAATCTAATAATCATGCTTCAATGATAAAGAGTTTTGACAGAAAGAACATTTTGGTGGATCTTCTCCTGACATTAAAAACCATTCTGTAACGGGTATAAACTATCTGGTCCCGTCGGTTTGAGATTTGATAAAAACTTCTTCCAACATTGGGGCTGATTTCATCTTCATAGAATATAAGTTTGTTCATAGTATATAAATCCCATTCTGTTTGCCATTTGTTATATAGAAGTGAATTATTGACTTTCGATCCATAGGAGGTACTGTGTAAATTTTGACGTCTGCTGATAATGCCTCTTTTGCGTCCAAGTCTGCTTCCTCATTTTCCTGTGATTCCATGGTGTCGTAACCCAACAAAACCAGATATTAAATTGACAAACCAGTTTATAAAACTTGCTTGAAACTAAGCTGTTTATAAAGAAATATTACAAGTGCTGGGTGATCATTTTTAAGGGATGACATTGCTTGGAGACGACTTTGAATCTGTAATTATAAGAAAATTACTCTGTTGGATAGTTGGAATGCCAAAATGATAGCATTTGCTTCTGCTGTAGAAATTGAGTTGTTTAGGGATGGATATCCCTCTTTTTTGAAGGTTGATTACAAATGCAAGTGAAACATGGGCCTCAGATTTTGATCCGTCAGTATATGTACAGTACAGGTCAAAAGTTTGGAAACATTACTATTTTTAATGTTTTTGAAAGAAGTTTCTTCTGCTCATCAAGCCTGCATTTATTTGATCAAAAATACAGAAAAAAAAGTAATATTGTGATATATTACAATTTAAAATAATTGGTTTTCAATTTATTATACTTTAAATTATCATTTATTTCTGTGATGCAAAGCTGAATTTTTAGGATCATTACTCCAGTCTATCACATGATCCTTTAGAAATCATTCTAATATGATGATTCATTATCAAAGTTGGAAACAGTTCTGCTGCTTAATATTTTTTCATAACCTGTGATGCTTTTTTAGGATACTTTGATAAATAAAAAGTAAAAAAAAAAAAAAGCAAATGTTTTAAAAATAGAAATCTTTTGTAACAACAATATACACTACTGGTCAGTAAAGAAGATTTATATTATTAGAAAATATTTTTTTATTTTGAATAAATACAGTTCTTTTTAACCTTTTATTCATCAAATATATTAGGCAACACAACTGTTTCCAACACTCATAATAAATCAGAATATTATAATGATTTCTAAAGGATCATGTGATAGACTGGATGTCACATGATGTGACACTGAAGACTGGAGTAATGATGCTGAAAATTCAGCTTTGCATCACAGGAATAAATTATTTTTTAAAGTATATTCAAATAGAAAACTATTATTTTAAGTTGTAATAATATTTCACAATATTACTGGGTTTTTTTTCTGTATTTTTGATCAAATAAACGCAGCCTTGATAAGCATTAGAGACTTCTTTCAAAAATATAAAAAAATCGTAATGTTTTCAAACTTTTGACCTGTACTGTGTATATATATATATATGGACATGTGATGGAAACATTTCTCTGATGTAGAGGAGTTGTTGTAGTGATAAATGTAAAATCTGACTGCTATTGGTGGTGACAACTGAAAATGTGAAAACTGGACACGGAAAATAGTCTTTCACTATAGATTCCCGTACTTATGCGATTTAGTTTTTATGAATTTATCATATATAGAATAAGAGTAAAGAATAAGTAGGAATTTTACAGAGGTATTAGGTAAAGTGTACCTCCAGTTCAGTTTCTTCCTCTGGAAGTCCCAGAAGTCCCTTCAGCTCCTCGTCCTCACCAGTTTTACTTTCCCCGACGCCAGAGCCCGGCTGACTCTGAGGTTTCTCCCGAATGGTGTAGACGCGCGTGGACGCGCCAAACGACATAGTTGAGTCGATGGGAACCTGCTGGGGCTTGTGGGGCTCCAGGCGAATGTGTCCCAGGAACGTACCATGAGCTACATGACATCAACACACACGCTTGTTTAGAGTCTTGAATACTGTTAATCTGACTGATAAATGTTTCACATTGGTCTAGGTGCACTTACTGCTGTTGAGGTCGATGAGAAACACCCGTTTCAAATGCCTGTGGTAGACGAGGGCCGCATGCACGCGAGAGCACGACTGATGGTCGATGGTGAAGTCACAGACGTCTGGGTTCCTCCCAAACAAATAATACTTCTTTTCATCAATGATCAGTTTCTGCAGAGAGAGCGCTTCAGTCGTCTTGCATTCAAACTTATTTTGTGAGCTCAAAACTACTTCGTCAACACAAACAATCAGATATAATCGGGCAGAATGACTGTAGAAATGAGTTGACCATTTAATTAACCTTATCTCTTCTGGATAGTGTCCAAGTTCCAAGAAAAGTGAAATAACTCAAAAATAATGGAAAAACAATGAAAATAAGCCTAGTGAAAAAAAAATGGTTACAGAAATGGTGCAGAATCTGAAATATTTCATAATGTTGCTTTGTTTCTCAAAATCCTGCAACTTTAAATTTGATTTTGAATATCAGAAATTAAGGCAAGACACTACAGAAAAAAATAAGTGTCTAGCACTGGTAAATTTGGGGTTATTTTGCTTCCAAAACATGTGTTTGTGTCTGTAGATTTAAGTTATAATACATATCTTTTTAGGGCGGTTTTCTCAAAATGACTTCTTTTTTTTTCTCCTGCACTGAGACAGAAATGTCCACTTCAAAACCAAATTTTAGTTTTATTTCTATAAAACTGTAAAGTTTTTTTTAGCTCCAGTTGACAGTATTTTCTTATGCATGGCATGATAAAGAGAGTTATCCAAAACCCCCTCTGTAAAAAAAACTTTTAATGTGTCAACAAAATTAAGCAAATATTTCAACCTGGCTTTATATTCAGACTTTGTTTGCTGTAAATGTATACCAGGGCATTTTTTATTAGATGACGCCTCATATTTAAACAACATTTCAGGAAACTTGTAATACAAAAAGTACAGTCTTAATGTACTCTGATTAATCAACTGGGGAAGTATGGTGATTTCTATTAGTTAAAAATGTTACCCTATTAACCTGTAGTGTCTTGCCTTGAATGTTCTCAGATTCCACTTTGAATGGCACTGTATATAAACCACTATATTGCGATATATTCAGTGTCCATGATATAAAATTACTCATAGCACCACAGTATTTTGTCATACGACCCAGCTCTACAGAAGTACACATAGCATGTGATAATGTGCCCTGGAGTTATAACACCTGAGGAGTGACTCCTCTCTCAGAGCTTAAATCTCAGGGTCTTGTGTTTCTTTAGCACCGGTTTGGGACCTGACAGCCACCATCATGCACGCATCAGTATGGGAAAAATCAAAAACTCAACTGAGCTGCAGGCGGTCAGGTCAGTATCTGGTGCATTTATTTCATTTTTTGTAGCCCTCAAACCGTATTCACTTTATAGCCCTTAATTCAGTAATTGTGGACAAATGTGGGCACAGAGGACTCAGATGTGATCCTATTTTTTATTTATTATAAATGTTATATCACTGTCTTCGATAAAATTTTGTCTATCCATTTATGGTGTTTTTTTATTTTGGGGGTATTTTTGAATTTATTTACTTCAAAAAGTACCATATTTTCTATGTAAATTATGCTTATTTTTTTTGAGTGTGAGTTTTTGCCATGATGAGAATGTTGTACAGGATCAGCCCTTCATTTGTGTGTATGTTAGATATGCATTGTTAGATATGGATCTATTGATTTATTTTTACAAAAAAACAAGAAGAATGCTCTAAATTACAGTTTTTCCCATTCATTTCTATGGGTGCCCATTTTTGACCCAAATACAAGATTAAGGAGGGTTTTTTTTCACCCACTTAACATTGTAGAATTGAGTAAAAAAAAATGGTGTGTGTTCAGGAGGCAAACTTAGGAAAATTAGCCAAGTCTTGTACCGCTCAGATCAAGGGAAGTATTTTTTAAAAAATAAATCAAAATTATTTTGCCCACATTTGTCCAGAATTCGGTTTTAGGGTTAAAGGTATGGTTTACCCAAATAATTAAATAAAACCATATGCTGTTATGCTATGGTTATATACATGTCATATGGCCCTATAGGCCTATATATATACACAGCACTGTGCAAAAGTCTTAGGCACGTTAGTATTTTCACCCCAAAAAAATGGTTTTAAGCCAGTTATTTATATATTTTGCTGTAGTGTGTCTGTAGGAAATATCAGTTTACATTTTCAAACATTAATTTTGCCATTAATTGTAATAATCCAGTGAGATTTGTGTATGCACAAAGAGTCTGACGACACCGGCATGATCTGATCTCACCATCATCGAGTCTGTCTGCGATTACATGAAGAAACAGAAAAAAACTAGACCAAACTGGGCTAAATCCAGAAGAACTGCGGCAACGTCTCCAAGACGCTTGAAGAGATCGACCTGCAAATCTACAGTACTGGGAAGTTTTAGGCACTTGTGTAAAAACACTGTAAAGAAAGGATGCTTCTAAAATAATGTAATAAATAGTATTGTTTTTTTTTTAATCGTTTAAAACAGCTTTTGTCCAGGTACACTTACACAGTCTTGGAGACGTTGCTGCAGTTTCTTCAAAAATCTCACTGGATTATAACAATTAATGGCAAAAGGAATGTTTGGAAATGTAAACTGATTTCCTACTGACACACTACAGCAAATAACTGGCTTAAAACCATTTTAATGTGGCATCTAACGTGACTAAGACTTTTGCACAGTATTTTACATACATTATATATATATATACACACATACACTGTATATATAGCTTATGTTTGTCCTTTTTGGAGGTGTGATTACTTTTAACTTTGCATGGAAAAGACTTGCATCAAGAATCTTTAAAAAATATGTTCTTCCATATAACAGCATACAGGTTTGTACTTAGAAAAAATTACAAAATATGTGATGGTTAAGTTCTTATTAACAAGTCCACTTAAGTTATGAACGAATATCCTTAAAACTCAATGCAATACCTCCACAAGTTTGTCTCCTTTCACCACGTCCAAATGCAGCCCTGCTGGAGGCTTTCCTGCCCTGAAATGCAAAACTCATGAGCTCATCTCACTCCACAAATCATCCACTGTAGATTATGATCATAAATAACACATTTGGCTTCTGTGATGTTCCCTAGTTTGATCAATTACTCTTCTCCACAAATAATGCTCTTTGTAAAACAAGTTTCAGTTCCATTAGTGTGGCGGTATATATCTGCTAAAGAGCAAGAGCTAACTGTAACAGTTCGGTGTAAGACTGTTGTTTTAATGCTGGGTAAGAATAAGCCTTTTTCATGCACTAAACCTAGCATGTACTGCAGTGTTTTGTTGTTGTTGTTGTTGTTTTACCATGAAGGACAGTCGAAATTTGGATTCATCTCTGTAGTATTTGTTGCCATTGTCACACATTCTTCAATGCTTTGCTATCGACACGCCGAGCATCCTGGGTAAGCTGCTAAAACGGCACGTCTTCCGGCTCATGAATATTAACAACGTAACGCGAATTTCTCTCAGTAGTCGTGACTGATTGGCTTAAAAGCATACGTGAGTAAAGTGGGCGTCAGGTCAAATGGCGAATCCCTCTGTGGTGAAAGGCTGAACGTGCGTGAACCATAGATATATACATAGATGCCTCATTATGGGCCGCTATCGTGAGCCGTCCGCCATATTGCAACGGTCAAAACACCGGTCTGTTGTCATAAGAAATCTCCAAAAGGACCCAGGCGGTAATACCTGATCAAAAGTTATCGCGATGTCTTGACTAATTATTACCTATTTAACTATTGTATGTGGTTTATTGCATTAAGTGCACAAACAGCATGCTTGAAATATAATAATGAATGCCTATGTATTGCATAATAAAACACAACCATGCCTTAACAATGTATTATTTTTTTAATAAGGATAAGGATTGTTGCAACATGTTCTGTAAAAGTAATTTAATATTAATTTTGCACAATAATAGTAATGTGATATAGTATATAATAGGCTATACTATAATATTAATTGTCAACACAAACATCATTTGAAACATGCAATTGGGAACTATATTGGAAGCAAAAAACATACCTAATATAATATAAGCTAAGCTAGCAGGCTAATCGGGTAGATGTATTCTACTATGCTAGTTCATAAGCTAGCTAAAAAAATAAAAATAAAAAAACCCAGTAAGAATGAGAAATGCTTGATTTCACAACCTATAGCTTCAGTTAGGCTATATACTACTATATGAACTATGTAATTTAAAAGACATTAATGGCCATTATAATGCATTTTAACAGCTATAAATCATAACGTAATTTTGCAGGAATTTTAATCAGGTGTTAAAAAGATTACCCATTTAAAGTCAGTTAAACTAATGGGATCACTCGGGGTCCTAAAGGAGACACGATTCCTCGGGGGACTCGATTTCTCACCACACCGTGACACTCGAGTCTAGAGAGTCTGAGAGTCTGCAACCATAGTTAGACGCATGTATGAATATCAATATCTGCAATAGACTTCAGCAGATGATTTTAGTAAACTAACACAAAACAACAAGACGAAGGAGTCAGCTAACACAACATGAAAAAACTGTAATATTGAGTTAATGCATATAAAAACACAAACCAATGTTAAAGGTTATCCCGTTTCTTCAGAAATTTACAACCAGAAACTGCAGTGTTGTGGGATTATTGATTGTTACTGTGAGTGACCACATGCTGACCGTTGCAAGATGGCGGACGCACTGACGTGCTTGGAGTGGTTGAATTTTGAATCTACGTATACATCTCTATGGTGTGAACGCCCTTTTAGGGAGGTTAACCAATCAATATCAGCATTACTCAATTAATATTCATGAGCTAAGCCTTCGCCATAAAAGGATTTGTAATTCCGGGAGATAGTTGCAAGCCTTGTAAAGACAGGATGACAACAATTGTGGTCACACAATTGAAACCGCATACACATTTATTGTTAATGCAGTTATTATATGTTGAAGTATACAAGCATAATAAAATTCATTAAATTGAAATGTATCTATTTAAATAAAACATTAAATAAAAATATTAAAATAAAAAGGATGTATGCAGTTCACTACGGTGTCTGTGGTTTCTGGGTGAGTCACTTCTGATACTTCCTCTCTTGACTAGTGTCAGTGTGTGAAACATCAGATAAGCGCAGTGTGTGACTGTCTGCCGTGAGAGATGGGAGACCTCCAGTCCTTGCGAATCTTCATCAACTGTCTGGATCAGCAGTCTCTGCCCCGCATCCTGCAGGTCTGCTCTGGGGTTTATTTCCAGGGTACGTTTCATGCTTTTATCCTCTCTGCATATTCTGGATGACACTTTTTCAAAGGGGAAAAAATAAACAAGCAATATACTAAATCCTACGGTTCTTCGTTCAGAGTTTTGTCAAGGGTTTCCATGTCAGTAAATGTATTTTGCATTGTAATTGTTAATTATTCCAGTTTTGTATATTTTAACCATCATCCTTTTGTAAAAAATAAGGAACAATAATGTTATCTTTGGAACTGATTTTATTGTTTTTTAAGTTTTGGTCCCATTGCACATGAAAACATGAATTCACAGCATGTTTTATCTCAAACAGAAGTGATTTGACATTTGCCAGGTGTGCCATCAAATTCAATTTTATGTTCACACTTCACACTAAAGTATGTATGGGTGTTATTAAAATGGCTGTGAGGTCCCTTCGACCACAAACAGGACATGACACTTTTTTTTTCCCCCATCAAAGTGTTTTACGTTGTGCCCTTCACTACAAGTAAATATGTGACTGAATCTGGTTTAGTATTGTCTGCATTGCATCAAAAAACAATAGCCTATAACGATTGTTTATATAAAGGGGGAACTCAAATCAACTGAAGATTGCTCATGACTGCATAAATCATGCATTAAATCAGTGGTTGTCAGTAGTTTTCTGTTTGTCAGATTTTAGGTCAAATGGTGAAATCAAAAGTAGTTTGTTATACAAAAATTAAAATCTTGGTTTTGAGAATGAGGGCATGTCTCACGACCCGTCCAGGTTGGCATCTCCCTGTTAGGCTTCTAAAGTGACATATATATTTGCACTAAAATATTGAGATTGATTAGACGCCTTTGACATCAACAACAAGAACTGAGTGTTTTCTCTTCACAAAGATGATAAGCCTGTTTATTTTCCTATCTTAATTATACACTGAATTGTTTGATTTGAATAGTTTGTTTTCCCCAGCTGCAACTGATTTTTGGGTTGCAAAAGTTGAAATCCACTGCTTTAAATAAAGAGAATATATTTGAGTGAAGTACAACATTAAAAATGAAATAAATAGGCCTTCAAAAATTAAATATAATCAATACCACATAAGGGATTTACTTTCAGAATTCAATGTAATAACTCCCTACGCCATGTTTGACTTTGTTTTAATGCGATCAAATGTTGTCGGAGTAAACTTTTAAAATGAAAGCAGATGGTTATGCAAATAGGACATGATGATGTGTTATTTTCAGGGTCCATATATGAGCTTTCGGGAAGTGAAGTGTGTTTATCTACTGGAGATTTGGTGAAGATCATTGGCTTACAGCTCCTGTCTGTATCTTGTGAGGAGATTGACACTGGAGCTTCATATGAATTGCCTACTGACTATTCAGGTGAGCCTCTAAACAACAGCAATACACACAAACTAGAGTTGATTTAAATAACTTTCTGTATTATTCAACACATGGTAACATCAGCATATACAGTGAATAACAGCCTAAATGATTAGAGGTAAACTGGGACAGGATTCATGGAGACAGGGATAGCTGCAGGTCGGAGTAATGGGTAATGTGCCGAACAACAAAAACTAAACCCTAACAGTAAATTTCTCAAGCAATTGACCTATCGGTAAGCCCAGCCCCCCTTGTTACTGTTTCAAACTCAGACAAACAAATGGAGTTGCCAACTGTCATTCAATGACAGCTATCAGTGTGAAAACCTCATGACAAAAGTCACATGATCTTTATCAGTCTCGCCGAGGAGCATTCATGTGGTGCTTAAATATGCCATGGATGGATATATAGAAGATTTTAAAATAGATGTGGTGGGTAACAAGATTAATTTGGAAGGGAGGGTTTACAGATCTCAATGCAAACGGGAGAAACCTCATGTCAACATCCAGGATCAACACTGTTCATGTACCGCAGGGTAAAATTAAATTAATTTACATTTAACCCGTTTGATATATAGAGGCACTGAATTGTAGACCAGTCTGTACATGACTTGAGAACAGTTAGCTATTTAGGTTTGTACGTTAGCATGGACTCATTAACTTTAATTGTAACTTAGAGTATGACAACCAGAAAATGAACGTTTTCGTCTTCATTGGGATTGGGGTTGAATCCTTAGGGAACCAGGTTAATGCGCCCACATCATTGGATTAATACACAGCTTAATCCAAAGCAGACATTTTGCTTGTTTGGGTTTAGAAAATGGAATAAAATAAATCCCATCAGGATACCTGGAATCAGTGTTACAAGTACCCCAGGCACATCGTTTTACCATTTTTGTAGCATAAACACCATCAAACCGGTGAGAGCTTCGGATCTTCCAATGTTTCTCTATGGCGCTGAAACCTAAAGATGTCCGAGTTCCCCGTGCAACTGATACTCAACTGCCATTGGCTCATCTGCGTTCGAGGGGAGGGGCTTACCAATAGGTCAATTGAGAGACCTTTCAGCACGCCAATTACTCCAACCTACAGATACCCACACTTGTCTCTCCATGAATAAGTCATGGTGCTAGTTCTTCAACTTAAGCTCAAGGTGGCTGTTGTCCTATAGGGAATTCATTTCTAAACCAAAAGTTAGGGCAAGTTTATTGATTTTCCCACACTGTGAATCTCTCTAGGCCAGTTCAGACTCGTCGCTGAGGACCTCCCGTACAACACAATAGAGGAAATTGTGGGTCTGTGTCCTGTTGGAGTGGATGCCTGTGGCTCCTTCATCTTCACAAGCAGAGAGGAGTTGACTGTAGAAAACTTCACGGTTCCCGCAGGAAAAGAGTTGACCCTGCTTTCAGTGGAGGCTGCTGACCATGGAGAAAGACTTGCACGCTGTCATGTGCTGGGGCAGAACAAGGCGTCTGCAGAGATACTCCTTCCTCTATCCCTCAAAGGAGAGTTTTACGAGTACGAAAGTGACCGTGGTTTCACTCTACAGGAAATCATGTCGTCAGCCAGGCTGAGCTGCCGGCGCTTCCGCAGCACAAATATGAAGAACTCTGGAGCCTTGATGGTTTTCAGCCCGGTGTATGAAATTAGCGCCATTATGCATAGTAAGTACAACAGTGTTACTTTACTTTAGAAATCTTGGTTACACTTTATTTTAAGGTGTCATTGTTACAGTGTAATTATATATTTAAGTACTGAGTTATAATTAACTACATGTACTTACTATAGGGGTAGGATTAAGATTTGGTTGAGGGCTATTTGCATGTAATTATGCATAATTTACTGTTATTACTATGGTAAGTACATGTAACATACGTAACAAAAACACTGTAAAATAAAGTGTTACTGAAATCTTTGTCAAGTCCTTTTTCCTCTGACATGGTGCTGGTGCCAAAGCCAGATATGTAACTGTCCAGAACACAGAGTGCTGCAGTTTTGACATATTTTTTTGTAGGCCGGTGTCTCCTTTAGGACTCCAAGCGATGCCATTGGTTCTAATTGCTTTTAATAGGTACTCTCTTTAGCACCTGATTACGATTCCAACAAAATTCATGTTATGATAAATGCTGTTTCAACTACGTTATAGTGTCCAATTATGATGGCTTTAATGTTCCTGACAACCTCTGTAGTCCCATTTAGACACTTGATAGCAACTGCATTTTTCAAGACAAATAAAACCTTTAAAAAAATCACAAGGGCCTGGTTTCACAGACAAGGGTTAAGCTTAATGCATGCAGACTAAAATGCATGTTTCAGCTGTTTTAACTGAAAGCAACTTGCACTGAGATATCTTAAAATATATCAGCACCATTGTTTTGTCTCAAGATGCACACCAGTAATGTTTTTTTTTACTCTAAGTCACATTTATAAAAGATAATTGAATGTCCTAATTTAACTAAGGTCTACTACTGGCTTAATCTAAGCCCTGTCTGTGAAAGAGGAGGAAGGGTATTACTGATACATTTTATGTCATAGAATAAAACCTGAAAACATCCTGAACTTGTGTTCACCAGAAACCTTATTTCAGGCATTTAACCAAAAGTTAATCGACTTAAGGCCAATAGAAGCAGAAGTGCCAAAATCCAAACTCCTTTCCAGGTTTTTGGCATACAAAAGTACATCATCCTCCCACTGCAGGAAAGGTAGTTGTGGGCCAGAAAAATTGGCTCCGCACTTACCCACAAAACCTTCTGGTCTCAAATAAGGAACTGCAAGTGTCTCAGACTGGAAATCTGCACTAAACTTTTTCTAAAAAGCCGCAACTCAATCTAGCAAGAATGAAGCAAAAATAACTAGATTACACAAACCAGATTCCTTGCATTAAAACAAATACTATAACTACCAAGATAATTCACTCATTAATATGAATGGGAGAAAATGCACAAATTTTAAATGTATCTTATTAAAAAACAGCCAATCTTTTAAGAAGCTCCGGTTCTCATAGAAAAAGTTGTGCTATTGGGACTGCACATGTGCATTGGCTGGACTTACTTGCTAATTGAGGATAAATATTTATGGGATAGTGCATGTCAGATTTTTCTTTGTTGTTATTGCTGATTTTGCAGTATGTTCTTTAAATGTGGATTTGGCAAGCAATTTTAGAGATTCTGATATTACACAATTCAAGTAAATAGGAATTGGTCTTGCATTCCCTTCCTCTTTCCTCCCTTTGATTATAATCAATGAAGCATTCTGAACTGAAAATGAGTTGCAATTAATTTAGTTATATCTTTCAACGTTGCATCAAAAGCATTTTGTGATTTCATTAAATTATTTTTGAGGCTAATACATGTACTCAAAACTGAAGCACTCATAAAGTCTAATGAAATAATAATAAATGTAGTAATGTGATCAATTCCTGTACATCACTGATTGGCACGTTAGTGGAAGCATTGGCCGGTTCCAAGAGGGGTTTGCAACACCCCAACACCAATAAGGGCTTTTGCACCGGCTAGTTCTAGGAAGTAGACACCGGGGTGGTTCCCCGAGAGCTAACCCTTAGGAACATTTTCCTGGCTGCATTCGCACCGCTAGTAGGAACTCTGAAGTGATGTAAGCCGCGATTGTTGTTGTGACTTTTATTTTGATGGCGCTGAGAACGCCAGAGCCTGAACACACAGCGCTCGCATTCTCTGTGTTCATTAGTTTACAATCTGTCCAACAGTCCTGTCTAATACATTATTGGATAGAACTGTTATACATAGAAAGTAGACAGTATATGAAAAGTTAGTAGCGTATGCTGTGTAGTTGATATCCAATGTTGCTAACTGAGCAGAAATACATAGAATCATGTTTCTCTTGGTCCCCTCAAAGTTGTGTTGGATTTTCTCCTTGTCGTAAAGGTTAAGAGGTCCATCTATCACTGTTTCCCATGTTCGTAGTGTTAGTTTCTGGAGTAAATATATAGGCTATAATCTGTGTGTTTACACAGCTTTTTTAAAAATGGCGGGTGCTGGTGTTCCGCGTGTGTGTTCGGCCAATCAGCGTCACTAACGTCACTTGCAGTTCCTATAGCGCAGGTTTAGACCCGACTCTGAAGTAGGAGCTACATTAGCTCCTCCAAAAGGAGTTCCTAGAACTAAAACCGTTCCTAGTTTCTGCGGTGCGGATGCGCCAAAATCCTGGTACTTCAGCCAATAGTTCTAGGAACTATGAAAAGGTTCCTCCGGTGCGAAAGCCCCTAATGAGAACCACCATGTTGGTGGAAAAAGGCAATCAGCTGTCACTCAATCCTGCTCCTGGAGGTCCACCTTCCATCGCCTACCTAATCTAACACATTAGAGCCAGGTACTCAAGGACTTTGGCTTTACCTGCAAACTACAGGCTGGTGTGTTGAGCTGGACTCCTCCAGGAGTGGAAGGGAGCAGGGGTGACCAATCCTCCTCCTGGAGGGCCACTGTGCTGCAAAGTTTAGCTCCAATCCTAATTAAAACACCTGAACCAGCCAAGCAAGGTCTTGAGGATTACTCGAAACATTTAGGCATGTGAGTTTGGGCAAGTTGGATCTAAACTCTGAGACACTGGCCCTCCAGGAGCAGATTTGGGAACCCCTGTCATACAGGCTTGATACATGAAAATGGTCCTGGAATAAATGATTGTTAATGATTTTTACATTTAGTGAGGAAGAACGTGGTCAAGTTCCCCTCCAGCCTGGAAGTGGATGTCCAGGACGTGACAGAAAAGTTACAGGATTTAGTGTTCATAACTCCGCTATCACTGACTGAAGTTGCAAGTCAGTCAAAGGAGTCCTTCCCCACTATGGCAGAGATCCTTGATAGCCCAGAAGGCGATCCGTTTTTTAATAGCAGCTGGTTCAAAGAACTGCAAAGTGGAAGGCAACTCGTGTTGCATGAGTGTGGCCACACAACATTCATATTAGCCTCGACTCCAAAGGGAAAGAAGGGGAAACAGTACTACTTCATCTCCGAGAGGTATGGTGGACGAATGAGAAGAAGGGCCCGGGAATTCGGATCAGTGTACGAGCTATACTTGGCATCCTGTCAGTCTCCAGGTTTGAAAGTTAGCGTGACTCGGCACTCCGAGGCGGAAGAGGAAGAGGGAATTCCTGCGCTCAGCGTTGGCGAGCAGCTAGAAGTGATAAGGATGGATGGACTCAAGGATAAATCTGGAGCTGCTCAGAAAGTAGAAAGTCTAATTTGTAAACGGACTATGGAAGTGGACAACGAGGATGATGAAGATGATGAGGAAGACGACAGTGAGGAAATCTCTCTGCCACTGTTTATGGCAGGTCACTTTGTGGAAAAGCTTTCAGACAACAAGAAGTATAAGCTAACTGATTTAATGAAGAGCTCTTTGCCTATGGATGTCAAAGTGGTGACTCGGGATAAAGACCTAGAGAAAGATCCCCTGATGGGGTTAACAGCACTTAAGCTTGAGGAGACTTTCACAGAGACCATAGTATTGGCAAGCCTATCCAATAAACCAGATTTGTGTTTTGAGTTGCCAGTACGTTGGTTACAAATGTCTCTCTGTTTCACCTCTGATAATCTGCCGTGGTCCAGTGATGAACCCCCAGACCTTCATGTAGAGACGGTCACTGAGGTGACAGAGAAATTCTACTATGAATATCACAAACTCATAAGAAAAAATGAGGAACCCCCTCCTCGTCCACCAAAGCGGAAACCATCCAATTCAAAACCACCTAAGAAGTCCCCCAAGCCTAAAGATGTATTACCAAAAGTAAGTAGCAATGTGACCAAACAACTGGACGACCTCTCGCTTCATCAGACAAAGGGTAAACGGGCCCCTGCTCCACCTCCGCCAGACGATGTAAGAACAAAGCTTTATTCACCCAACTAAAATAGAAATGTAGGAATCAAACAATAATGGTTTTGTTCTGAGTCACATTCTGAGATAAGTTACTACAGGATTATCTATTAAAGCATTTGCCAAATTCCCCTTTGTGGTTAATGTTTATGATGAGAGATGGAAATATTGATAGCTCACATACTTCCATGGTCAAGTTAACAAGCACAGTAATCAAATCTATTTAAAGGAATAGTTCACCCAAAAATGTGATCATCTTGTCCAAAATCTATATTACTTTTTTCTGTGAAACAAAAGTTCTGCTGAATTATTAACATGCTCTTTGCTTTACAATGAAAGTGTTTGGGGATGGACGCTGTCAAACTCCAAAAATGACAAAGCACCATACAGTATTGTCAGTGCTCGAGTGGTCTTAAAACTCTTTTCAGTTTCAATATCAATAATTAAACCTGATTATACGTTGTTAGTTTTTTGTTTGTTTTTTAAACTTTAGTTATTCATTACTTACTCATACATGTCCACAGAAAATTATGTTGTGAATACATTTTTGGTAGAATTGAGAACATGTCTGTGCATCATCTCCACTGCATTATAGACGAAGAAAGAAATTTCTACACAAAGAATCATGTAATAAAGCAATTAATAATTACATTTTGTCAGTGGCAGAAATTAAGTTTTTCATTAGGGGCTGATATTCGCCCCCTTAAAGGAGAACTCCGGTCAATTTTAACATTTTTTTGTAAATTTGGAGTACAGTCAGTACAGAGAACAAAGACAAAAATCGGTGTTGCCTACAGATGATCGAAGTCGGTCGAAGTCCACAGTAGTCGATTGTCGAGTTCTCCACTGTTGCTTAGGTACCTATGATCACGCGCGTGAACTCCACAATCGACTACTATGGACTTCGACCGAAAACAGGAAATAAATACAGGTATGTGCGCTGGCCGAATTAACTTCATTTTTATTCATATCTTTCACATCTACTGCAGTCAGATTCACCGTGTTCACTCTGAAGGAATCACTCACATTGGCTGTGCACTTGTAATGACACATCAAAGATGTTAAGAGGCTAAAAGCAGGTTTAAAACTTGCCCCATTTAAGTCAACAGGGTGCAAATTTTAAAAAGAGGATAACACGGTGTAGGCAACACCGATTTTTGTCCTTGTTCTCTGTACTGACAGCACTCCAAATTTACAAAGAAATGAGCTCAATGTTAAAATTGACCAGAGTTCTCCTTTAAATTGATTCCCAGGGGCATTTTTACCTTTAAGGGCACATGGCATGAGTCAATCTTTGCAAAAAGCTGCATTTGAAGTGGCATTTAGATATATTTACACAGACTATTTATTGCAGTTCAGAGGGCAAGGGTGCATTTTCACAGCGACTACAAATGCATTGATTCATGTAAGAGGTTGTTTTAAATAATTGTTTAATTAGAAAATATGAAATGATGGAAAAAAAGAGAACAGCCACAATTTTTATTTATTTGCATTTATTTAATTGCAGCCGGTTCTAAGAACTACAAAGGAAATCATTCATTCAGGAATGAAGCAAGCGACGGGCTTGTCATTGATTAATTCACTAAACTATTCTGTTATAAACGGAGACAAAGTTCAGATAAGGCTTGGGAAGGCATTCAAATTGTATTGACCACTTTTACGGTGCTTTTATGCTTTTACGGACCACTTTTACGTCATTGGAGATATTCGGTTCCCTTATTTTAATTTTATGAACTATAGCATGTCATTCATAATGGTATTAAAAAATGCATGTTTGGAACAACATGAAGGTGAGAAAATTATGATCGAGTTTTCATTTTTGGGTAAACTATTCATTTTTCTCCTAAGATTATTAAGACATAAATCTGCCCTTATAAAGACTTGTATGGTAACCATGTGCTTATGCATACTGAACAGGATCATACTGTTCCTCTTTTCTTATTTGTTAAGCTGACTCAGAGGCTTATAAACTTTTTTTTTCCTGTGACACACCCAGACTCCAGACCAGCCCCCTCCACTCTTGCCTAGGAAAAGCTTATCAACAGCAGAGAGCATCAGTATGCCCAATATGTACGTGAAAGGGCCCACGAAGGCACGAAATGCAGGTTGGTTTGTCTTTACATTTATTTTCAACATCTTTGAACAGTAATGACCCAAAACCAGGGAGCGAAAATATGTAGATTTTAATCTATTCTTTTCTTTCCTTCCACCCAAAAAAAAAAAGCAAGGAGACTCTCTGACTCGGACCACGACTATGAGTCTATCGAGGACACATTTAACCACCCCCACGAAAGCCTTTTCTATTAGAACAAGGACACTTTGTATTCATGTTAACAAAGGAATATAGCTACTGTGTCTTCATAACAAGAAGTGTAACAAACTAAATAAGTGTAACAAACTAAATAAGTGTAACAAAGAAATCAAACAAAGTACCAGCCAATATGGAGTCTCCACAGCACAAATACGAAATACTTTTCAATGCGTCTAAATACTCAAAGTTGTGCCAATGCAAGGTTTAACAAATATACACTTTAATGTAAATTAGGCAATGCCATTTGTACTGCTTATTCTTTAGTACATGCTGAAATGTAAAAAAACAGAATTACGTTTGTAAATGTATATGCTTTTTATTAAAAGACCAAAAAGAACTGAAATATATGGTTATATTTTTTTTGCACTGTTTTCCTTGAAAACTACATAGATAAGAAATGGGCAGATGTGACAGAAAGGTAATTAGGCTTCATTGTCTGTTGATCTGAAGTGGTCCTCATCAATGGTGGAGAAAATGTGTCCCTCGTTGCTGAGAAAGTCCACAATTTGTCTGTAAACAGGTAAAGAGAAGCGAGAATCAAACAGCAGTCAAAATAACCATTTCGTGACAGATAAGAGACTTCATTTATCTCATTTAGTTCTGAGTAAGGAATTGATTCACTTTGAATGTCGGCTTGGGTTTTTTTTTTTTTTTTAGATGGCTTTTGCACAAAACTGTTTTAGTTTAGTGTTAAAAAAAAAAGGTGTTGACAAGTGTTTGCATATTGTGAGCTGTGAAGCATTTTGTAGGAAATGAGTAAAGTTCACAAGTGAACAACCCTGTGTCTGAATAAGCCCACTTCTGTACATGGTATATAAAAGCTAGGGTTGGCATGGCACTACATTTCAGTAGTCGGTACCAATACCAGCCAAATGACACGGTTCTCGTTCTCGGTATCATCAATTTCGGTATCATAGCAAAAAAATATATTTTTTAACTATTTGAAAATTAAAAACATTTCATAAATTATATTAGTTCATTTTTAATACTATTAATGATCTTAAGTAAATAATTCATTAAAAAAAAGGGCATTCTAAAATAGGACTGAAAAAACAACAACATCCAGCCGGACAGTTTAATTTACAGTTTCCACAGTTTAAAGTGAGCAGCGCATCAACACATTGGAGCGGTTCACACATGTGTGTGTGTGTGTGTGTGTATATATATATATATATATATATACACATACACTAGGGCTGTAATCAACCAAAGAAAATCTTGGTCGACTGAAGTCCTGAAATTTTCGACTAAAAATGGCGTTAGGAAAAAAGCGTTAAATTAATTAGCTGCGCACTGTGCGCAGTACTTGGTAGCCTTGTTGTCCGCCTAAATGAATTATAAATAAACATAAAAAACTAATAGGTTATTTGCAGTATATTAAATCGTTTTTGACCTTATTATTTTGCACTGAAATGAGTCTGACACACGAGTCTGTCGGATCTGACAGCGCTGCATCACGTGCACCTGCGAAATATCATAGCCTATGATTTACGAAAATAGTGATATCATCACAAGCACTTTTGAGGAATATTTAACATAATTAAAACAATTGTTTTTGTCATATGTATTATAATAACTAACTGACAGACACTAACGTTATCATTTCAGCCGCTCTGTGCAGCTCAGCTTCGCGGCTGAGACACGAATAGACTAACTTTTAAAAAAATGCTGCCACACTGCCGATGTCTGTTGACATGGTAAGAGGACTGACTATGAACTAAACGCTCTCACAATTAAATAATATTCAGCAAACCTTCTAGTAGCCTACTTTCTTCAGTCTGTCTCTCTTCTCCGGTGGGTCGGGCTAATCCAAAAGAAGTGAAAACAAGGGGGGTGTTCTGAAGACAGACTGTTACCTGGGAAACAGGGGTGCTCTGAAAACACCCCCATTAGCAATTAGTGCTTTCCACCTGATGAAATGAACGCGTCAACGCGGCAAAACTGATGAAATGAACGCGGCAAAAAATCGACCAATCAGAATTTTGGTCGAGCCAGAACATATCGACCAAATAATCGACTAATCGACTAGGAGATTACAGCCCTAATATATACACACACACATTTAGCATTAGGCCTTATAATGGGCGAGTAAAGCTGTAGAAAAATGGGAGTGTCGAGGGTGGGAATAGGTGAGACAACCAATCAAACACAGACCTGCAACACACTCATTATACAGACACATGAATATTAAAATATGACCACAAAGAAAATATATATATATATTGGATTTGAGGGCACCTTGATTTATTTTACAAATATAACTAGGGATGCACCGAAATGAAAATTCTGGGCCGAAACCGAAACTTCTGGATGCACTTGGCCGAAAAACGAAAATTAAAATAATTAATTTCTTATTTTCAATTTTTTGTTATTATTATTATTATTATTATTATTATAAGACTTTTTTTAATTAAATGCAATAATTTAATGAATCAGAATTTTTTTAATGCAAGGGAATAAAATAACCACACTTTTATTTAAAGTAACACAAAACTTAGACAGAAAATTGGCCTATATTAAAATAATATTAAATATAAATATATTAATATCAATATATTATTCTTCATTCAGTTCTATGCAACATAATCAGATTTAACAGATTTATTTTTTGACCAATTATCAAAATAAAGTAGTCATTCAAAGCTATTATCATCACAGCATGTGAGCAGATAGCAGTGGATCAGTGAACAAGAGGATAGCGTCATTTTACCAGCGTTGCCCAGGACGGCTAGACACACCGAAAGCACGCTTCTACCTCACATTCTGTTTCAATCAAATGTATGAGTGCTTTTAGTGATGTGCAGCCTGTACATATCTGTTCACATTTCAGAAAATGTGTTTTGGGGTTTCATGACCATTTAAAGTTCCCCTGTAGTCAATAATTGTAACCCTTAAAACTCATTTTTATCACCAAAATTACATATTTAAAAGTTTTTCCAGTGAAGAAAAAATTCTTTATACCTGAACAGAACAGCTAGCTCAGAACAGGTCAACTCTGGGGCGATCTTTGATCACGTGACATCGTAACTACTAGCACAGAGATCAATTCAAATGTGGTGCAGAATTCTCTGCTATAAACCAAACTAGAGAAACTTTGTGCCATGAACGAAGAAGTTATAGAAGGCTTTTCAATCAACAAATCACCAACATTCACTATGAATTTAATGTAGCAATGCTAACTCTAACCATGTTGTTGTAGCAGAAATAGTCAAATATTTATTTATTTACATTTTTCATCTCAGGGTTCGTGCAACCTTTTGAGAGTAAAATTCAAGCACTTTAAGGGCTTTCAAGTGCTTCACACATATTCCAGCACTTCAAATCTCTAAATATGATCCCATTTTAATGTTATGATTTGTAAAACTAAAGTTTAAAGATGTAGGAAAATTTGCACTTTGTCGCAAACAAACACTTTTTAAAAAATTGTATTTATTTTTTTTTAAATTAAATGACCACTATAACCAGTAGATGATGGCAGAGGAGCAGTTATATTAACTTTTAACATTTGATATTTAATAAGAGTAGAATATTAAATTTTTTCCCTATAAAAATTGGGTCTTTGCACATTATTGTTGTTAACAAAAAAGTTATTTTTTATCTGCATCTCAATTCAAGCTCAGTGCTTTACAGTCAGATTTCCAATAAACAAACATGTAATATTATTAGTAACTGCACTTATTAATGCAAAATAATAGTAATTTTACGATTACATTAACTTTTACAAAGTTATTAATTCATTTACGAATAAGATTCCCCCCAGCACTACCAAACCTGTAGAACTTCTGTAGAAAGTGGCACCAGTGCTACTGCTCTCAAATGTTACGCCCGTTTCACACATACTCCGTGGGAGCAGCACGCGCTATAGTGCTTTCACATATGCTGCGTTTGCAGTGCGTAACTGACCCACGGCTATACCACAAACACATACTCACTATTTTTATTTCAAATCCAGAAGTTATCAGCAACTTTTATTTAAAAAAATTTTAGTCAGCATTGCGATTCTCTTTGTACACATATACACTCTTTAATAGACGTATTGTTTAAACAATTTAAACAAAGTATTATTCAGTGCATTACTTTTATATATTAAGTGGCTCAAGCAAGTGGTAAAATTTTTAACCATGTACTTATTAAAATTGCAAACATTTTAAATTAAAACTTAAAATGGACAAAAACAGCCGATTCTCATGCCTTTTATTTTGCAATAAATCTTGCATGTCACAAATAACTTGTCTTTCCACCTCCACGAATGAGACAAGTGTTGTTCATTATGTCACCTTGTTGAGGTAAATCGTAGTTTTCCTTGATTTATCTTAAAGTAAAAAGATGACTGTGACAAATAGTAGTATTTAATTAAATACATTTATGGTGAGATTAGGCCTACTACATTTTATTTAATTAAATGTATTCATGGTGAGATTACCGTACCACATTTTCATGTCAATCTGTGTTCATTTTTGACCACGAAACATGCGCTGTCACTTTAATTCAGCGCGTGCAGTGCAGCAAAAATAGACAAAAATACGCACCGCATATGCACTGCAAACGGAGTATGTGTGAAACGGGCGTAAGTCTGGAGCCCTGCCTTATAATCAAACATCTATACTGCACAATGAATGTCTTCTTTACATTGTGTTTGTACTGTGTACTGTTGGCTAACAAAGGGGTTCGAAAGTATTAACTTGGTACCGAGTCTCGATTACTAGTACTTTTGAAAACCCAAGCAGTACGTAAAACCAATACCCAGATGACCTACTGATCTGCCCAAATTCTTAAAGGGATACTTCACCGATTAGCATTAAGCTTTGTATCAGTAGAAACCCGGTAGTATTTTCGATTGACCGTGCTTCCCTCCCTCATGTCCCCCTGAGACGAGAGATTTCTGTAGTGTGTGTCTGGAAAAAAAACTCAGATGACGCAAAAATCGTTATTTAGCTCATCTGAGGCTCTTTAGTCCAGAGGCGAGAGACTCCAGCCAGTAGGAGGAGCTCGTCCCGCATGTGTTCAACCCGCCCATAGGGGGATCTCACCATAAAACGGCTTTTCAGTTTCGAGTCGACTAGTAGCCTAGTTGTATCATTTCTTCCGATACTGCCCTCTGTAACCGGTAGGCGTGGCTTGGGAGTGTCCTCGTAGGGCAGCGAAGCAAGTGCATTCTGGGAGTTGTTGTCTTTCATCCACATGAGCCAAAAATACATTTTCTGGCTTTTCTCAGTCTAGAAGGCACCAACTTCTAAAATAATTTCACATTTCTACTACATAAATGACCCAATTTAAATACACATTCATCTTTCCAGCAGTGAAATATCCCTTTAAGTGCGTTTGAGGCCTAGGATGAGAATTTATCATATTAGTAAACTGCAGGAAACGGTACTTTATTAACAGTTGATAAAATTCATGTGATTTTTCACACATAGCTTGTTATCTAGGTTAACAGCTCAGTACGAGAAAACGTCACATCACAGTTTTATTTACATTTTTGCCACTTTACATTTGCTAACAAATCTTTACACGCACACACTTGCATTTTTCTGGCACGAATATACCGCAAGACGTGCAAAAGAACATTCGCTTCTCTGCTTAAGCACATTGAGATGAGAATTTATTTGAAATCTTACTTTAATAAATGTAAGCATGAACATGCAAACAAATCATCAATAGTGGGTTCCCTTTTGTGGTCATTAAAGGGGTCTTGAACTGGATCATTTTATTATTGTATAATGTTTCCTGGGGTGCACTTATAATGTTAGTATGATTTTTACATCAAAAATTGTCATAATTTAGAAATAAAAGGCATTTTTCCAAGCCTGATTTTAGCCTCTGATTTGAACGCTCTGTTTGAAGGGGTGTGTCTGAGTGAGACTTCAGTGTAAACGCCCACTGCTGTGATTGGCTGCTGTGGGACTTCAGTGTAAACGCCCACTGCTGTGATTGGCTGCTGTGGGACTTCAGTGTAAACGCCCACTGCTGTGATTGGCTGCTGTGGGACTTCAGTGTAAACGCCCACTACTGTGATTGGCTGCTGTGAAACTTCAGTGTTAACGCCCGCTGCTGTGATTGGCTGCTGTGGGACTTCAGTGTAAACGCCCACTACTGTGATTGGCTGCTGTGAAACTTCAGTGTTAACGCCCGCTGCTGTAACTGGCTGCTGTGGGACTTCAGTGTAAACACCCACTACTGTGATTGGCTGCTGTGAAACTTCAGTGTAAACGCCCACTACTGTGATTGGCTGCTGTGAAACTTCAGTGTTAACGCCCGCTGCTGTAACTGGCTGCTGTGGGACTTCAGTGTAAACACCCACTGCTGTGATTGGCTGCTGTGAAACCTCAGTGTTTACGCCCGCTGCTGTGATTGGCTGCTGTGAGACTTCAGTGTAAACGCCCACTGCTGTGATTGGCTGCTGTGGGACTTCAGTGTAAACGCCCACTGCTGTGATTGGCTGCTGTGGGACTTCAGTGTAAACGCCCACTGCTGTGATTGGCTGCTGTGAGACTTCAATGTAAACGCCCACTGCTGTGATTGGCTGCTGTGGGACTTCAGTGTAAACGCCCACTACTGTGATTGGCTGCTGTGAAACTTCAGTGTTAACGCCCGCTGCTGTAACTGGCTGTGGGACTTCAGTGTAAACGCCCACTGCTGTGATTGGCTGCTGTGAAACCTCATTGTTAAGGTTAACCTCATCGCAACGCAATGTCTGCATTCTCACGAATACTTTCATCAAATAACACTGCAAATACAATGTAAATACAGTAACAGAATCATTGATTTCATAACTAGTTTTGGCAAGTGTCCAGATAAACTTGTGCTTGTGCAACATTCACAATGTTGAAAAAACAAAAAACACTATCCTAGCATTAGGATCGTTTGGAAGGTAACGGTGTCGATCTTTTCTCGTTCTCATGTCACTATTCACTAACGCTCCAGTGGGCGGCACTAAAGACCAGTGGTGTAGACGTAGGCGTTGATATTCTTCTGCAAAGGCGGTCTTTCGCTGCTCTGTGACGTCTCATAAGTCTCCACTTTTTAGATCCTGTCGTTTTCTGACCTTGGTTTCAATAAAAAGCAGTTTTTGGAATAACAAGGAAGTTCTGAGTTTTGAAACTTACAGGGTACTTTTATAGTATAACGAACTCTTAACGGTCAAACTGTCGTAACTCTTGTTTCCGTCTAAGAGGTCCTAAATCAAAATAACAGCCACACAGCCGGGGTCCGTGCTGTAGAGGACTAATAATGAATGATTAATAATACATTTTCCTAATATGAATGTAAATATGTACAAATTATTGCACAGCATTATCTTATCTACTGTTATCTTGAGATAAAGATATTTGAAATGGTACAAGATGGAGCCAGATACATCCTCAGCCATCAAAATAACCAGTTTCGTAGCAAAATTTAAAACTCAGCTGTGCCAGACTGTTTTTAGATGATGTGGCTTGATGATCTGTGCTTAAGTGCTTTTTGTGGCCAGTTCTGTTAATAACCTGAAGATGCCTTCCGGGTGCGCACATACTGTGCATCTGTTGCAGTGAAAAGACTTTTGAAAAGGTTTTGCTTATTTTAAATCATTCCTATCAATGTGCTGTTCCTCAAGTGATTATTTAATTTTAAATTAATAAAATCGCATTTTATAAAGTTAGTCAATTTTACAAAACTGTCCCGGGCATTTCGGCGCATCCCTTCCTCCCCTTCTCAATAATAACATTAATTTAGTAAGTCTCATGATTAGTTAACAGTAGTGCTGCACGATTAATCGTATCGCAATCGCGATGTCAAGCCTACGCGATTATATGACGCAAAATGCTGCGATTTTATATTTAATAAACAAATTAGCGCTGTTAATGCAATTAACGCAGCAACTGTTAATTTTTGGCATCCTTTGGCTAGTGTTACATGATCCCGCTCTTATTCATGCAAATGCTTTTAAACCATTCATGCGCGATAAGACAAAAAAGAATGCGCTGTCAGTGAATGTCCTCCTGACACACACACACACATACACACACATACACACGACCCACAGATAGACGCGCGCCAGTATCAAGTTCTCTTTCGCTGTAGAACGAACAACACACATGTATGCCAAAATAAACGCGCTGCCTGTGAATGTCCTGACTGTGACACACAGAAAGACTCGCGCTAATATCGTGCGTGCGCACAAAACAGCATACCAGAATACAGTTCTCTTTCGAGCTTGAACGAATAATAACACACACAATTATGCCAAAATGTCTTTTTGTCGAGTTTCTTCATAACATAAGAGTAGTCTTATGATGAACGTGAAGAGATGTGACTCGTGAAAGAATGAGGTGCGTGTGAGATCCGCGTCTCTCTGACAGCTTTGGGCTGGTCACAACAATATTCACAATATTCACTGGTCTTAAAGGGACAGTACACAGTAGCCACTAATTATATCTGTTGCTAAAGTTAATCAAAGAACAAAGGGAACAGAGAAAAACACTCACTGCTCTTGACTAAAGAACTTTTTTTCTTTAGGCAGATTATCACTAATCTGTGTGTGCATTTATTTTCCTTGAGAACCAAGCAAGTTGACTCATGAAACCATTTGTTTATTATATCGCAATCGCAATATTGACCTCAATTATCGCAATATGACATTTTCCCCAAATCGTGCAGCCCTAGTTAACAGTGGACGTGATCAACCTCTTATAAAGTATTGAACACTTGCTAATATATCTAGTTCCCATATTCTCAATATTACAAAACTGCAAAAAAAAGGGCTAAAGTCTAGATCGTCATTTAATCCTGGGTATTTCAATGCCTTAAGTTTATAATCCAAAAAGGGCTCATTTGCATATTCATAGAACCGCATATACTAAATGAGGCAAGGGTGTCGAGTTACATTCAAGCTATTTTAAAGCATCACAAAAAAAAAAAGTGAGAATTTTTTTTTTTTTTTTTTTAAATGTCATTTTGATGATCAAAGACGAGTTTTAAGGGATAAAATGACTGACTAGAGGGGTCTTTAACTGAATAAATCTTATTTGTATGAACATCTAGAAAAGTTTTTCCTTACACCACATTATCACAATGATTACACTGATGACATTTAAACATCTCTTTGGTTTATCCGCTAAACAATTGCTTCCACGAGACTGTGATTTATAACGGTGAACTAATGTGTCCGCTTAAGTTGTGCTGCTCTCATCAATGGAAAATCTGGAAATGTATCTCCCATCAAATCATCACTCAGTAAAATACTATGATAACTTTGTTAAAGACAAATCCTGAAATACCATTTCTATCCCAGAACAGAACTATTGAGTCTCAAGTCTTATGAAAATGGGAGCTCAAGTTCATGAAATAAAAAATTAAGCTTCCGATGACAGGCAAAAGAGGAAGCCCTTCAGAGAAATGTAAGGATGTGCTATTCTCACAGCTCATTCGGGTAACCAGAAGAGAAACGGAAACTAAGAAAGAGGAAGAGAAATGTAAAATCTTTTCTTTTGGGTCAAGGTCCACTACAAAAGCTCTTTATAGACGCATCTCAGGAGAAGTAGTTTGTACCTGATAACACTGACGCTCATGCTGTTCAGCTTCTGCTTGAGGTCTTGCATGCTGATGCCTTGAGGCTCATGACAACTCTTGATCAGACCCAAAACCTGCACAAAACCACAACTCAACATCAGCAAAACACAACTCTAAACTACAGTCAAAAAGGGCACAGACAATGAAAAAGAGTTGCAAGATCTAATTTTTTGATCAAAATATCTTTTGTGGAAGAAAAAGACAAAATAATGTCTGATAAGATAACTATTTAAAATATGTGTTATTGTTTCAAATACGTCATCATCACATACAAATACATTACGTTAACGTAACTCTTGCACAATGAGGCACTTTGACTCACCTGGTTCTGGTTGGCACTCAAACCATTGACTAGCATACTAGCACCAGAATAGCTCCCTGCAGACCCTGTGCTAGCCATGCTAGTATGAGACACGGCAATCGTGTTCATCCCTCCGCCCCCTCCCTATGAAGAAAGAGCATCTATTATCAAACACAATCTAAACAAAACCATTAATGACATAGTGAGAGACATACTGGCCAGGTTGATCACGGTTTCACACAATTTACTGTATAACGTCAGAATGTGAATGAAGAAGTCAAAAGTATGACTGTACAATTAATCAAATCATGTTATAGACTAGTGTCTGAGAACATTATAGCGCAGAAAGACATGTGCTTGTCAGTTTGGTCTACTACACACTCAAGCAAGCGTGCAGTCTCGTGCTGTTTTTAACATCTGCCGTCTCGAACTTCATCTCCAGAGTAGGGTGGTCCTTATTTTTAAAGTCTCCAATTGTCATGCTCTTAACCCTTCAAATTGTTCCTTTATATAAGAAAATACAGCATGCCAATTTTTATGGCAGTAACATAATAATTACTGGTAGCTCAATAGCTTTAAACTTTCTGAGATTTTGATGATTTTCGTAAAAACAGATCATTTGAATTGGTATTGTACCTGGCTAGTAAAATTCCAAAAAAATCTCCATAAAAGCATCTAATGCACCATATATTCCTAAATATGTATTTTAGAAACATATCTCAGTTTACTTATTGTAGAAACTAAATCCAAATTAATCCATCCATGACCCGGTTTAGCAGAATTACCTTTCCTGGTGGAATCAATACATATTTCTATTGATGATCACCTTGGTTATTGTTTGGGTTTAGAGCACATTTTTGGGTTTAAAAAATTACATTACGCTCCTTGAAATTGACCCGGAACTTTGGCCGAATCAAGCAGATTATCAGGAGGCACAGGCAACCATACATGCAATGAAAGTAGTCAATGATCACGCAGAGAGAGGAGTGGCTCTGATTCAAGAATACAATGGCTCTCTCACACACTCTGAAGAACAACTGCAGTTTCTCCTTCATGTGGTGGAAGATCACCGACGGATCTATCCAGACTGCAAAAACTCAACACCGGCTGCTGAGCATCAGAAATGAGGGATTGTTGAAAACTTTGTGCTTTTTTGAGATTGTTGTCATTGTTGTCATGTCAGTGTTGCTCTGATTTCAATAAAATGTAGTTCATTTGCAGCAACTTTTAATATTACTTGCATATCATAATAACGTCGCACAGCTTAACATAGGCAATCTTCCACATGATTGAGCTACCTCTAAATATCCTTTTTTTGTCAACATTTTTGCATATTTCTAATTTTGAAGTTAAAAGGAACAGTTTAAGAGGTTAAGACACTAACATTTTGCAAAAAAAAAACAAAAAAAATTGGACTTGATAAGGACCACCCTACTCCAGAGCTGCTCTGAGAGTCACTTCAGCAGCTTTTCACCATTTCATTTGAGAAAACTATCATTAGTTACGCAACGCAATGTCTGCATTCTCACGAATACTTTCATCAAATAACACTGCAAATACAATGTAAATACAGTAACAGAATCATTGATTTCATAACGAGTTTTGGCAAGTGTCCAGATAAACTTGTGCTTGTGCAACATTCACAATGTTGAAAAAACAAAAAACACTATCCTAGCATTTTGGAAGGTAACGGTGTCGATCTTTTCTCGTTCTCATGTCACTATTCACTAACGCTCCAGTGGGCGGCACTAAAGACCAGTGGTGTAGACGTAGGCGTTGATATTCTTCTGCAAAGGCGGTCTTTCGCTGCTCTGTGACGTCTCATAAGTCTCCACTTTTTAGATCCTGTCGTTTTCTGACCTTGGTTTCAATAAAAAGCAGTTTTTGGAATAACAAGGAAGTTCTGAGTTTTGAAACTTACAGGGTACTTTTATAGTATATAGATAGACTCTGTCTATAGATAGACAGAGACTCAAAGGCCTTCACTAAAGCCCACCAAAATAAAAGTTTGGTTTAAGAAATTGTGACAGACATATATTCAATTTTATTTAACTTTATTTACAGACTCAGTCCATTAGAGAAAAAACAAACATCAACCTACACACAATTACATACAATACATTTAAAATAGACAATTATGCCAATACTTCCTCCGAGATGACCGGTATCGCACCACACTTCGCTTAGGGTTTGACAACAGCATAATAATAGCATTCTGAGAATTATCCAGCCGGCCACTAAATTTATACAACAAATTTCTCAGTAAAGCCATAAAGGTTTATATTATTATTATTATTATTATTATTATTATTATTATTATACTTCACAAAGTAATAATATTTTTTTTTTTATGAAACACCAGACCATTTTTAACCATGTTTTAACTTAGTAAACCTGAGTGCAGAAAAAAAAAAAAAAAAAAATAAATAATAATAATAATAATAATAATAATAATAATCATAATCATCAAGGTAACAATTCAGTTTAGGGTCTACTTCTTCCTAACTAGTAGCTTATTAGCATGCATATTACTAGAATATTCACTGTTTATTACTTATACTTATAAAGCACATATTAATGCCTTATTCTGCATGACCATATTCTACATCCCTTAATCCACCCAATGCCTAAACTTAACAACTACCTTACTAACTACTAATAAGCAGTAATTCATGTGAGCAAAATCATATTTCAAACCAAAAATCAAATTTGTTAAAAAGTAATTTGATTACATATTAAAAATGTATTAAATATTAATTACACTTAAAATATTATGAATTCATTTGATTACCACCGTTTTTGAGAATAATTTTGTATTAACTCATTAACGCAAATTTCTGAAAAATTTTGACTATTTATTTTAAATAAATCAAACGTTTCTTAGGGCCCATATTGTTACAATTTTAATAAATTATTAAATTGCAAAAATTGTATGAATTCATATGATTAAACATTCCTTTTAATTATTAATTTGTTTAAAGCCCAATCCAGAAGAATTAAAACTGAAAACACAGAATTTGGGAACCAATAAAATTATTTCATAGGGCTCTAATTATTATACTATATTATATTATGTCTGTCAGTTCCAGTGTGTATATTATAAATGATTTGATAATGTTCCAGAGAGCATCTTAATCTGTGTCTCAGGACCCGATTCTGTGCTTATGTACTTGTACATAAAAATGCTCAGATACCAAAATAATTAAAACCACGAAGTGTGTGTACAGTATAGTGTTTGTGTTCAGACAAAAATACAGACAACAGAACAAACAGAGATATGGAGATATCAGGGATTAAAAATGTCTATGAAGTAAATGCATCTAGTTAACAGAATATTAAGCATAAATTCAATATTTACGCCCGTTTAGCCGCTGTGAGCGAGCATAGACCCTTTCTCATAGACAGTCGCTGAAAGGTTTGTTTTTGCACGGATGTCAATAGCAAAAAAAAAAAAGCAAAAGTAAAACGAGGAACATATTACTAAAGTTACTTCGCAGTAAGGAGAGAGAGAGAGAGAGACAGAGTGTGTGCACTTCTGTTGCATGTGCTTGATTTCTTATCACTCATCAGTACAAAAATAAAAGTATCGGACTTGGAAAAAGTGGTATTGGTACATTCCTAATTAATAATTAAGACTTTCAAATATTGAAGACTTTTTTTTAATGGGACTTAAGTCTTAAATTCTGAAAGTAAATTAAGACATTAAGGACCTGCAGGAACCCTGCATTAGATTTTGTTCATACCATCCCTACCATCATCATCATCATCATCAACAACAACATTTAAACACAATATGAATTGATCCAAAGTGCTGTACAGTGTACAAAGCAGGTCTACACAAAAAAACAAAAATTACAGGTTTCCAAAAGCTAAAGAATAAAAATACAATTTAAGTAGAGATGCACCGATATGAAATTTCTCAGCCGATACCGATAGCCGATTATTCAGAATGATTTCGGTCGATGCTGATATCGATAGTTTGTTTTTTCTTATGGATAAAAAAAATCTCTCCCAAATAATGCTGCAAACTATTAGGGGTGGAAAGGTACACATCGGTTCATACCTCGATTCAGACATCACGGTTCGGTACGAGTTCTTTTTTATTGTGCATGTCTCAGGCTGTACCACCCAAAGGAAAATAAATGTCATAAGCCTTGTATTTTTTTAAATAAGTTTTATTAATAAAGTAAAGGCGTAGAACCAGTTTATTTGTAGTGCATTGACAATAGTTTTATATAATTAGTTTGTTAATTAAATTAATAAAAAGACAAAAAGACCTTGAGATATGTTTGGTAATTGTACCAAAGAAATGAATGAATTTAAAATTAATTTGCTATATTTCAGATCAATATATTTGTTTTCCTTAATTTTAATTAACACTAACTTTATTCTCATCTGAATTATAAAAAATGTATTTATGTATAAAATAATACTACCATTAAAAACACATTTGCTTTTCTTTTTTAAATCAATGTAGAATGTGTGACTTAAAAATAAACAGATTAGTGCTCGGTTTGAGGACAAGAAATGAAAACCAATGCAATGTGATGAATGTCCAAAAGATGGCACCCACAGACTGTTTTTAAATGGGGTTGGATAAATATATATGTGTGTGTGTGTGTGTGTGTGTGTGTGTGTGTGTGTGTGTGTGTGTGTGTGTGTGTGTGTGTGTGTGTGTGTGTGTGTGTGTGTGTGTGTGTGTGTGTGTGTGAGAGAGAGATTTTGGTTGGGTGACAGTTGTAAGTTACAGTTTGACAAGAGTTTACAGCTTGACAAAAGCACAATGTTGTGTTTTATTGCAAGTGTACACAAATATAAGAAAACACTATGCAGTTTGAATGATGTCCTGTATGAACAAAATGACGGAGTATGTTTTTATGTTTCCACTGTTCGATCGCGCCCGCGCCTCTCTCTCACACACATACAAACACGCACACAATGTTCCAGCATTGCAATCTTGACATCGCAGCCTGTTCATTATAGCCACAGAGCTTTAGAGCTCAGGCGGAGCTACAGATTAGGTGTCCCTAAAGAACCCGCGTATCTAACAGTGGTTCCACATTACATTAATTTGCACGCAAGTTTTATTTATTTTTTATACCGCCAACTTTTTAAAGCCAACTAACAAACAGGTGACTTTCCCGAGGTAAATGCAACATAAAGTGATATTGTTCACAAGCAAGTTTCAAGCTTCACAAGCAAAGATACGAATTTCGGTAAGTTGTACTGTAACTTTCAATTTACCTTCTGATATTCATGCATGTTTTTCTAGATATAATTTGTATTAAAGTGGAAGAATAGACTCGCGCCCCGCGCTGATGCTTGAACGATCTGTCACATCACATTTAAGAGCATCAAAACGAAAGTGATCGGGTTGATGTGCATCGGATTTATGTCACAAGCTTCAAATCAGAATTGATTTTTGTACATAAAATACGCACATATAGTTTCTGCTGTTTGCACATACTATTCTCCTACATTGCTTCTTTTCTTTGTTTTAAAGAGACTTTATCTAGAGATATTAATCTATTTCAGGTCCTGATTAGGAGGCGGCGAGCACATGAACCGTTATGCCGTGCATTTATATTTATCAAACGGTAAAAACGCCCCTTCCTGCGCCCAAAGTAAAGTGTCTGTGGATGAGAGTATGAAGTGAGAACTGATGGGACGTTGTTCTGATCCACTTCACAGATGGTGAGGAGAACTTTAGAATAACGAGTTACTTAACAACAGCTGCATCTTGTTCTGCAAATCATATGTCATACGTCATTGCACATGCGCAGTCCTTTCCAGCTTCAGTTTCCAATCCGATGAAGGGTTTACATGTCCTCTCGATCGGTTTAGAAAAGGATTTTACATGTCCTTTCAATCTGTTCAAAATTTATTTCGGATCGAGCTCAATCGGATCGATTAAGGTGTTTACATGAGGGCTTTTCAGTCCGATTGAGCCGTCAATTCAATTACTAACGGATTATTTGTTTGCATGTAAACTTAGCCAGAAGTGTTGCACGATATACCGGTACTAGAAAGATATCGTGATACCCTGCTATTAAAAACGGTACGATATGAAATTTTATTAGTACAGGTTCTTTAAGAATGACAGCACTCTAAATAATAAGAGCAGTATTTCTTAATTTGCGTTCCTGTGTCACATCAGGAGTCAGGGTGTGTGTGCAGAGCTCTACTTCCACTGTTCACGCTCACTGAATAAATGTAATCTATTTTTTGTAAGAATCAGTCTATAGTTCATTTATAGAGTGAAGACTGTATGTTTCTGCCACAGTAAGTCTATTTAACAGTAGAATTCAACAAAGAAATTAAGCACTGTTTATTTTGTATCTTATAGTATTTGTCATATTGTTTGTAATTTGCTTTTTTGCTTATTTTTTGATAAAGATAAAATAAAACTAAATATCTATATTGTAATTATAAAATTACATTTAAAAAAAATATTAAGATTTCATGAAGTAAGATTTTGGTCATCCTAACCTGTCAACATGATTTATAATAATGTGATTGTTGCAAACATCTATTAAGGAAGTTCACACTGGCATGTAATTATTATTAAAAAAAAATTATAATCAAGAGGAGGAAATGGTCAAAATGCAGGGAAGGAACATGCTGGTCAAGCGAGTTATTTTCATTCGTTTATTAATTCCTAAAACAATGAATTGTAAGTTCTGTAATTTTTTTTATTACTTTTAGTGTCTTAGTTTTTTTCCCCCGAGGTATCGATTAGGGTTGGGCGATGTCCCCTATATTGGCTGTTGACGATGTTTATATTGATATATATTTTAGGTGATGTATTTGACTGGCATTTTGATATATTTCTGTGTTTATTTGGCCGTTTAGGCGCACAACCGAAGACAAAGGCTACTATGCTTGTCCGTGTTGCGCTCGGAGCGCGCACACAGCTTCCTGTCAGTATAATTCAGTTCTCTTTCGTGACTAATCGCGCTTTTAATATTTCTTTTCAATATAAAGCACATCCTGCTCTTTTCTTTCTCATTCATTCATGTTTTGTTATTAATAACTTTAAACAGAATCGTCAACTGAAATCTGCGCGGATTATCAAAAATACGACACATTTATAGGACATAAAAAGGCAAAAGTGAAAACCAGTGAAAGTACCATGCACTTTTGACTTGAATATTATTATTATCATAAACTTTTCATTAACTTCGGTAGGCTGTACAACAAGGGAATTGTAATTGGCTGCTTTTCTGCAGAGAGCCGATCTCTGTTGATGTGTCTTAATTTTTTTATCGTTTGTTGGTAAAGGGTGAGAGACCTTTTTAGCAGGTGTGGCTCATGAGCCATAGGTTCCCAACAACTGGTGTACGTAGGGCCCTATGAAATCCGTTTTATTTTTTCTCAAATTCCGTTTTATTTTTTTTCAAATTCCGTTTTATTTTTTTTCAAATTCCGTTTTTTTGATAATTTTTAGCCTTTTCGGATTTTTCTTGTTTTCTTTTCACTTCTAAGCAGTATTGACCTTTTAAAATTTACTTACACAAACTCACAACTCACAGCTTTTTTATTTAAACTGTTAATATATTCAACAAAGCACATTCAAAATTCTTCAAAATTCAGCCAAACCTTCAACAAATCTAATAGAATCCAAAAATAACTGTTACAAGGTAGGATTGATGAGTATTAAATTAAAGATTAAATTAGCTTTTAAATCATTTTTCACAAAGAATGTTTTATAAAAAGATAAACCTCGCATATTTAAGCCTTTAAATCACTTTTATAAAAAGAATGTGTCAAAAAAGATAAACATTTACAATGATACTGACATTTACAAATACAAATGCATATTAGCTTAGGCAATCTTTTATTATTAATAGTAAAAATTCGGTCCGATTTTCCCATGGCGTCTGACGTTAATGCAACCATGCACCGCGCTCTCCACAACGACAAAGAAGTTTTAGTAGCTAATAGATTTCCACCACCGAAAAACGCTTGCTGTAGCTCTGCTACAAGATTTATTTACGGAGAAGAGAAAAACACCCGTAGTGTTTGTGGTGTGCTACCCCCATTCTTTATGTTGACTGAGCTTTCAATGTTGTTACGGAAAGGGTGAAGTTGATATGTTGGTTCTTGTCTCATGAACTGCGGTGCGCTTGCGGCATTCTGAAGAGTTGAGGTGTTTTCATCTCGCTGCGCCTGGAAAAAATGAGCGTGTCGGCGCTTCACTTATGAGCGCGCTTGCCGCGCGCCTACATTTGAAATAACGAACTTGAGCGCGCAAAAGGTTCACGCTTGCACTCATACTGAAAAGCGCGCTGTTTGGATCCGTGTATATTAACTGTATTGACAGATGTCTCTCTATATGGCTCTGGGTTTAGGTAGAGACCTTTCTACGTTTGTTGTTTTAAACTGAAAAAATGAGAATGAAGTAAAAAAATCATTTATTTAATATGTCAACAAAACATATGCAAATTCTGTGCGTATAAGAGAATTCCGTTTTCATGTGTAAATTCCGTGATTCCGTCCGCGTTTTCCACATCACGGAAATCATAGGGCCCTATGTACGCAAATCAATAGATTAAATTACGTGACCATTTCACGAACTGCCATGAGACTGGGCTGGTCTGACAGGGTGGGGGGCGTGGCATCACGATGGTGGCTCTCCATCGTGATGTCGTTCAGCCATCATGATAGACGATGATATCGGCACAACCCTAGTATCGATTCAGTATCGGTATCAAGGCATTTTTGTCTGGTATCGTATCAAAATCAGAATTTTGGTATTGTGACAACACTAGTAGGCAGTGTGTGCGAGTGAAGAGCAGAAGTGTCATGTGTTAGTCTCACCATGTTCTGTGGTTTGCCCAGCAGCATGTGAGCATTCACAACCTCCAGCATATGTGAAGTGACTTCATTCATGTCCTCCAGCACTCGCACGCTGAACGCAACCAAAGACCTGTTATTCTGTAACGACAACCAAAGTTTCAGTTTGACACTTTGTGAAGGTAAAAACACAAAAAAGCAACAACTCTGTCCAAACTTTCATATGTAAAAGCACTATTATGCACATTTACATTCAGTTCTGACCTGAAAAGAGCGGAGGTTGCCAGAGACTTTGACATAAGTGCTTGGAGGAATGACAGAGTTATCCACACCCATGTCCTGGAGAGATTTAGGAATAAATGTAGGTAGTTAACTTTTTCATCAGTGAATTTCCATGACTTTTCCACGCATTTGTGGTTACTAAAAAAGGACTTTTAAAGGGTCATGAAACACACACAAAAAAAATATGAGATGTTAACATATGTACATGTTGTACATCACTGAAAATGATGATAGCACTCATTATGCTTATTATTAAGGGGAAAGTGGTTATTTTATTTATTTTTTCACAGCCATTTCATTCTTCCGGTTTAAAAAAGGGACGTTAAACCATGAAAGTCACGAAAAATGATAGGTATATGCGTTAATTTAGAGTGGTGATTTGCTACATCAGTTTCTTATGGAAGTAAAATAATGTCAAATGTTTTTGAAATAAAAAAGCCTGTTGAATTGCACTACTTGAAAAAAATAGGCATTGCATTAACCATGCTTGCATTTTAATGCATTGTATTTTTAGGGCTTGCATTTTTATGGGCTGAAATTCAACATGGTTGAATATTTAAGCTGTGAATATTTCAATTAAAAACATTTCAAACACATTTTCATTATTAAATATTCAATAATCCATATTCACCTTTCATATTTCACTTCCAAAATATTCAAACTGTTTAAAAATACAACCTATAATATTCAACAGGCAATTTCGGCCCATTTTATTTCGCTTCGCAAATGCGCTTCCACAAATTCAGTGGTTCAAATTCGACAGTAAATTCAACATTGACATTTTACCAACACTAAAACATAAACCACCCCTGTGTTTCTGCACCCTTCAGACTGATTATCTTTAAAGATGGACTTTTTTGTTAGTTTTTTTTTTTTTATTATTATAGGCTAACTTAATAAAACCTGCTGGTGAGGTCTACTAACAGCAGATGGAGAGTATGCTCGGCAATCTACTGCTTTTCATGCAGTTCCTGGACGTCAATGTTGAATTTACTGTCGAATTTGAACCACTGAATTTGTGGAAGCGAATTTGCAAAGCGAAATAAAATGGACCGAAAATTGCCCGTTGAATATTATAGGTTGTATTTTTAAACAGTTTGAATATTTTGGAAGTGAAATATGAAAGGTGAATATGGATTATTGAACTTTTAATAATGAAAATGTGTTTGAAATGTTTTTAATTGAAATATTCAAAGCTTAAATATTCAGCCCATAAAAATGCAAGCCCTAAAAATACAATGCATTAAAATGCAAGCATGGTTAATGCAATGCCTATTTTTTTCCAAGTAGTGCAATTCAACAGGCTTTTTTATTTCAAAAACATTTGACATTATTTTACTTCCATAGTTTCTGAGCTTTTCTCTGCATTATTTGTAAGAATGAACTCTCTTAACTCAATCACTGTGCTGTATTATGAAAGAGATCACATTACAGCAAAGAAATTCAGACGACATGTTTTTTTCCTCTGCCTGTTCAGCTTTATGGTGTTTTCCTTCAGGTGTATGTGTTGTAAGTGTGCGTTTCATCAGTATAACCGAAAAGTGTTCTTTGCATGTCCCCTACGATGCGGTCAGTGCTGGATTTGACTACCAATATGGAAAATATGACTATCGATATTAGATATTAATACATATTTAATATGTAACACACGTCAAGAGAGCGGTTTATGCAAAGAAAACTGCAATGTTTAACAACACTCACAGCATAGATCATAGTTCAGATGTGTCAGGAGAAAACCAGGAGAAACGCTTATAGAAGGCTTTCAGTCCACAAATCAGCAACATTCACCATGGATTTAGCCTAATGTAGTAACTCTAACCTTAACTATATGGTTGTACGCTATATATAAAATAGTCAAACTATTGTTTCGTTTCAGTTATTTTACAGTTATTTTGGGGGAAATCTGAAAAATTGCATTGCAAGGTGATTTAAGGTGTGCCCCTAAATTTTCTGCTTGCGCTCCTAAAATGTTCAGTCAGGGGCTACAGCGCTCCTAGTAAAAAAAGTTAGTCTGGAGCCCTGAAAGTGCCGTTTCTAGGGGTGCACCGAAATTTCGGCCGCCGAAAATTTTCGGCCGAAATGGCATTATCGGTTTCGGGCCGAAATAAAAAAAACAGCCGAAAACGTAAACCGAAAATGAATGTCACCCGCCCCTCCCATCCGTGCGCAAGCGCTTAGGTTTCACTCACGGTCGAGCTGTTATCACGCGTCTGCCTATCAAAGATTAAGCATGTCAAAGGGCTGTCACTTATTGCACAATCGATCGGACCAACCAACACAAGTTTCGAAAATGAAAATAGGGAATCGATTTTAACAGCCTTCTCTCGGAGCGCGTCCAGCTCGTCACTATACGCTCGCAGCGAACGTGCGTCACACAGCAACTGCAGGTTCTGACACACACACACACACACACACACACACACACACACACACACACACACACACCCTATTTCTGCATAATATAGTGCATAATATGTAGCCTTCAGTAATGTTTTTCATTGATGTTATGGCAGTCCACATTGCTGACTTGTGCGCGTCTCAAGCGCCCTCTTTACGTTCGTCCTAATGCCTGTTTAGTTGTCCGTGGATTTGCCTATATTTGCTGTTGAAAACGGATCAACGGCAAATATAGGCAATTTACTAACGATTCAATGAACACTTAGCCTATGTCTCAAAAATCGAACAGGATTTTTTTTTTCACAAAAGTGACAGCCCTATACGAGAGGACACCAAAGTTGCAATATGTAACATTTGTTCTGCAAAAATCTCCAAAATTGTGGATTTTTTTTTTTTGCACAACTTTTAAAAAACTATTTTATTTGATGGAACATAAAACTTGAAGAATAATATTATTTGGTATTATTATTTATATTTATTGTTAAAAATATTTTATGTTTTGTTATGTAACTGTTAATAAAAGTTTGATTATTATATTGTGATTTTTCATTTCAGATCCATTAAATTCAAGCAATATATATATATATAAGTTTTTAAAAGAAGCCATTTTCGGCTTCAGTTTCGGTTTTCGGCCAAGTGCATCCTAAATTTTCGGTTTCGGTTTCGGCCCAGAATTTTCATTTCGGTGCATCACTAGCCGTTTCCATTCTAATTATGCTTTTAAATGAAAGTTAGCCTCTGGTAGATTAACAAAAAAGACCCTAGGTTGCATTTTGGCAACAGTTATGCTTTAAGCTGCTTGATTTTGCGCTGCCAGAGAAACTGAAACTAAAAATCACCCGCGCCTGTGAAACGTGCTTTACAAATAGGCTAAACTTGACGCGCCTTACCATAATAACAAGCACAAACGGTGTTATATAGAATTTGACGTGCAAGTAAAAAGGTAGGCTATCTTTCCTACAGCGTTTTTCTACTTTACCACAGTAAAGAATGTGAATATAATAGGCCTAATTAAAAGCGAACCAAAGGAAGAAACGTTTATAATCCCCTGCAAAAATGGGTGAGACGTGATTGAAGATTTTGGGAAACGAAACAAGAGATTCCATGTCCAGTGGAATAACTAATGGAATATTGTTAAATTCGCTGATAATCGGGTGACCAGATCGCAAAACAGAATACAAACTACGCTGACAAAGCTTAAATTTATGGGCTCATGCACAACTCTCTCAGTCGTCATGAATCCAATTGTTTCCATGGCTGTGATGTAACATTAAATTGCTAACCAATTATTTATTTTGTAAACAAAGCTTTCTGCTTCACTCCTATCATAATAGGTTCATGAAAAACAGCATTCACATAAAAAAAAAGTGTTTTGGCGGACTACCGCCGGTGCTACTCAGCCACAAGTTTACCGGCACAGCCCTACTTCCATGACTTTATTTACTCATTTCTGTGGCCTGGAAATCACATTTCAATATGATTACAACTCCGAATCAACGCTGGAAGGCGTCTGAACAGGTACCTCTGTGTCGACCCACTGCTTGACGTCCATGGGAGCCGCAGTCATGTCGTCCACCTTATACTGGATGTTGATCGTGGATTTATCAGTGCTTCTGATAACACCAACAATAGTTACCTAGAAAGTGTCAGATAAAACAAAACGTATTGATGGATGAATGAGTGTATTAGCACGTTGCAACTATTTCCGTGTTTTACCATTACGAGCCCAGGGGTTTATGATAATGTTCAACACACTTACACACAGAGAGATATTCAATCTTGTTTTTGAGATTAACATGACTTCTCACATTTATAACTTCTCTAAGTTAGTGTATTTTCTCTTTTCCCACTACGGGTTTAGTTCCTGATAATAAGATCTATTCATGCCTCTAGCCTGCAGCAGTGCAGTGTTGGTCTTCTCATTTATGGCATTCAACATATATCATACCCGTTAGAGAAATAAATCTACCTTTAAGATGGATTTGTGTGTGTGTGTGTGTGTGTGTGTGTGTGTTAGGGGTGGGGGAAAAATTCAATTCTTAGATGCATCGTGATGCGGAAGTGAACAATTCTGAATAGGGATCGACCGATATGGATTTTTTAGTGCTGATGCCGATACCGATTTTTTTTCATCAGCCTTAGCCGATGACCGATACGGGTTGCCGATTTTCTTGGGCCGATATTTGGAGCCGATACTGCTTTTGCTCACTCAGTTTACATCATAAAAATGACATGTATATAATATATAATGATAACAACTGTTACAAGTCTCAATTAAGAAAGGAACATTTATTGAACTTAAAAAAAAAACAATATTTGACAAATATTAAAAACATGTGAGGTAGAAAAAAAGTTCAGTGCTGAAAATACTGAAAATAAATATTTAAGCATAATTCAAATTCTGAAAATAAATTCTGAATATAAATATTTAAGCATAATAAAATAATTTGACTGGAACATGTTATTCTGTGTAGTTGTCTGATCTATGTAATCGTGATCTCCATTTTAAACAAAACAAAAACGATTTTAAACCAAATAGATTCTAAGTTTATTATGAATTAGGGATCGCGTCTAAAACGTGTGGAAAGCACGGCCGCGCCGCTTCTACAAGCGCTTGCGTCTGTTGTTGCTATGCAAACATGAACTGCTCTCTCCATGATGACGAGGAAGTAAGGATTAATTTATTTCCTGCCCTTTACGACTACATATATTTATGGAGATGAGAAATAAAAACCCGCCCTGTCCAGCTATGATCCGCCGTTCGACCGAGCTTTCGATGTTGTCATGGAAAGGTCAGTTGTTTTTTGTCACATGACCTGCGTGCGCTTGCGGCATTCAAGTTTAGATGTTTTCATCTCACCACGGCATAGGAGCGCCTGGACAAACCGTTTATACTGTCTATGGGACAAACTGTTTATATACTGTCTATGGAACAAACGAGCGTGCTGCATCGCGTGCGTGTCACAACCGCGTCGCTTCTTTTATGAGCACACGTCCAAACGTCAGCCAGGTGGTCGCTGAATAAAACTCCCACAAATATAACGGAATCACCGAACAACGTCGGCATTATTTAATCCTATGACCAGTGTTTGTAACAGCTGCCTTATGCATATGGATAGCCTCAAACTTAGCTATTTGCAGCTCCCTAAATACAATGACAAGCAGTTTTATAGATGAGGCATTCGCGTTTTCCATTTGGACCCACAAACTTGCTTAGCTATAGTTGCACGCACATATAGAGCAACGTGTTTCCACTTTCAAAGTGTATTTCAGCTAAGTCAAACAGTTAAAAAGATGTTTTGAAATTTTAAAACTAACCGTTGTCTTGAAGAGGCTTCCAGCACTCTGCTAGTGTGGGAGGGGCAGTGCATGGGCTGCACGTGAACTGCAGCGTCTCCAGCAACACAGAGCTGCCTGCAGACGCCTGTCTGTAATTAATGCCGGGAAAAAAACTATCGGCGAACGCAGCAGCCGTGTATCGGCATCAAACCCGCAAATATCGGCCCGATTTATCGGCCGACCGATATATCGGTCGATCACTAATTCTGAATCGATTCACAAATGTCAAAAATCAATTTACTAAAAATAAAAAAATCGATCTTTCTAATAACGTAATATTGATGGAACGCAAAAGGCGGAACTCTGAAGCGTGGCCGTGCAGAGCCCGGACAGTCTGTGACGTGCACATGACAGAGACGCATGATGGCTGAGCGTGAAATCTGAATCTTCGTTAAAAGCTAACGTATGGAAAATTGGCATAATTTCATTGTGGCCTTTTTTCTATTTTTGTATGAGAGCTGCTTTCTGTGTTGTTTAGTTTTCACATCAATATGCTGTAAACCGATCTGTTATACGTACGTTATACCTAGGTTCACTGTACGGCCCTCCACAAGCACAGTGTGTATCAGTGCAATGCCAGTCACAACAAGTTAATTTTGACTGTGCTCTCTGCAGATGATCATGTTTTTTTTTTTTTGTATAAGCTGTTTTTGATTGTGGTATACAGCAACAATTTCAAGTCATACGTCTTAGACTCTTTATTATTTAGTTGTGTATAAGAATGGCTTTGTGTGTTACTAATTATTCAGAATAAGCGAATAAGTCCGCAAGTATTATTTTTGTATGAATGCTGCTGGTACATAATTCTATATTTTTGTATAAAAGCTGTTTGTGATTTTGTCTGAAAGATTATATTGCTCATTGAACATAACAGGATGATGTTGGTTAGAAGTCTATTCATTTATGTTAGAGATTCAGAATATCCTGAAGTTTGTATTAATTTACAAGTATGCTGCTAGTACAGGCACACATTTGTTTTCCTGTTGGTTCTTTGCAATGTTGGGACATATGCTGGCAAATGTAACTTTACAGCTGACTTGCCAAATCACTTTCATTTGTTTTATTAATAAAATATATTGGAAGTAATATCTTTTAGTAGGGCTGGGTATTGACACAAATTTCACAATTCGATTCGATTTCGATTCACAAGCTTGCAATTCGATTCGATTTCGATTACGATTCGATTCAATATCGATTATTTTGGATATCAGGTATACATTGCAAATTTTCTCAAGGAAAACAAATCTCTTAACTATTATTGTAAACTATGGGAGTCAGTTGTAGCCTATAGGTTTCATTAGCCTACTATAATATTGAAGGTAAAAAATAACTGATTTGTATACAAACACTTAAAATACACTTATTTATTTTTATAATAATAAAGTTATATGAAATTATATACAAATTTAAATGGTGGCTGTCATAAAAAAAAACTTTCCAGATTTATTCAAACATGCATTAAATATTGAAGAACATTAAAAATTATAATGAATATGTAATATTGTGCATATGTTTAACAAAATGCTCCTCTCTAATTTTTCTAGCTGACTAACGAGTTTATGGTCACTGGATATGTTTTTTCTGAGGTAAATGTGACGTTACATGACATTGTTTACTAACGTCTTTCCACGGTTGAAACACTGATTGAGCGATTCCATGTGACGATACGGACTTCGATAAGTTGTACTCTACCTTTTAACACACTTTCAGACGCTCATTCATGTTTATCTCGCGCTGTAACGGATATTATTAAGGCGGAAGAGAAGATTGTGTGCGCTCCGCGCTGCTGCTTCTCTTGAGCTGAGCCAGAGCGATCTCACGCCACAGCGCCAAAACGGTATTTATGTTTTTGAATTTCATAAGAACATGGACGTAATTTGAAATCTGAGACTTTGTTTCATATTAATAATAACAAAGCACAAAGATTATTGCGATTTATTGAATGGGATGCGCGCAACAATGTTCCATTCATTCATCACTGAAAACAGGATGACTAATCGATTCTTGGGATTTAAGAATCGATATCGTTTCGTAAAAATGAGAATCGATTAAAATCGAGAAATCGATATTTTTTACCCAGCCCTATCTTTTAGCATTGCAGCCCACTGAATCGTAATCAAATTGGTGCCTAGAGATTCCCACCCCTAGTGTGTGTGTGTGTGTGTGTGTGTGTGTGTGTGTGTGTGTGTGTGTGTGTGTGTGTTAGGGTTGTGCCGATAGACGATAGTATCGTGGATCGCTGCTGGCAGATGCCTTTGACGATATCAATACGATAATTGGCTCGTTTTCCCATTAATGTATTAAATCATTATTATTATTATTATTATTATTATTATTATGAAGCTAGTATTGTTATTAAATTAATTAGGAACTACAATTAATTTGCCTTGCCTAAATTCATAACGACATCACCACATAACCACACTTGCGACATCACCGACGCGCGCGTATGAGGACTCTTCAAAGAAAATGTTTTTAAAACAGACTAAAAAACTACATCCCACAACGAAATTTAATTGCAAGGTGATCCATTCACAAATTGTCAAGAGTGCTTGTTTTAACAGACGCATCATTCTTATACAGAGATATGTTCATCAGTATTTTGTTTCCATAGCACATTAACAAAACATTTAATGATACTAATAACACTAAAAACAATACAATTACACAATATTAATGATAATAATAATATCAATAAAATTATATAGGCCTAATAAAAGTCTTTAGTTCACGAACGCAGCACAACTCTGCCATCTGTGAAAATCAAAAGCAACTTAAAACACTTCTTTAACATAAAAATATTCTTCTAATTTTTTCAGTCAATAATGTAAGTCCACAAGAGAAATATTAAGCCAGTAAATTAAGATAGTTGCTATACCGTTATATCCATCGTCGTCTCTGAGAGAACGCGCCGTTAATGCAGTGAAAGCTCAGTCCGTTTCTGCTTTCATTTTCAGGGAATCAGCGCGTTTACATGCACGTTATTAACTTGATTATGCTGAATAAACTGACAATGCATGTCATGTAAACACATTAACCCGTTTTCCTTTATCGGAGTTAAGTCATAAGTTTAAGTATAAACCCATCGACTTTTAGATTTTTGCCTTTGATTTCTCCCGGCATTTAAAACACATTAACCCGCGTTCTTTGGGCTTACTGAAGTGCGATATGTGAAGTGCATCCAGACAGAGAGAGCACTGGCAGGATGACATACTGTATATCGCAGACTCCGACTCTTTCTTGACCCAAGAAATTATTAAAACGTGTTCTCATCTCGTGCAGAAGTACAGTCAAAATGCTGCATCTGTAACGGCATGAGAGGATAATGTGTGTCCGTAAATTTCCTGCAGACATGTTGAGTCAGATACAATGATTAGGATCTTTTTTTTACCTCACTATACCGGGAAATAACCTGATTTAGCCTATTAATAAACACTCCACCTTTGCTAGCAAAATAGAAAAAGATTCTCATATATAAAACGAAGTAATAAAACAAGCAAATTGATGAGTAAATAAGCAAGTTAATAATCAAATAAGTAAGCCCCGCCCCCCTCACGATAATATCGTGTATCGCCGATCTCACAGGCTGACGATAGGATGATATGAAAATGGAGCATATCGCCCAACACTAGTGTGTGTGCTGGTGCTCTTATTTCTGCCCTTAAAATCACAGAATGAAACAGTTGTAATGTCAAACTGACAGGGCTCTACGCTAACTTTTTTCCCAAGGAGTGCATGTGCTCCTAAATGAAAAAATTTAGGAGCACACAAATAAATATAGGAGCACAGTGAAAAAGTTGATTAAACTGCTCAATTCATGGATTAGTTTTACGATCTTTTTATAAACTTTTTTCGAGGCATCAAAGTGGTAGCTGTGTAGGCTGTCAATGGAGGGAAAGAAATCTCTCAATTTCATCAAAAAGTTCTTCATTTGTGTTCCGAAGATGAGTGAAAGTCTTACGGGTTTGGAACGACATGAGGGAGAGTAATAAATTACAGAATGTTCTATTTTGGGTGAACTACCTGTTTAATAACTATGCAATTATTATTTTTAGCCTACTTCAAAATATATAAAAAGAATGAACACCTCAAAGTATAAAGTGCTAAAACCAAACCAAATGCCTGCTTGCTTTTTTCCTTTGCAGTATTTGCAGTAGGCTACATTAAGTTGTCCTCAAAAATGAGTTTTTGTCGTCTTCCTGTCCTCAGTGTCGACTGTTTTGGTTGTAACTTTTCTGCACTTGGTCTTTTGGCGAGACCTAAACGTTGCTAATAAAATTTTGATACTCATTTGCAAGTATTGATAGTGTGCGGGAGTTCCTTGTTTTGTTTTTTTGCACTTGGTCTTTTGAGATAATGACTATAGGCTTCATACTGTGTTGCGTATCTAGCTCACTAAGTGTTTACTTGACTTTTTTTTATGGTGTAGGGGCCTGTTCACACCTGGTCACTTCATGCGTTTTTACTGATCAAAACGATTCCATTTACACCTAACGTTAGTCACATAAGTGTGTTTTCGCAAAACTGATATAAATCGGATCTTCTATTCCCGCGCTATATGCAGATTTAATGTAGGCCTATGCAGAGTTCACGTCACCAAAAGCAACAGATATGAGCTGCATTTTATTGATCATGAGCTCATTTCAAAATCAGCGATAGGAGAGAGCGACAGCAGCACTGGCAGCCTAATATCATTTCGTTTCTTTACTATTAATGAATATGATTGTGTGTTGAGCGTCTACGACTTACTTTCACTTTCATTTGCGGCAGTTTGCGCGTTGGCTTGATGAATAGATCGCTCATCTGTTGTGATGCGTGTTGCAGTAGCATCATCATATCTGGCTATAACATGACATATAGCCAATAACACGCTCTCACACGTTTATTTTTAGCACTGTTGGGAGGAGTCACTTGACTCTCTCACTTAAAATCCAGCAGTTCCCGCACATTCCCACACTATTTCAGTGATTGGCTCATTGGTTGCGAATCGTCGCTCTCATTTGAATAAAGTTAATTATGTTATGTAATTAAACATAACATCGTCATCATGTTATGTTCACATCGCCCAGTTGCGACCCCGTCCTCTTCCTTGCTTTCCATGTGAACTCAATGGTCAATGCTTTGCTTCATCGTGCTGTTGTTCAGTGTATTGAGAACAGTCGAACACTCGCGCACTCGAGCAAGTTCGCACATAACTATTTTTAGGCGCAAATGCGAGTGAAAGACTCGCACTGTTGAGCCCAGACTGAATACATTTTAAATGTGTTAAATATCATCTCATGTTGGCAGCCTATTTCTTTTAAACATTTATGCAAAAATACTTGTCAATAAAAATTATACACATTAAAACTTACATTTAATAAAATAAAAGAGGTGTGTTTGTTCTTATCTTTCCTGGTCTGTTAAAAGCATCAATGCTTCATCTGGTCTCTCTCTCTCTCACACACACACACACACACACACACACACACACACACACACACACACACACACACACAGCAGCATTGTGGTATTTTAAGGGTAGTTGTTTAGAGAAGTGGTTCTCTGATAGACACATGTATGTAGATCGCCCTCAGGAGGTACAAAGAACAACCACATACAGTCTATTCACATTTTTAAAGATAACATATAAATGAAGGTGACTTAAAGATGTGTTTTATGGGCATAACCGGCCTAAACTAGTGCTTTGCCTTGATGCTTATTGGCTCACTGACATTGATGAGATTAACCCCTTATGTATCGAAATTTGGTACTGAATGACAAGATGTTTTTTGATACTCGATAGTATTGAGGCAATTCGGTGGTAAAAAAACATTTGCAGGCTTTGCCAAATCGCGGTTTAACGTTGATTAATAGTGCAGCCGGAGTCAGTTCTGTAACGGGCGCCACTGAAGATAGTGAAAATGATCTTAGAGGACTACTTATTATTACTGTAAGATTTATTAATAACCTTGTTTCTATGTTGACTGTACATTATAATGGACTATTTTTCTAAACAGAAGCTATACAATAATACACAGAAAAACCTTTAAAATAATTGAAGCTTAATTTAATATTTCACGTCCATATTTGTATTTATATGAGTAACCGTGTAATAAGCAGGATGATGTACAAAATAAAGCCTGACAGAATAATCTGGACTCCAATATGGAGCAGAGATACATTTCCTTTATCAAGTTTGTTTGAGTTGAAAAGTAAAATGTTAAAACCAGGTGTAAACGAGGCCTTCAGCACACTTTGAGCGTCGACCGACTCGCTGTCTGTTTTTTCTTGGCATATTCAACATGTGGAATTGTTGGTGAGAGAGAGAGCTCCGATTGGCTGTTCAGTTTAGCAAACGAGTCAGGGAACGAGAACAAGCTAAAGTGATTAAAGCGAGCAAAGAAGTCAAGACGGCAAAGACAGAATATTTTCATAATAACATAAGAGGAGTGGAATAAAGAACATGATCAGCGTGACTGATATTCAAAGCGGTAAGCAAGCGCTGCTTTGTTTATGGTTTGTATTACTAGTATAGTTTGTATTACTAGTATAGTTTGTATATATGCAGTCCTAGTTTGGTTAGTATGGTTAGTATTGGTTAGTATGGTTTGTATTACTAGTAGAGCCCGACCGATATATCGGCAGGCCGATATTATCGGCCGATATTAGGCATTTTCCTAACTATCGGTATCGGCATTTATAATGGCCGATAAATTAATATTTTTAAAAATGCAGCGTGCAGTGATTTATGTAAGGATGGCGCTGCCAATAAAGCACCTAAAAGCTGTTACAAAGAACTGGCAAAAAAATAACAGCTGCGTCCGGTGTAGACACAGTGTTAAAGCTCATTCTGCTACGTTACAACATAAAGCAATATTCCAATAATTTATGTAATTATAACACTTTATATAGGTCCATTTTGCATTAAAAGTAGCCAGATGGAGACGCGACACGTTCAGAATTAATACACTTTTAGTAAACTACAGAACAGCGCGAGCGGGAAGCGGCGCACCTCACACGGGCAGAGAACGCATCCGAGAACGGACACTGCACTAGTGATATTAAACACACACACACAGGTCTGTTAAATTAAGCAATACTTTTAAGGTAGTCTAATATTTTTCTGACTAACAAAATTACTGACACAGTAAAGGGTAGATTTAAATAAAGAAAAACGAAATTTAAATAAAGAAATTAAACGAAATTTAAATAAAGAAAAACGAAATTTAAATAAAGAAAAACGAAATTTAAATAAAGAAATTAAACAAAATTTAAATAAAGAAATTAAACGAAATTTAAATAAAAAAAAACGAAATTTAAATAAAGAAATTTAACGAAATTTAAATAAAGAAATTAAACGAAATTTAAATAAAGAAAAACGAAATTAAGTTAAATTAAAAAACGAAATTAATTTAGATTGATAATAACGGGTAAAAAGTCTAATACATTTTGTTTCTATTATTCTATTTTCCACAATGTCAAAGCAACACAGTTTAATCCAAAAAACAAGCTCAGGCATGCACTTCGGTCCATACAAACTCCGCTGTTCTGCGCTCTTGCCAGAGAAGACTTGCGCGTCGGTTCTATTTCTGGCATGCACGCGTTTTACGCGTGTCTCACGCAGGCAGTGTGCAAACTCCAACCTGTTAACATGGGAGCCGAAATAAAAACGGCCATGCCACGCAGTCAGTGTGTCGCCGGCCTTATTCAAGCGCGAATGAGAACCGTTTCGCGGGGGATCCCAGATGTGAAAAAAAAACAACAACAAATATTCGAATGTCAAATTTTCAAATCGAATACCAACCCACCGAACGAATATTCGGGTCCAGCCCTGTAGCCTAGTTTCACGTTTAGTACATTTTGCTTACTACTTATTTAAAATAGTATAAAACTACTGTACATATGTAATTATAAACGTTTTCATTATGATATTATTAATTTTACTTTACTAAAAAGATCTGAGTTCTTCCTCCACTAAATTAAGATTAAAAATAGAAGAGTATTTAGAATATAATATAATGTAAAATGCAATGCAAACTAGTTTGGTTACAGCTCAAATTCTCATTCTATCATTCACCCTGCCTCCATTGCATATCTTTGTCACACAAGTATTTGATCACCACATTTGAGTGATCATTGCAAAACGTTTATATATTTATTCTGTTTATACTGTGTATTCTATATACAGTACCCATCAAAAGTTTGTACACACCAATTGGAAAGTGTGTCCAAACTTACTGTACTATAATACACATAAATAATATTGCTACTGTATTATAATATACACACAAATAATATCGGCCGATATATCGGTATCTGGCTTTTTTTTTAATCGGTATCGGCATCGGCGCCCAAAAATCCATATCGGTCGGGCTCTAATTACTAGTATGGTTTGTGTATATATTTAGTCCTAGTTTCAGTATAGATGAAAATATCTGCTTCGAACATAGATGAATACAGTGCCCTCCACAATTATTGAACCCCCTGGTAAATATGATCAAAATTGGCTGTAAAAAATAAATCTGCATCGATTATCCTTGTGATCTTTCATTCAAAAAATGTGCAAAATTCTAACCTTTCATTGAAGTAAAAGAATTGAAAGTGGGGGGAAATCACATTATGAAATAAATGTTTTTCTCCAAAACACGTTGGCCACAATTATTGAACCCCTTTTATTAAATACTTTTTGCAATCTCCTTTTGCCAAGATAACAGCTCTGAGTCTTCTTCTATAATGCCTGATGAGTTTGGAGAACACCTGACAAGAGATCAGAGACCATTCCTCCATACAGAATCTCTCCAGATCCTTCAGATTCCCAGATCCATGTTGGTGCTTCTCCTCTTCAGTTCAGCCCACTCATTTTCTATATGGTTCAGGTCAGGAAACTGGGACGCTCATGGCAGAAGCTTCATTTTGTGCTCCACAACAAATTTTTGTTTTGATTTTGATGTTTGTTTTGGATCGTTGTCCTGATGGAAGATCCAACCACGGCCCATTATAAGATTTCTAGCAGAAGGCGTCAGGTTTTGATTTTTTATCTGTTGATATTTGATAGAATCCACAATGCCATGTATCTGAATAAGAAGTCCAGGACCTCCAGCAGAAAAATATGCCCACAACATTAAAGATCCAGTGGTATATTAAATTGTACACATGGGGTACTTTTTATCCTTGTGTTCACCAAACCCATCTAGTGTGTTTGCTGCCAAAAAGCTCTGTTTTAGTCTCATCTGACCACAGAACCCTGTGTTGTTTGAAGTTCCAGTCGTGTCTGACAATTAAATTTGCTGGAATTTGTTTTTGGAGGAGCGAGGAGGTTTTTTTTTAAACCCTCCCAAACAACATGTGGTGATGTAGGGGTTGTTTGATAATTTTTTTTTTAGGCTTTCTGACCCTAAGACTCAACTAATCTCTGCAATTCTCCATCTGTGATCCTTGGAGAGTCTTTGGCCACTCAAACTTTCATACTCGCCGTGCATTAAGACAGTATAGACACACGTCCTTTTCCTGGCAGATTCATAACATCTTTAGTTGGTTATAACTTCTTAATTATTGCCCTGATGGTCAAAATGGGGATTTTCAATTCTTTAGCTATTTTCTTAC